>CM030363.1:282464205-282848000 GCA_017893485.1 Hemerocallis citrina | reverse complement strand
AGATTGACATAGGTAATGCGAGGTAAAGATTACAATAACTTTGAAGCGTTGTGTATTTGGTCCAAGTGGGAGATTGTTAGGATTGTGGTCTCAAATACATGTAGGCATGGAGTACTTAAAGTTGGAGAAGAAGAAGAGAAGATGAAGACAACAAGAGAATGCAACATTAGCTAGAAGAAGTGCAGCTGGAGAGTTGCGGTTGACTGTCCTCGGGTGCGGTTGTCATGCCCCGCTTCCCAAAAATACGGAATACGTGTACATGACAAAAGCCCAATGAATGACTAACGTCACCCATAAGCTGTTTAATCGATCAACTCAACAACATAAACAATACAGGACAATTGCGCAGACAATAATAATGATCTCATGAACAAAAATACTTGGAATGAAGCAAGAAAAATATCCAAATACAATAATAATCCAACGTCTGGAAGCAAATAGCAATATTCGAGTCATAAGCCCAATACAATAAAATAACAATAATTAAATAATTAAGTCTCCAAACAAAGCAATAATTATTTATTAAGCAGCGATGCAATCAATTCCTTCAACAATGTTGTTCTGCCAATCCATCTGGTAATTCTCCATCAACACCTGTAATTACTTCATCTAAAAAGATGAGAAAATTTGTCCTTAGAGCAAGTCATGGATAGCAAGTAGAGAAAGCAGGGAACAATGGAATAACGGTATGACAATGAATTAATGGATCAATAAGCATCAAGAAAATGGGACAATATTTTGATAATCGATACAACTGGCTATAAACAATGGTTCAATAATCGGTAACAATAATCAATGGTCAATGTTAATAACACTTAGCCAGTATTCAATATCAATAGGAACAATGATGAACAATATGCAATGTCAGTGATGTGTCAATCCTTATGTCTATTATTCATTTTAATTCTCAATTAATGCACGTACTACTGTGTCCCATGTGTGCCGTACCACAGGTTCGATGCATACAATCAATTTCATTTTAGACTTAAGTGGAAGATTCTATAGATCATGTACACGGCACAATAACGGTATTTGCACCATTGCTACTCACTGGTTGGCTCAATAAAAACAATACACGATCAATTGGGGATACTGTGTCAGTAGTCCAACAATAAACCGATAACAATAACTTTTGCCAACACACAATATTTTGGAAAACAAGGGCCACACTTCAGCGTACAGTCACTATGTCATCAACTACTCCAGTCAATCCCTTAAACCCCGACTTGTTAATTATTTATCAATGCAACAATACATTATGCAATCTAGAGATATGAGATGAACGATAGTATAAATGGGGAACAATAGGTTGATAACATGGATAGGACATACATTCATTAATTCATGCAATGGCTCATTGGGATCATGCAATGCAACATGCATTCATTAATTCATGCAATAATACAACATAGGAATAATTAATCTATTTTTCTTGAAACAAAATTAGTTAGACTATATGGGCATCGATTTTTTAGTCAATAAATTGTGTAACTAGCATGATAGGTGTCCAAACATGATAAATAAAATTTAGAACACACACATATACAAGTCTAACATCAATCAATCATCAAACGACATACAACCTAACGACTGTCTCTACAATAAATTATTTGTGTTGTAACTTGTATGAATAGTCCTATTAACAATTCTATATGCATTCATGAAAGATCCAAACTTTAGAGTCAAATTGGCACGACGTCAAGAATATTGGAGTTAGCTCGTGTAAACCCTCAATAAACCCAACAAAAGAGATAACAAAGGATAATAGGTAACAAAGAGATCTACTTGCAAGAATTTCAATGAAACTTGAATTTGATACAATTAGCAATTCAAGAGGACGGCGACTTGCCTGTTAATCGGTGAAAACGAATACCAACAATAACGGAATAAGGATCCCGAAGCATCGAACTCGCAAACTAGCACGATTCCAAGACAGCATGTGCAATATACGTGCACTAGAAGAACCCAATAGCAAAAGAGAGAGAAGCAACCACAACAAAAGAGACAGCAGCAAAAGGGCAAGGGGTCGGGCGGGGTCGCGTCGCAGGCGGGGCGGTGCTGGCGGCGTCGCCAAAGTGGTGGTCGTCGATCGGGACAAGGGGGAGTACAGGGGTTTGGGGTTTGGGTTCTGATCGGTGGTCGAATAGAAAAGGAAAGAGGAATCGGAGTTTGGGGTTCTGCAGTGGTTGGCCGTCGAGGGGATAGGAGGGCGGCGACGGTTGGGAGTCGTCGGAGGTGGGGGAGGAGCTGATTGGAAGAAGAACAAAAGATGGGTTTGGGGGTTTTGTTGGTAATGTCGAGGAAGATGAAGGGGAGGATCGGGGGCTTGTATGGTGGTGCTGGGCTGGTCGACGGGAGGAGGGACGACGAAGGGGGGGTGTCGACGGAGGGGCCGGAGAAGACGATCGGAGGTTGGGGAAGATGGGTTCAGGTGGTTCTGGGCGGGGAGAGCGAAAACATGGAGGAGAGAGGAGAGAGAAACTGGGAGAGAGATTAGACGGCTCTAGGGTTTTGATTTGTGTGCCAAAAATTAGGGTTGATAGTAGAGTTGCATTTATAGGGTACAATTAGGGTACTAGGTTAGAGGTTTAGGGTTCAATTAGAGATAAATTAAAATCAACACGGTCCAAATAAAAATATTCACAAATCAAATAAATAAAATCCACAAGATAGATAACTCAATAAAAGAGAAAAACGGTTCATGAACGGAAATTTCAACGCAATTAAATAAATAAATAACACAATTGAAATAATAAGAATTGAGCTTAAAATAAATTGGAACTCGCCGAGAAAATCAAATCGGGTATAAAAATAAAATATTTCGATAGATGAATTTTTAATTAAAGAATTCAAGAAATAACAATTAGCAATTATAATCATAATAATTATAAACCATACAATAAAATAATAGTTGGGTTTAACAACTTTATTAAAATACTCCAATAATAATAATATACATGATTCAGGCTCAAATACAATTAACCGATAAATTAAGATTATCAAACAAGTTTAAAATACACCATTGCTCGAAATAATAAAATTTTCGACTGGAACATTTAAATAGAAAATCTCAAAACAAATTTAACACAAAATAAATTTATAAATGATTAAAATACTGAAAATATTTGGAAAGTAAGTATTTACGGGAATGGGGGTTACAGCGGTCGACCGACCACTCGACCGCAACTAGGCTGCTAGGTATTTTCGAGTGTACAAGGTTCAACAGAGAGCAGGATAGTCGACTATGCAGTCAACCGACCAGGGCTTCAGGAGTGGACTTTACACCTTGCGGTCGACCGACCTGAGGGTGCGGTCGACCGACAGCAGCGCTGTGTGTTATTTGGGCTGACGAGTTTAAGGTCCAATAAGTTAGGTTTGTGTTTATCTTTTAGGGTTTACTTGGGAGCTATATATGCGGCTGTAGACTCTAGCGTTATATAACTGATTAAAGAGAATTGGTGAGCCGTTATCATTGTTCAACTTCAATAGGGGATTGCGCCGAGTATTTCAAAGGTGAGGGAAAGAGATTGAGAGTTGTAATCTTTTTTGTAATCTTTGTATTTCTTGGGGAATAAGAAGTATTGATTATCTCTGCATATTGATTGTGTTCTTGTCAGATCTTGCATATATCGTGGTGGCTTATTCTTGGTTCATCTAAGTCCTGATAGTTTCTATTGCTTATGTTGTACTTCCGCTATTAGCACTACATATACAGATCCTGGATACAAAGTCTTAGCTCTAACATCCTCAATATGATTTAATAAACTAAACCAATAATTATAATAAATAGACTTGTAAATAGACTTGTAAATTGATGAAAAAAACCTAGAATTCCAATTTGGGCTTCGAGGCCCCGTTTCCGAATTTAAGTGGCTTTTGATTTTAGGGATGGTAGATTCTTCAAAATATTGCTCGTAGAGATGAACAACGCCTGGTTCATTTTTTTAGGGCACTTCGTGATGATTGTGAGGTTTAGCTTCATCTTTTATTGTCGTCTTCAGTTCCTAGTGAGTTTTGGGGAGAAGCAGTTTTTACTGTAGTCAACCTAATCAATAAGATCCCATTGTCCATCACTTTAGGTTTGTCACCTTTTGAAAAACTATATGGGCATGCTCCTAATTAGTCATCCTTAAGAGTCTTTGGTTCTACTTGCTTTATCCTTCGTCCACGCAGAGCGTACAAAATTATCGTAATGGTATGTCATTTGTGGGTTTCTTGATTATGGTGAGGGGTAAAAGAGATATCGTTGTTTTGATTAAACTTCGCAAAAACTATATGTATCTCGTCATGTTTTATTTCTTGAGCATATACATTTCTTTTATATTCCTGCTACTACTTACGACTTGACCAAATCTAATCTCATTCATTTTGATATTTTCTTTGACCATACCGACAACTTTTCTCCACCAGTTCTTTCCACTACTGATTCTGACTCATCTATTGCTCTTGTAGTTCCATTTCCAATTTATTATCCTTGCAGGGCTTGCATTGTTAGTTATGAAGATACTTGAACCTCGCAGTCTGACACTCGTGATACTCCCCCTCCTCTTGCAGTCACCCTAGCTTCTCTTGAGATTGTGGATTGTTCTTCTCGTTATCCTCAGCGCACTCATAAGTCTACCCATCTACCACATTTTGTTTATTCTTATTATTCCATTTCTTTCTCTTCATTTTTAGCATTTATACATTAGCTTTCTAAGTCCTTATCCGACAGTTCTTGACCCCTATTGGTAGCATGTTATGGATGAAGAACTTTCTGCTTTGCAAAAGACAAGACACTTGAGATTTGGTACATTTACCTTCTAGTAAAAGTACAATTGGTTATCGTTGGGTTTATAAAATCAAGACCAAGTCTGATGGGTCAGTTGAGCGCTACAAAGCTAAATCAGTTGTTAAGGGACTTTCTCACTAATATGGTGTGGATTATGAGGAGACTTTTGCTCCCGTTGCAAAGATGACTACAGTTCGTACTCTAATTGCAGTTCCATTTGTTCGTCAATGACATATCTCAACTGGATGTTAAAATGCTTTCTTGGTCCCCCCCGCCCGGTGTCTCTCATAATCATGGAGAAGTTTACCAACTTAAATAAGTTGTATATGGTCTTAAACAGACACCTCGAGCTTGGTTTGAGAAGTTCTCAACTGTTATCACTTCTCATGGCTTTTCCTCCAGTAATCATGACTCGACTCTCTTTATCAAGTGTACCCCTACAGATCATTTTACTTTCTCTATGTGTTGATGATATGATCATTACTGGTGATGATGTGATGACATTACAGTATAGAAGTTAGAATTAGCCCATCAATTTGAAATGAAAGATTGGGTTCTCTATGGTACTTTTTGAGTATTGAAGTTGCATTGTCTCCAAAATGTTATCTTCTCTCTCAGTCTAAGTACACAGCTAACATCATTGAACATGCTCGCCTTACTGATACTCGAACTGTTGATACCCTTTGTGAGCTCAATGTTCAGTATCTCCTTCATATGGTACTCCTTTGTCAGATCCTACTTTATATCGCACGATTGTTGAAAGTTTGGTCTACCTCACCATCCCTCGTTTAGACATTGTATATGTCATTCACATTGTCAGTCAGTTTATTGTTTATCCTACCACTGTACATTGGCCAGTTGTTCTTCGTATTTTGCGGTATCTTCGGGGTACTATCTTTCAGTCTTTTGTTTCCATCAACATCTTCCTTGGATATGCGTGCATACTCTGATGCTAATCACGGGCGTGATCCCACATATCGCAAATCTGTTACTGATTTATGTATCCTTTTGGGCGGTTCTCTTATTTTTAGAAGAACAAGAAACAAACTGTTGTTTCTCACTCTATAAAAGCAAAGTCTCGTGCTATGACATTTACTACAAAAGTGATTGTTTGGTTGTGTTGGTTACATGCATATATGGGTGTTGTTCTTTCTCATCCAACTCCTATGTATTGTGACAATCAGAGTGTTATCCAAAATTTTCACAACAGTTTTTCATGAACATACCAAGCACATCGAGATTGATTGTCATTTTACTCATCACCACTTCATGCATGACACCATTACTTTGCCTTTTGATCTTTCTTCCTTGCAGATTGTGGATTTCGTTACCAAGTCGCATTCTATTTCACATTTTCGTTTCCTAGTAGGCAAACTCTCGATGCTTCTGCATCGTGAGTTTGAGGGGGGATATTAGAGTAATTATATCCTTTTGTATGGATATTAAAAAAAAGAAAAATTACAGTAAGTTTGCATCAAGGTTCGGCTTTAAGTCCCTACCTTTTTGCTTTGGTTATGGATGAATTGGCACAAGGAATACAAGTTGAGGTGCCTTAGTGTATGCTTTTTGCCGATGATGTCGTCTTAGTGGACGAGATTAGAGCAGGAATCAATGCTAAATTAGAATTATGGAGAGAAACTTTGGAAGCTAGAGACTTTAGAATATGCAAAACTAAAACATAGTATAAGGAGTGTAATTTTAGTGATATTCGGAACACAAATGAGAAAGTAGTGAAGCTTGATGGTCATGAGATACCTAAGAGAGACCATTTCCGGAATTTAGGCTCGATTATACAAAGAGATGTAGAGATTTGTGAAGATGTTACACATAGGATCCAGCAGGGTGACTTAAGTGGAAAAGCACTAGTGGTATTTTGTGTGATAAACGTATACCTTTGA
Source organism: Hemerocallis citrina (assembly GCA_017893485.1). NCBI lineage: Eukaryota > Viridiplantae > Streptophyta > Magnoliopsida > Asparagales > Asphodelaceae > Hemerocallis > Hemerocallis citrina. The sequence continues at coordinate 282,841,331 of CM030363.1, read as the reverse complement.
AGTTGAAGGAAAATTTTTATAGGACATCTGTTAGACCAGCTGTAACCCCTATTCCTATATTTGTATTTTTCTGCTGTATTTCATTTCCTTGTAATCTTTTATCAATCCAAGATCTGTATTTTTGTTCCAATTCTAATAAAGTCATCTACTTTATTTCGACTCAATTTTGTGCTAATATTTATTGCAATTGCATTGCTCCTATCAGCTCTGATTTGTTGTTCTTCCTGAAGAGTTGACTGTTTCATCTCATCTAATTCATGTAGCCTAATTATAGTGAATTTTGACTCAACCTCTTGTTGGATCCTACTCAAACCCATTATCCAATAACCCATAACCCAAAACCCTACTATTTAAACCCCTAAACCTAAATTAACCCTAACCCTAACCTACTATCTACTGTTCAACCCCTAACATACACAGCCGCCTCCTCCCTGTCTTTTCCCCTTCCCCGACCCTCTCTCTCTCTCTCTCTCTCTCTCCCTGTTAACCCATCATCGCCAACACCTCCACCGTACCATCGAGCCCCGCAGTCGAGCCTCCATCATCATCCCCATACTCCTTGTCGCCACCCATCAGCCTCGCCATCATCTCCATCTTATCTTCCTCGTGTCACCCTACTCTCAACCCATCGCTCTCCATTGCCGAATCCCCGAAGCTTTCCCTCGCCATTGCTCTGTTTTTCCCCAAGAAAAGAGCACCGCTCAGCACCCTCGTCGCGGTGTCGCTCCTCGACCACGAGCATCGCCACCCTCATCGTTGTCGCCCACCGTCGGAGCCCCGTCATCTTTTTCTTCCTTTGGGTTCTCGTCGAACCCATCGAAGCAGAGCTCCATCGCCATCAACCCTATCACTGCCATCAACCCCATCGCCGCCTCCTGCGTCGAGCTTCCCTTGATGCTGTCGCCGCCCGCCGTCGTCACCCCGCCGCTGCCTTGCAGCCTCCGCCGCCCACAATCGCCGCTGGAGTCGCTCTCTCTCTCTCTCTCTGTCGCTGTGCAGAAGAAGGAGGGAAGAGGGGGATTGATCAAATCAATCTCAGCCATCAGATCTCCTCAAGATCAGATCCGATCTGATCATCACCATCTGATTGGATCTCAGCCCTCCATCATCAGATCAGATCAAGATCCGATCTGAGTCATCGATCTGAGTCATCCGTTGGTCTGATCTTGTTCGCCATCAAGATCCGTGTCAGAATCCGTTCTCGTTATTCCTCCATCGGATTCATCATTTACACCATAAGGCAAGTATCTTCTTGTACATTTCGTTTTCTAGTACAAGTTTTTCCTTTAAAATACTGCAAGTAGATTGTAAATGTGACTCCTCTTTGTTTATCGTTGATGATCTCATGTTTCGCCTTATCTATTACATGATCTAAGAGTCACAACCCTTCATTGATACACCTGTTCACAACTAGTATAATTATGATACATTTCATGCAAAAAGTGTCTTATTTGGTTTCTATCATGACTTGGCTTGCTGTTTCAACACCGATAAAATCAGAATCTGAACTTGAGTCCTAAATATGAAACTTAGGCCCAAATGTCTAGTTTATCACCCTTCTTACGGAATTGAATTCCGAGTTACGGTTTAGGGGATATCGCAGTTTTACTGCTGCTGTGTCTGTAATCGCAGATTCATAAAAACTGTTGCACCATTTTGGCTTACAATTATTTTAACTATGCTACCAGTAAGTAAATAATTTGAAATTTTGCATGCTGATACTGGACACCCTAGAGAACATTCCCTAATTTTCTTAGAATTAATTAATGAATTTTCAACCCTGTTTCATATGTATAAACTCAGTTTTACAAATTCTGGCTGAACACAAATCTTGTGTAGTTTGCTGTTTTAACACCTGATTCTATAACTTTTATGTGTCTTAATTATATGCGTTGGAACCGGGCAGGAGTCTAGTTTCTAAGCCTTCTGACGGATCTACATTTGCTATCTTGTAGCAACGGGAATCGCAGTTTTGGTGCAACAACGTCATGCTGTCCAGAATTGAAATTCTCGTAGTTCTTGATAATTTTAATTGGTGTTGACCCTCAAATATGCTTTATAATTATCTTAAACTTGTTCCACTTGATTATGTTTACTTGACCTGTTTCGCATGCTTTCATGCTTGTTTGATGATAATAATAAATAATAAGCTGAGGTTTAAGAGAAAGACCATAGTAGTAGACAATATAGGTAAGTGTACTCGGAAGGGGACCCGTGTTTCCCAGTACTTGGTTCATGAACTTGTTGTATCTTGATCGTATTCATGAACCCATTACTTGGTTCATGAACTTGTTGTGCATTCATGAACCCACAGTTGGTTCTTGAACTTGTTAGTGGATTCACGAACTTGGTTCGTGAACTTGTTACATTATTTTCGTATTCATGAATCATGCTTGCTTGATACTTGATACCTGAGTACACCGCCCTATAAAATTTACCACTAGGCCTAAACGCAACTGTTTGTATGTAGCAACCATGTAGTAAAAGTATGGATGCATAAAGTGCTACCTAGATAGAATTAAACATTAGACTTAAGATTAACTTGACACTTGTACACATTTGATACTCTACTTGATACTTATAACTTGATACTTGTAATTTGATACTTGTTACTTGATACTTGTACGTAATACTTGTTACTTGATGCTTGATACCATTACATGTTCACTAGCTACTTGTTCCACTACTTGTACTTGTTACCCAATCTTGTTACCTGAGTTGTCTTACTTGCTAGCTAGTCTTTAGAACTCCACTACTTGTTGCTTCCCTATTATATTATATTATACATTCTTGATTCCAAATCTTGCTCCATATTTCTTGCACTTATTTTCATACCCTTGCTTGTACTATTTGCGGCCATAACTTGCACTAAGGGCGTTTGTCTTGTTTTCTCTATTTTTCTTTTTTTTTAATATTTATATATACAGAATTTGGAGACGAATTTCCTGCTGGAATTGGTGAGCATACGTTCTAGGCTTCACTTGTAGGAAAGACCTGCTTTAAATATTTTGTTTTTGAGTTATTTATTTCTTTTGCTACTTGAATCCTATAACGGGCTTATAGTCCCGAGTTTTATCTTTTGACCCAGATTTGAAAACTATTTGGGATATTTTTATTTTGTTTCATTTGTTTTCTGTTGATTAATAAATTATTCATGCATACGTTGTTGTGTACATTTTGTCATATTCTTGTTATAGTGCTAAGTCGATCCTACAGCTGATGAATGATAAAAATCATTCGCTGGGCTTTGTCACGCGCTCGTATTCCATATTTTTGGGAAGCGGGGCGTGACACCAGCAATGATATATGAAGCATAGTGTTGGGAAACAAAGAAACAACATTTTCAAAAAATGAGTGTAACTGAGATGAAGATGCTAAGATAGATGTGTTGTAAAATCAGGAAGGATAGAATTAGAAATGAGCATATACGAGATATGGTAAAGGTAACTTCTATCCAAAATAAATTAAGAGAGAATTGGCTTAGGTGATTTGGACATGTCACACGTACACCTAGTAGTGCTTCCGTTAGAAAGAGTGATTTGATAAGTATTGAGGGTGGAGTTAGGGGTAGGGAAAGACCTAAACTTACTTAAGTGAAAACGCTGAGAAAATATATTGTTGGAATTGAGTATACATTCTAAACACTTCTCTTGTTGATAACATTGTCTTATGACCCAACGGTTAAGGTTTTGAGTTCACATGTGGTTGGGGGTTCAATTCCTATATATATATATATGATCAGGTCGGGCCTTAGGGCCTTAGGTCTCTTGAAGAAAAAAAAACAAAAACAAAAAGATTTTTTAAAATTTTTTTAAACTTTTGAATTTCAAACAGATCAAAAACGTTTTTTCCAATTAATAATATAGTTGTTTCAAGAAGTAAATGGGATTTATGTTATAGCCGTTTCAAGAATTAAAGGATCTTTATGATGTAGCCGTTTTTAGTTAAATGCATACAGTTTTTATTCCTTCCTGGTTACTAGTTATAAAAAGAAATGTTTTTTTTTTTTTGAAAAAACAGGATAGAAAAATAATACAGTCCTTCTTTTCTTCTAATCTATTTCTTGAGCGTTTTTTTTTTTGCCTTGATTTGGGTGGTGCAAGTTGATACGTGCTGCTATTAGAGCATCAGGCAGCACTGTAGACAGAAGCTCGTTGTATCCTGGGAGAAGTGTTTGGTGATCAACGAATCATCTCTAGAATCGGCTAAATAGCTTCTTAAAGAATGTGCAACCCACGCCTTGAGCCACTTTTTTCACTTTCTTCCTATTGCAAATCAACTCCGGAGCCATTCTCAGAAGGTTCATTTGGTGCACTCAGGTTTAACCCATTTTCACTAATATATATGATAGCTTGTGGCCTTACAGAAGATATAATAGCTAAACCGAACAGAATGGAAAACCAGGATTCATGTAGCCGACCCCAACTAGTTGGGAAAAGACTTTGTTGTTGTTGTTGTTGTTGTTCTTGTATGGGTAGTTTAGACTTTTACCTATTTTTGGCCCTTAAAGCTTATATTTTTCCCTATTGCATGGTGAACTGGGATATTGCAGAAAATAGGAAACCCTAGCCCTCTTTTCTCTCCTCTCCTTTGATTTCTCTTTGATTCCTTATTGAATATTGTTTTTGGTTTTGAATAATTTTCAATAGCCTGTTCATCTATGGCTGTATGATACCTAGTGTCAAGGATTGTACGTGTTTGGAATCTATAGCCGAATCTTAGAAATCATGATGGAGGTTTTGCTTAATACTTGAAACAGACAATTACGAAAAATTTAAGATCGTCTTGACTAATATGGAATTTATGCTTTGAATCTAAGTAATTCTTTGAATCATATACAGTTGTTCTTCAAGATTTCTCTTACACAAAGCACACCATTGTGAAGGGAAATAAACTCAAATTATACGGATTTCTTGAATGGCAACACTGGAAGGCCAAGATCCTTTGACGCTTGCAAGCCGGGTAATTAAAGGACTTCTGTTATTCTATGATTTCAGAGGCTTTTGTTTATAGAAGTGACCTGGTGCATGGCCTTGTAATATCACACTTCTTCATGTGTTAAAGATATAAAATGCGTTGTTTGGGTTTAATTTTGTAAAACAAGAAAGGAAATTCTGCGGAATGTTGGTTCTTTGACATACTTACTTTATGAATAAACCGTATAACTGTAGATGCATATTATAAAAAATGTTCAAATGTTTTCTCATTATACCACATAATAATAAAGTGTTTTGTATATGTAGTACTGCTGCTGCTTGCACGTTTCCGTATGATATTTTTTCATCCCTGGGTTGCATATGTGGATTGGGAGCCCGATTGTTTTAGACATAATTACTAGCAGAATTTCCCCAAAATCTTTTTTTTCTGTATTTTTTTTTCTGGACATCAACCTGCAGACAGAAAAATCCCCATTGTCTCGATCTGCATGTATGAGCTTCATGAGCTGTGCTCCTCAGTTGTGCTAAAGGTAATTAGTACACAAAATTCGACAAACCATATGAGAGAGCGTATACTATGGATCATACTCTTAAGACAAGAAAAAGCCATGAAATGATTTTGCTAATTCCTAGAATTCGCTTCCAGTAGATCTCCCCATGTACGTAACATGAACATTGGTGACCAGGAGGATGTCGTGTAACTTAGTAACTCTAATTGACAACCAGTTAAGTTGCATGGAGAAGGCTTTAGGGAATCTACTAGTTTAAATTCATTTTAACTCCTGTCATGTTTAATTTATCTCAAACTTTGTCCTTCAGTTTGCAAGTTGACGCTAACTTGTCTTTCCATTGAGTGCCATACATATCACATTCACAGGCATAACAGAACTGTCTATCAGACATAAGAATGGTTGTGAAAACTCAGTCTTAGGATCAGGTATATATATTTGTCATTTATATATCACTAAATAAAGGGCTTATATATTGCTAGGAAACAGAAGCCAATATCTGCGTCTGTATCAACCTGTCATTAATTTGTCACCAGGTATAGGATGCAAAACTCAATATCGGGCATATTGCGCTAAATGGTTAGCCATCTTGGCTAGCTGTTTATTCCTCAAAAGAAAAATGTTTCGGGTGTACTAACAGGAGAATCCTGATCCCATTAGGTAGATACAATTTATCATCAAGATATTCTAAACACAACAATGAGCCCCATCAAACTTTTTGTTTATTATAAGTTAGAAGAGAGAAAGAATGAGTGGTTACAAAAAAAAAAAAAAAATTAAAAAAAGTTTTTCTGCTTCTATGGATGTCGTCCCGATCCCAAAAGATTCCGACGTCCATCCCATTTGCCCAGGGCCATCCCGTTACTACTTCTACTACTTTCTGCCAAAGAGCACCACTTCGAAGATCCAAGAGCCAGATCTTTTCTACGCCATCTACGCCATCGAGCGTAGTTGCATGTGCCGTCACTGAGCATCATTCCTTCAAAATTCCAAGAGCCGGATCTTTCCTGCATCATCATGCGCCGTCTGCGCCTCACTTGCGCCATTGAGCACCGTCTCTTGTGCCATCGAGCATCGTCCCCTGCGCCATCGAGCGTCGTCCCTTGCACCGTCACTGAGCGCCACTACTTCAAAGATCCAAGAGCTGGATCTTCCCTGCGCCATCAATCATCGTCTCCGCGTTATCATACGCCGTTCCTCATGCCATTGAGGGCCGTTTCTTTGCTCCATCGAGCGTCGTCCCTACATCACCATTCTCGCTTCCAAGATTGGAATCACCTCACGGTGCTCCATCTTCCCAGGGCATGATAAAGATATGGGTATGTGAAAATTAGTAGTTTGTGTTAGTCCTTTGTGTATGGCATAAGAAGAGTCACCTGACTCCTATAATTAGCCATAGAATCCACAAGAAAATGTATGCCATAATTTCTTCATTCTATCAAACTCTTTATGGTATCAATATGTACATAATCTAAATTCTTCCTATCCAATAATTTCTTTATCTTCTATATCACTCTCTACACAATCTTCTAACCACGGAAAAACACTAGAGGAAAAAAAAAACAAAGAAAAACTTGCATGAACAAGCCCCTTTAATTGCATTCATCTTGTGCATACAATTTCATTTTAGCTGAAACAAATTGCTTGACTAAATACTTGACATATATGGTGGCCTCATATGCTTACAACTAAGTCGAATTTTGGTAGCTGGATTTAATTTCAAATTTTGGTATCTTGACTGCTCTGATCAATTCTAAAAAATTTTGTTGAATTGCAGATTTTGCATTCGAATTTGAAACTGAACTAGGCTTCACCAAATCAAAAGTGTTCGCTTCCATATCGGAAAGCTCCATCTTTTGAAGTCGTGGCCCTGCATATGACAATATATAGATGTTGGTTAGAGTTGCAACTTTATTGTTTGTTAGTGAGATTTTTGATGAATTTTAGTGGTGTTTTAGAAGGTAATAATTGATTTAGACACTCGAAAGTAATGGTGGTGGACAATATGTAGTGACTGGGTATCTTTTATTAACTAAATGTCATATCTATCAATTAAACTAAGCCAATAGTACTATTAAAAGTTTGATATGATATGATATGATGGAAATACACTTTTTAGTGGTCAATATGAAAAACTTGCATGATTTAGCTAATCCTCCATATTGGTTTTCCATTAAAATTATAAATCTCTAATCTCTAATATTATCATGGGAGAATGCCTTAGTGTCATTTGTCAATCTACCAACACATGTAAATGCACAGGGTCAAGCTCATACCACGTCTAAATTTTTACTTTAAGCTATCTTTATTAAGACGTGAATTGCACGTGTAAATTACTAGTAAATAAATAATTGCGGTATATGTTTTGAACTCTTTCCATGCTTTACTTCTCACTTGATCTTCAATCATATGCAAGTGGACCTTAGGTGAATCAGTAGTCACTTTCACACAAAAATATCATTGTAATAAGTATTATAACTCAACACGGTTCAGTTTTCTCATTGTCTTGATTTTATTTGGAGTAATATTATTTCTGAATATTTTTACAACAATAGAGATTTCCATTTGTCGAACACTGTATATATGAAGCATGGTGAATCCGAAACAATTGCAGAAAAAGCTTTGTTAACTAAATGAGAAAGCTACATCAAATTTTACATTGAATACAAAGTGTACAGAAAGACATATACTGATCTCATATTGCCAAACATCTAGAGATTAAACCATTCCTCAGACTATATCTAAAAATAGTATATATATACTCCACCAAAATCCAAGAACATTCATATATATTTCAATTTTTTTACTGCAATCCGATTCCCCTACTCTTCTCTTTGCAGGCATAGGCAAAGTAACTTCACCAAAATGATATGGCCTATAAATTTCTTTCCTAGCTTGTGTTTGTGGGGTAAGTTTGATTGCTCACTTTAGTAGTATTTGAAAGTCTGTAAACATATGCATAAAGTTTTTGAACAGTTGTTTGCTTTTGAAAAGGTGGGGCTTTGGCGTGAGACTTTTCTAATGATTGGGAGAAGCAAAAGAGCTTGGGTCTTGTCCTCATCGGCAATCATAAGTAAGGAATAAATTGCGGTTTAGATACCATTGATTTTGGTTTTATTAGTCGACGTCCTTCTAAATTAGCCCTAGCTAATAAAGTACTTTGTTTAGATGCTTTGGTTGTTTGTTGTTTACTTGTATTGTATGTGTGTCTACTTCAATTCTTAGGTCATGAAGTTGAGAACATTACAAGATGAGTGCATGAACTTATTGTCCCTTTTGTTGGCTGGCCTATTCAACACGGTACAAGATTTTGGGTAACTCATGTTTAATATAGGGATTTTTCTTGCCTAATTATTGTTGTTAATTTCTTCATCCAACTAAATAATCTTTTAAGTTCACATCACATTGATTTTAATACTCTGAATAATGAAACTACATTGATTGGTTTGTGTTTAACCTTTTATGCATGAAGGTGATGGGGAATTAAATTAATCTAAAATAAGGTTGGTTGGAATGGAAAGTAGTTTCATAATAATGGGTATATAGAAACGTACCCCTTTTTTCCTAAAATCATAAAGACCAAAAATGCATAATATGCAAATATGTATGTTATATATATACACACATAGGTATGAAATCTTATGAATTTTGAAAATGGGGATATATCCACAAATTAGGGTTTTCAGATGAAGGGTATGGGAACAATTTTCCCAGCCTGGAAAGCAACATGCTTGTTTCATATGTTAAAAGACTAGGTATATATTGTCTAATTATTAATGTAGTTTGTATGCTCTTGAAACTCTGGGCCTGTGGTCCTATAAATATCTTTATTTACTTATATTTATTTGTTTTTGAACAATAATCCTGTCTTTATTTCTTGACTGCCTTGAAAACTTTGACATCATGAAGAATCAACTTAATCATAACACTAGCTAGGTAAAATTCATAAGAACCAACTAAGATTATTCCTAATGCTGTAGTTATGTGCAGATAGTTATAATATAGTACTAGCAGACAGTTGCATGATGACAATTATGGTGATATGTAATATAATACTAATCTAAACTATTGTTTTTTTCATAAATTGGCCCATAAGATGACATACACACACACTCACACTACACCTTAATAAACAAGCATTTGCACCATAAATATAAACTTGGTTTTTTGTACTCATTATATATCCTTGATCTCTCTCTTTCTCTTTCTCTTTCTCCTTTCACTTGCATATATATCACTCTCCAAACACATGTCATGATATGACCACCAGATAAAATTAAGGCATCTCCACCATGCACCACCCAAGCCACCACCATCATTTCCACCCATCGTCGACGACTAGCCAACCGTTGGAGCTTATTACTGACCCAACAGCATCTGCCGGTTCGAACAAGTGGGCACCAAAACTCCTTCGCGAATGTGCTCAGGCCATCTCCGATAAGGACTCCCCCCGAATCCAACACCTTCTGTGGATGCTTAATGAGCTTTCCTCTCCTTATGGCGACTATGATGAGAAACTCGCCTCCTACTTCCTCCAAGCTCTATTTTGCAAGGCCACCGATTCTGGTGATCGCAGCTTCAGAACCCTAGCATCCGCGGCGGAGCGCAGCCACTCCTTCGACTCTGCGCGCAAAGTCATCCTTAAATTCCAAGAAGTGAGCCCCTGGACTACCTTCGGTCATGTGGCATCCAATGGGGCAATATTGGAGGCATTTGAAGGCGAGCCAAAGCTGCATATTATTGATATAAGCAACACCTACTGCACTCAGTGGCCGACGCTGTTAGAATCCTTAGCAACTCGCAGTGATGACACTCCTCATTTGAGGTTGTCAGTCGTTACAGCTAGCAATGGGGGTTCCGTTATGAAAGAGATCGGGCAGAGAATGGAGAAGTTTGCGAGGTTGATGGGGGTTCCCTTTGAGTTCCGAGTGGTGAGTGGTTTTTCTAGGCTTAGTGAGCTCAAAGAGGAGGATTTCGAGGTGAAAGAGGATGAGGCGGTCGCAGTAAATTGTATCGGGGCATTGAGAAGGGTTTCGGTAGAGGAGAGGAGGGGTTTTGTAGGGCTAATTCGCTCGCTCCGGCCTAAAGTGGTGACTGTGGTGGAGGAGGAGGCTGATTTCACAAGCACAAGGGGTGAGTTTGTCAAGTGCTTTGAGGAGTGCTTGAGATTTTACGGGGTGTTTTTCGAGATGATGGAGGAGTCTTTTGTGCCTACTAGCAATGAGAGGTTGATGTTAGAGAGGGAAAGTGCCAGGAGCATTTTGAATGTGTTGGCTTGTAAGGAGGAGGAGGGAGAGGGGGATTGTGAGAGGAGAGAGAAAGGGGTGCAATGGGGAGAGAGAATGGTGGAGGCTTTCGCTCCGGTGGGATTCAGCGACGATGCAGTGGATGATGTGAAGGCTCTTTTGAAGAGATACAGGCCGGGGTGGTCGCTGGTCTTGCCCCAAAGCGACGCCATATCGGCTGCAGGGTTGTACTTAGCATGGAAGGAGGAGGCAGTTGTGTGGGCTTCAGCTTGGAAACCCTAGTTAGGGTTTTTCTTTTCTTTTCTTTTCTTTTCTTTTTTTTTGTTTCTCCCATATCTTAATTTGATGATCGATCATTTGAAGCAAAAACAAACAAAAATTGGAAAGAAAAAGGAATCTAGTGTAGGATTTTTGTTTGAAGATTCTACATAATTAAGGGGGATATATATGTGTTTTTTGCTTGATTATAATTTCTTGGTGTGGTTTTGTGATGGATTCATTTTTTGGGATTCATTTTTTTTTATTAATTTACTTTTTTCATTTTTTGAGTGTGTTGGGATCTTTCCCAAGTTTTGAAATACAAAGTATAGATGTATTTGGTAGTGAAATCCTGGTGCAGATTCCTCTGTGATTGATATTTATAGTTTAGTAGGCATTTAGTCCCTCAGTTAATCTGTATTTGCAATTTAATCCCCCAAATCATAATAATTACAATTTAGTTCTTCAAATCATATAATAATTTCAGTTCTTCAAATCATACAGCAATTGCAATATAATAGTACAGTCACCCACAAGTCATATAGTTTAGTAGGTATTTAGTCCATCAATTAATGCAATGCGTATTTGCAATTTATTTCTCCAATTATAGCAATTGCAATTTAGTTATTTTAATCATATAGTAATTGTGGTTTTGTCCTTCAAATCACATAGCAATTGCGCTTTAGTCACCCAACGAAACCATTCATCAATTATTTACCAATTGGGTCATAAATGCTAAGAGTTTCTCTCTCTAGAAAATTTAGAGAGAAACTCTCAAAATCAAAATAAATAAATAAAAACCGATCTACGGCGCCGTTGTCGGAGAGAGGGGAGGAGTCCCCCCCCCCCCCCTTCGGAGCGGTGTAGAGACTGTCGGGATCCATCTAGGGTTTTGTGAGGTAAGATCTGGTAGAGGCGGTCGGCACGACGAAGCTCGCGACGCCAAGTGGCTGGCGTGGCGAAGGTGGAGCATTGTCGGGGGAAGTAGATGCGGCGTCGAGGCGGCGTGGACGGCAGCTGACGGAGGTGGGATACTTCCATAAGTCGTTATCGTCGGCGGCGATGGGGATAGGGGCAAGGAGCATCGGGATCGACGCTGTGAGCTTGTCGATGGGATGACAGAGGAGCAGTAATGGGGATCTGAAATTTGGGCAGGAGATTTGGTCTGGTCGGCTACTGGCATCGAGAGCGGAGATAGGGAGGCAAGGGGGTTTCGGTGGGTTGCTGTGCCGGCGCTGGGCGACAAGGGCGGTGGCCAGAGTTGGCCGGAGAAGAAGAGGCAGTGGGTTTGGCTGCTGATCGACGGAAATTAGAGCAGAGGGAGGTCGGGGCTCGATCGGCGTGGTCCGTCAATGGGATGTCGATGGTGACAGGGTCTGTCTGTGTGAGTCGAATTGATGTCGACGGCGAGGGTGTGCTGGCCGTGTGGCTAGTGCGTGGGTGGATCAGTAGCTCAGGAACGGGTCGACTGAGAGGGAGGGATCCATTGTGAAGGTGTAGTTGGGTTATTAGAGTTGGCGGAGTTGTTGGAGTTGGTAGGGACTGTTGGAGTAGAGATGGCTCGACAGCAAGGCCGATGAATGGAGAAGGGCGACGGTGATCGGGGGGTGGTCGGAGTAGAGGATAGGGTCTGGAATGGTCTTTGATTTTGATTTTCAAGATCGTTTCGAGATTCAGAGGGGGAAATTATTGTGTATGGGAAATTTCTACTTAGATTTCGGAATTCCCTAAGACTAGTAGGAGAGGGAGTGTTAAGGAGGACAGTGGTGGGCTGTTATTGTCAGGGTAGTGCGCATCAAGGTTCTTACTGGGGTTCGTCGGAGTAGCACAATTTCGTGTATAGCCAGTCGTTGTGCTTTAGCTTGTCGAGATCCCAAATAGAGTTGGGCTTAATTAGGTGAGGAATCGAGCCAGGATCGATGGAGGGCGCAGAGAGCGTCGCTGTGTCGGGAGGTTCAGTTTGGAGATGACCAGAGTGGCATCATCGAGGATGCGGTAGGGGCTAACGAAGGTTTGTTGTTCGTTTGGGTGGTGCCATTAGTTGATGGTGAAGATGAGGAGCGGATGAGCGACGAATGCGTACGACGAGAATTCTTGGAGGAGTGGGGGTGTGCATGAAACCGACGATGGGCGACGTGGAATCGGAGAGGGGATGGGGAGTCAGATTTGAAATTCAAATTTTGAATTTCGCAGTAGGGTTCAAATTTGATTTTTGAGTTAGGGTGTTGAAATTCAAATTTGAATTGGAGGTGAGGAGGGGGGGTTCCTTGATTTTTGCATTTCAATATAGATTTTTGAAATTCAAATTTCAGGCAAGGAGTTTGAGGAGGGTGTCTGGAGTAAGTTGGATTTCAAAATTAAAATTCAAAATACATATGGTGGTGATTTCGGTGAGTTCAAGTATCCAAGTTTCGGTTGAGAACAACGACTACTGTTGAGAGCTGGATTTGACGCAATCAAAAGACGGCGTCGCGGTGGGGTTGGATTGGCGGATACACGATAGCAACGTCGTGGGGAGAGGAGCAAGTTTGCCGGCAAGAGATAGTGGTTGTGGTTGATGACAATGTGGACGTTTGGGGGAATATGGAGGGAGTTTCAGGGGTGAAGCATTATCTCAGAGGTTTTTGAATTCCAAATTAGACTTTTGCGGAATTCAAATTACATCTGGGAGAGATAGGTTGGAGAACTTGATGCAGAGGCAGTGTCTACAAGTTTAGCTAAGGAGAGACTAGTTAGGGGTGTAGGTTTTGCTTTGTATTTGTTCTCCACTGTTCCGTTTAGGTACAGATAGATGTATTGTATCTGTACTACTTGTATCATTAATTTCTTTTTAATGAAGCGGTGGCAAGGTCGCCTTTTTCTCAAAAAATTATTTACCAACTTTAACTAAATTTGCTAAATTCAACTCAATTTAGCCTCATGAATGTAATCAGTCGAAAATTTTGCTAGAAATGGCTTACTCTAATTGTAAACTAAATTAACCAAAATTTACTAGATTTAGCTAAAATAGGAGACTAAATTGATGAATGTGCTCTAATTGGAGAACTAACATGCAATTGCTATACAATTTGGGGAACTAAATTGCAATTGCTCTACGATTTGAGGGATTAAATTGTAATTGCTATAATTCTGATGGGGGGAACTAAATCACAAATACCCATTCATTAAGAGTAATGCTTTAGCCACTACCAATTTCACTACCATTTCCTTCACTACCTTAGGTGGCATACTCCTATTGGAAAAAATGGTTAGCAGGCTGGCAGCCAATTGGTGCCGTTTTTTTGCCATTGACTAATGTATTCTGTTGATAAAGGCTAAAGAGAACATGAATTGGATGGTCGAATCATGTGCATGACTCTCATGCTTTTACATATACATAATTTCTTCATTGATAAAATACAGATCGAATTAAGTTTTTCTAGGCCACTACCAATTTCACTATCATTCTCTTCACTACCTTAGGTGGCATACTTCTATTGGAGAGTTCTCCTACCTACTCTATTTTTCCTTACCTATTGGAGTGTGCCACCTAAGGTAATGAAGAGAAATGTAGTGAACTTGGTAGTGGATGTAGCATTACTCTTTCTAGTTGAGTAATGCTTTAGCCACTACCAATTTCACTACCATTCTCTTCACTACTTTAGGTGGCATACTCCTATTGGAGAGTTCTCCCACCAACTCTATCTTTTCTTACCTATTGGAGTGTGCCACCTAAGGTAGTGAAGAGAAATTATAGTTATATCAACTTTAAGTTGGAGAAAACAAAACTAGGCAACATATTAAAGTGCCTTGTAGAGTAATAGTAGGAAGAAATTGTGAAAATTGTGTCCTCCAAAACTGCCACATTAAACTTCAGAAGCGAAAAATCTCCATGAAAACATGCAAATTTTTATGTCTTAAAACATATTGGGTACATCGTTTTTTTTTTTTTAAAAAAGAAAATAGAACGAATTTTCGTCCGGGATTAGAATCATGGATGTTGGAACCCATTATTAATTATACCTACTTCAAAAGTTATGCCCTTATGAAGTTGCATGAACTTAACGGTTCCTAAGAGGGTGGGAACAAATGTAAGAAGTAAAAGTAAAAGCATGATGAAGACAAATAAACGACCCGCAAACAATCTTGGGGAATAGGAGTATGATCCAAGGATCTTCAAAACTATGAGTCTGGAAGGTACCACTAATGCGATCTCTTGTATCTATCGTCGTTGTCTCTGCCCAAAAGCAGATCAAGTGCGTAATCTAAGTTAGTCTACTAGGAATACTATTACATGTCTCACGAAAGTAAAATATATTTATGTCCTGCTAGAGGACTTAAGTCGTCTCTACAATCGCAATGTACCACACATCTCTAATATTTTTCCCATACTCGGCGAACCTTTGACCCACCCATAGATCCTTGTATGCCAGGTAGGGATGGCAACAAGGCCGGTTTGGCCCAAAGTCTGCCTAGACCAGCCTGGGTCGGGTTCAAACCGAACCGGTCCACATAATTTATGCGGGCCGGTCCAAGTTAGGCAAAACCCTTATCGCCCGGTTTGAATCGAACGGCTAACGACTCGAACTAGCCTGGCAGACTGAACAGTTGGCACGGGCAGGCTGGGCAAGCTATAAACAGCTAGTTTTTTAGTGTAAAATATGAAACACAAAAATTATAAAATTCTATAAATAGATACTCCTTCCATACCATTTTCCTCACACCAAAACTTCTAAACAATGCTTTCAACTCTCTCACTCTATTATATACTTTTTTTGATAAAATTCTTGTACGTTGAAATATACTACAATATTAAATGTTTTTTTAATCTATTTTATATGTTAAGAGAAAGATAATAAAAAATAAAAAACAAGTATTTAAAAATTTATTTAAAAAACCCAGCCTGACTCGGCCAGAATCGGGAGGACTAGGCTCGGGCTCGACTTTTTCCCACCAGTACCGAATCGGTTGCCACCCCTAATGCCCGGCTTAGGGCTATGAGGACATCTACCAAACTAACTTGCTTCGCGAGGGGTCAATTTGCAAATGGTTCCACAAAACTCGTAGTCTATGAACGATTTCTTGCTACCTTTTGGCCAGATTCTCGCGTGTTAGGATAGCATTATTGAGCAAGAGCCATATAAAAAACTTTAACCTTAAGTGGAGCCTTGGCCTTCCAAACAAGCACAGTTCATGGTGGTCTATATTCTCTAGGGTGAATGCGAGAATAGAGCGAGCGTACCGAAAAGATAAAAGTCAGTGTATGCAAAGTTAAGTTGGTCATGTACTGCTACCTACCAGGTCAATAATTAGTCCAACTGGGCGAAGGAAAGCTGGTCTGCCTTTAAGATGACCAACCGTATACATATATAAGGTGAGTTTAGTGTTCACAATGCGCAAGTGGAAAAGAGCTTTTGATAGAGATCCTTGACTAAACTAAACTGTAAACCAGCACTTGTTTTCTAGCCCAGGTCAGCTCTGGGGTCAAGTTAACAATGTTTGATCTCATATGCCAAAAGATTGTACGAATTGAAACAGCTGCTTGTTTCTCATAATAACTTCGTCAACATGAGCTCAAACAGTAACAATTCACGTGTATCGGCCTTTTAAACTGGATGTTTTTTTTATTGAAAACGGTGGGTACTAGTCCCCCGCGCTTCATTAACGAGATTTTAACTAAACATAACAACCAAGCAAGAGAGATGATGTTCATGCGTCCCAACAATAGGCCATGATACTCATCCCCCAACAAAAAAATAGCCCACATCCCTTACAGAGAAGTCCCCTCCCCAAAAAGATATAATTACAACTGATACGATGAATCCGTAAGTCGGAACATCCCAAAAAAGTCTAAAACTCCTCCACTCCGTCCTCAGATCACTCCCCAACAGGTGTCCCCCCTTCCTCCTCAGACTCTACTTCATAGGTAGATGAGCTGATATCTGCATACAAGTCTTTAATCTTCTTTGTTGCTTCCGCACCTGTCGTTTGAGACCAGAATTTGATATTAGCGATAATAATAAATAAAAGTTGTTGATGCATGATGTGTATGTGCGTTGACCTGAAGATTTTATTGTTCCTTTCTAACCAAATTCCCCAGCAAATGGCTGCCACCCCAATTTCCCATACCACTATTTGGTCTTTACGTACATTGATGTCCCTCCACACCCCCCCCCCCCCCCCCCCCCCGACGTCATTAATCGTCTCTGGGTAGGGCCCTCTAATGCTTAGTCTCACTAAAAGGTCCCCCGAGATTGCCCTAGCATACCAGCACTGAATCAAAAGATGATCCACTGTCTCGCAATCCAGTAGACACATAACACAGATTCCTGGGCCCTGCCCACTTTCGCTTTGCCAAGTTGTCCCTAGTTAGAATCACTTTCCTGCTAGCTAGCCAGTTGAAAATCCTAACCTTTAGTGGGACTTTAACCCTCCATATCGGCTCAGGTGTTCGCACACCCCCATCGTTTTGTAGGTCCCGCCACAAATGTGCATGCACTCATGCATGCAACGTTTGGTGCATGCTGATGCATGACAACGTTTGATGCAAGCATGGTGTCTCTTCCGAAGCATGGTGTCTTTTTCGAAGCATGGTGTCTCTTCCGAAGCATGGTGTCTTTTTCCGAAGCATGGTGTCTTTTCCGAAGCATGGTGTCTCTTCAAAAGCATGGTGTCTGTTCCCCTCCTATAAATTCTCACTATTTTCTTCATTTGGATACACACTCAACTAAAGAGAAAAATAGAGATTGATAGCCACAGAGAGCTTATAAAGTATTGAGAGTTTTTTTGTAAATCTTTTGAGATTGAGAAATAATATTTGTGTTGTTTTCTTCTCAAAGTTTATCTCTGTTGTTTTTCTCTCGATCCTAACAAGTGGTATCAGAGCGAGGTTGAGTTGTTGAGTGTCAAAAGCCTTTGCAGATCAAGATGTCGATGGAGGAATCAATATCATCATCATCATTTGGAGCCATGATCAAGCTTACTGCCACCAACTATACACTTTGGAGACCTCGGATGGAAGATCTCCTAAGTTGTAAAGATCTCTTTGATCCTATTGAGGAGAAGGGAGAGAGACCTGAAGCTACCAATGAGGCGGACTGGAAGAAGATGAACAGGAAAACGATCGGTCAGATTCGACTGTGGATCGATCACAGTGTCTTCCATCATGTTGCCCAGGAGACGGATGCTTTTGCCCTTTGGAAGAAGCTGGCGGATATGTACCAGGCCAAGACAGCTCGAAATAAGGCCCTGCTGATGAGACGGTTGGTGAACCTGAAGCTACAGGGAGGAACTTCTGTAGCAGAACACACCAGCGAGTTTCAGAGCCTGGTGAATCAGCTATCTTCAGTGGAGTTACCACTTGAAGATGAGTTACAGGCACTTCTACTTCTCAGCTCTCTTCCAGACAGTTGGGAGACATTGGTGGTCTCCCTCAGCAACTCGGCTTCGACTGGCAATCTTACCATGTCTATGGTTAAGGATGCCCTATTCAATGAGGAAGCTCGGAGAAAGGACGTTGGCACAGAAGCACAAGCCTGCGTCACAGAAGTCCGTGGGAGACAGCGAGAGGAAGATCGAGGCAGGTGGAGGGGCAGGAGCCAAAGCAGAGGCAGATCGAGAGGCAAATCAAGTGATGGGAGGAGGCCTACATACAACTGCCATCACTGTGGCAAACCAGGCCACATGAAAAGAAATTGTTAGAAGTTACAAAAGCAAGGCGGTCAGGGAAGGTCACAACCAAAGAAGGAAGGAGATGCACAAGTCACAGTACTAGAAGATGTGGCTCTTTGCTCTCATGAGGATGAGACATGCCTCCATGTGTCGAATCAGGGCGTAGAATGGGTGGTAGATACTGCAGCATCTTGCCATGCCACTCCTCGAAAGGACATCTTCACGACGTACAAAGCTGGAGACTTTGGCTCGGTGAGGATGGGCAATTCTAGCTTTGCTAAGATTGTCGGAATTGGTGACGTTCGGATGCAGACTGATGCCGGGTGCACAATCACACTGCAGGATGTTCGCCATGTACCTGAACTTCGACAAAATCTTCTTTCGGTGAGAGCCCTAGATGAAAAGGGCTATGATAACCGTTTTTGCAATGGCTCGTGGAGGATGCTGAAAGGTGTATTGGTGATCGCTCTTGGACATCTCTGCAGCACTTTGTACAAGACTCATGTGAAGATCAATGTGGAGAGTCTCAATATTGTTGAACATGAAGCTTCGCAGAAACTGTGGCACCAGAGACTCGGTCACATGAGTGAGAAAGGTTTATCAACCTTGATGAAGGAAAATCTTATCTCCATTACCAAGAATGCAGAGCTTCAACCTTGCAACAGCTGTTTATTTGGCAAGCAGCGAAGAGTCTCTTTTAGTTCCTCTTCGACAAGGAGATCAGAGTTGCTCAGTCTGATACATTCTGATGTTTGCGGTCCCATGGAGGTGGAGTCGCTAGGCGGTAACAAATACTTTCTGACATTTATTGATGATGCTTCTCGAAAGGTGTGGGTGTATTTTCTGAAGACAAAAGATCAGGTCTTGGAAAGCTTCAAATCATTTCATGCCATGGTAGAGCGCGAAACGGGGAAGAAGCTGAAGTGCCTCCGCTCAGATAACGGAGGCGAGTATACATCCAGGAGTTTTGATGCCTATTGCAAGAGTCAGGGCATTCGGCACGAGAAGACGGTTCCACGTACCCCGCAACACAATGGGGTAGCAGAAAGAATGAACCGAACAATCATGGAAAGAGTCAGAAGTATGCTCAGCACAGCTAAGCTGCCAAAGCCATTTTGGGGAGAAGCTGTTCGCACCGCCTGCTACTTGATCAATCGTTCTCCATCAGTCCCGCTGAATTTCAACATCCCGGAGAAGAAATGGACCGACAAAAACCCCTCCTACTCTCACCTGAGGACATTTGGATGTCTGGCTTATGCACATGTCTCAAAAGAGCTCAGGCAGAAGCTCGATGCGAGAACCACTCCATGCATTTTCATAGGCTATGGAGACGAGGAGTTTGGATACAGGCTATGGGATCTAAAGACGAAGAAGCCCATCAGAAGTAGAGACGTGGTGTTCCATGAAAATCAGACATATGGGGACACTGAAAAGCCTACAATTGCTGAAAGTCCTATCAGTACTCAGGACTTTGTTCCAGATACAGTACCAGTACAAGCTGCCGCAGATGATGATGTGTCTGATCAAGAACTAGAAGCAGAACCAGAGGAGGAGGAAGAAGGGATTGATGAGCCTGGGGAGCCGCAACCTTTCACAGCTGCAGAACCAGTACAAGATAATGATACACCGCCTGAGACGAGTGAGCCTCAGCTACGTAGATCTGAAAGAGGCCATGTTCCGTCTACTAAATATCCAGAATCAGAGTACATTCTTCTTACTGATGAAGGGGAGCCAGAGAATTTCCAGGAAGCATTGTCTCATCCAGACAAAGACAACTGGCTGCATGCTATGCGGGATGAGATGGACTCTTTAGAGAAGAACCAAACCTACGATTTGGTTAAGCTTCCAGGAGGGAAGAAGGCACTAAAGAACAAGTGGGTATTCAAGCTCAAGAAAGATGGCAGCGGAAAGGTGGTGAAGCACAAAGCTCGGCTAGTGGTCAAAGGATTCCTTCAGAAGAAAGGCATCGATTTTGGTGAGATTTTTTCTCCAGTTGTAAAGATGACTTCAATCCGAGTCATGCTCGGATTAGCAGCTAGCCTAGACTTGGAGCTTGAACAAATGGATGTGAAGACTGCATTTCTTCACGGTGATCTGCATGAAGAAATTTACATGGAGCAGCCAGAGGGATACGAGGTTCCAGGGAAAGAGAATCTCGTATGTAAGCTGAAGAAGAGTTTGTATGGCCTCAAGCAAGCACCAAGGCAATGGTACAAGAAGTTTGATTCATTCATGGTGAGTCAAGGCTACAAGAGGACTGCTGCAGATCAATGCGTCTACATTCAAAGGTCCCCTGATGGAAATTTCATTGCACTGTTACTATATGTCGATGACATGTTGATCGTCGGACAAGATGCAGTGAAGATCAGACAGCTGAAGATAGAACTCTCTAAGGTCTTTGATATGAAGGACCTTGGGCCAGCTCAGCAGATTTTAGGTATGAACATCTCTCGAGACAGAAATGTAACACCCCTGCCCCGGGCTCGGACAATTTATACAATTTATAAGACAAATTAGATACTATGTAGTACAACTGCCCACCACAGGCTGCCTCTCAAAAGGTGGTTAACCGAATTGGTGACTCTTGATCATTGGCTATATTATATATATATTATTATTTTATATACCATTCTCGATATGGGATTAAATCCCTCATCTTTACCGTGAGAAGCACCATCATGCTGCTCTTCATTTCCAAGTGGGCCCCTGGCTTTTTCCAAAGCCACATCACCAAGAGAAGACCAAGTCAACAGGTTACTTCCTTCTCCATTTAATTCCATATACACAACATATTTACCAAACCTAAGCCAATTTATTATACCAGCCAACTATTTCCATATATCATATATATATATATATATATATATATTATACTTTGAAATTACCGGGGTGTTACACACACACCCCCTTCAGAAATCAGCGTCCTCGCTAAGCACAGGGCATGCACAATCTAGTGCAGGATCTACTTTCTAGCCGATGTGGAGTGGAGTACCCTAATTCTGCGTGTTGTCCAGACCCCTAGCCCACCCCCGTGGATTTACCGGGCGTCCTGGCCACAACCCCGCTCCCTCTCAGGCATACATCTCACCCACTCGGTGTCGAAAGTCGGCTCTGATACCATTTGTAACACCCCTGCCCCGGGCTCGGACAATTTATACAATTTATAAGACAAATTAGATACTATGTAGTACAACTGCCCACCACAGGCTGCCTCTCAAAAGGTGGTTAACCGAATTGGTGACTCTTGATCATTGGCTATATTATATATATATTATTATTTTATATACCATTCTCGATATGGGATTAAATCCCTCATCTTTACCGTGAGAAGCACCATCATGCTGCTCTTCATTTCCAAGTGGGCCCCTGGCTTTTTCCAAAGCCACATCACCAAGAGAAGACCAAGTCAACAGGTTACTTCCTTCTCCATTTAATTCCATATACACAACATATTTACCAAACCTAAGCCAATTTATTATACCAGCCAACTATTTCCATATATCATATATATATATATATATATATATATATATATATATATATTATACTTTGAAATTACCGGGGTGTTACAAGAAAGGCCCGAAGATTGTGGTTATCTCAAGAGAAATATGTTGAACGGGTGATCAAGCGATTCAACATGGAGGGTGCCAAGCCAGTTAGCATCCCACTGGCTAATCATTTCAAGTTGAGCAAGAGTTCGTGTCCCTCATCCAGGAAAGAGATCGAGGAAATGGAAGTTGTGCCTTATTCTTCAGCGGTTGGAAGTCTGATGTATGCAATGGTGTGTACGAGGCCGGATATTGCACATGCAGTGGGTGTGGCAAGCAGATTTCTCTCCAATCCAGGAAATGAGCATTGGGAGGCTGTTAAGTGGATTCTCAGGTTTCTTAAGGGTACTTCAAAGATATGTTTGTGTTACGGGGGAGCTGATCCGGTTTTGGAAGGCTATACAGATGCAGATATGGCCGGAGATCTTGATGGTAGAAAATCGACTTCTGGTTTTATCTACACTTTTGCAGGGGGAGCTGTGTCATGGCAGTCAAGGTTGCAGAAGTGCGTTGCACTATCTACGACAGAAGCAGAGTACATTGCTGCCGCTGAAGCTGGCAAGGAGATGTTGTGGTTAAAGCGATTTCTACAAGAACTCGAGATCAAGCAGAATGACTACAAGGTACATTGTGACAGTCAGAGTACTCTGGATTTGAGCAAGAATTCAATGTACCATTTCCGGACAAAACATATTGATATTCGCTATCACTGGATACGCTAGGTGATGGATCAACAATTGTTGAAACTGATGAAGATCCACACAAAGGAGAATCCAGCAGACATGTTGACAAAGATTGTGTCTCGGGAGAAACTAGAGTTATGCAGAGACATAACTGGAATGGATGAGAGATGACGATTGGTGCAGATGTGGCGTGGGGGGGAGAATTGTAGGTCCCGCCACAAATGTGCATGCACTCATGCATGCAACGTTTGGTGCATGCTGATGCATGACAACGTTTGATGCAAGCATGGTGTCTCTTCCGAAGCATGGTGTCTTTTCCGAAGCATGGTGTCTTTTCCGAAGCATGGTGTCTCTTCCGAAGCATGGTGTCTCTTCCGAAGCATGGTGTCTCTTCAAAAGCATGGTGTCTGTTCCCCTCCTATAAATTCTCACTATTTTCTTCATTTGGATACACACTCAACTGAAGAGAAAAATAGAGATTGATAGCCACAGAGAGCTTATAAAGTATTGAGAGTTTTTTTGTAAATCTTTTGAGATTGAGAAATAATATTTGTGTTGTTTTCTTCTCAAAGTTTATCTCTGTTGTTTTTCTCTCGATTCTAACACGTTTAACCATTTGTAGGTGGATTTGACAGAGAATCCACCACCAATACCTCCTACCCAGGAGACCTTGTCCTCAATGTCCTCCTCCGTTGGCTGCCAATCCTGTGGAACAGAATTAGTTCCTCCTTTTGTTTTCTAGCCTCCGTGCTCAGCCTGCCCGTTATTCTTGGCTTCCATTCTCTGTTTCTCCAATTTCTTGCTACCCAGTCGTATTTATTCGTGACCATTTTGTAAATATCTGGAAATCTTCTCTTAAGATTAATCGGGCCGCACCATTTGTCTTTCCAGAAGCAGATAGTATTCCCCTTGCCCATAGAAAATGTTGCCCCCGCCAAAAAGATTGCACGGCTTCGAGTAACCCCTCGCCAAAACCCGGACATACATGCCAGATTTTTCGGCTGCCTGTGCATACAACCCTTCGTTATGTAGCTTTTCTCAATTAGCGTAGCCCATTTTGCTTTTGCCTTAACTTTGAGTTTCCACCACCATTTACAAAGGTGAGCTTGGTTCATTTGTCTGAGATTTAGCACCCCCAACCAACTGAATTCTTTTCGTCTACACACGACCTCCCATCTGATTAACGAGTATCCTTTCCCATCAGAACCCGACCCATGCCAAAGAAATCGTTTGCTCAATCTGTCAATTTTTTTGACCACCCATGCCGGTATCTCAAAGAATGATAGGAAATATAATGGGATGGCACTAATGACCGAATTTAGTAGCACCAGCCTTCCACCGAAGGACAATATCTTTCCCTTCCATCCCTCCAGTCTATTCGCTACCTTCTCAATTAGGTCGTTCCAATCTACCCTTCTCAGTTTCCTAGCAGCAATAGGTAGACCCAAGTATTTAATTGGCAGCGATTAAATTGGGCAATTGAGAATGTTTGCAATTGCATCCCCTGAATCCCCCTTATCTCCCAATAAAGTGATGGTGCTTTTATGGAAGTTAACCTTAAGCCCCGACCATTCTTCAAAAAGATAAAGTCCCCACTTCAGAAGTGTAGCCTGAGCAATATCGCACTCTCCAAAAATCAAAGTGTCATCCGCATACTGAAAGTTCATGGCCACGGATACCCCCCTCCTCATACCAAACCCATTAATCAGTCCCTGTTCTCTATAAGATTGAAGCATCTTATGGAATTCATCAGCCACCATGGTAAAAAGTAGTGGTGAAAGTGGATCCCCCTGCCTAAGGCCCCGCCTACACTTAATTTCCTTACCCGGATTCCCATTGACCAATACCATAACCTTGGCCGTTCCAAGCCATGTCCCGATCCACCTGTCCCCAAACCCTCGCCTACTGAGAATCTCCAGTAAACATTTTCATTCAACTTTGTCGTAGGCTTTCTCGAAGTCTAATTTAGCAGAAACTCCGGCTTGTCACGTCGCTTACAATCTTGGATAACTTCTTGTACCAGGGACACCCCCTCTAGAATATCCCTTTCGACAATAAATGTTGTCTGATAATCCTCGATGATGTCCCCGATCAGTCCTCTAAGCCTATTAGCGAGGGTCATTGTGATAATCTTAACCGAGCAGTTGATCAAGCTGATTGGTCTAAAGTCCCCAATAGTTGTGGCCTCCTTTTTCTTAGGGATTAAGTAGACGTTGGCATAATTCAACCTACCCAAATCCAGCATCCCCTCGTAGAAGGCATTCATGATGTCCATGATATCCATCTTAAGGATGTCCCAGAATTCCTTGTAAAAGAAAATTGGGAACCCAACTGGACCTGGCGCCTCATCCTGGCCCATACCCCATATTGCCATCTTAACTTCCTCCAAGGTGAATGGATCTTGCAGTGCTGCTACCCGCCCCTGAACGTCACCCGTCAAAGGTTCCCAAAGATTTTCTGCTGACTAACACATGGTCTCTCTGTTATTCCCAAATAGTTCCCTGAACGTCTCATGAACGTGCCTTTCAATTTGACCTTCCTCAGTTTTCGTGTTTCTGTCACACTCCAAGGAGTGGATAAAGTTGTTCCTACGACACATGCTTGCGATGTTGTGAAAGTATTTAGTGTTAGCATCCCCTTCTGATAACCATTTTATCCTTAACCTTTGGTGCCACATGATTTCTTTCTTGTTATAGATTTCAAAGATATCCTGCCTACATACCAATAATCTCCCAAATTGATTGTTATCCAGTCCTTCCACTTCCTCATTCTTTTCCAGATCCTCAATCTCTTTCAGCGTGGATTCCTTCCTCTGGAGCACATTCCCAAATGTAACTCGATTCCACCTTTTTAGCCTTTTTCGGAGTCTAGCCAATTTCTTTACCAGCCTCGCAGCTGGTTCCACCTGGGTAATAGTTCCTTCCCAACTATTCCGTACCAACTCATGACAATTCTTATTAGTCAACCACATTTTTTCGAACCGGAAGATATTCGAATGTAGCTTCCCCTCCTCTCCTGGATGTACAATCCTTATTAGCCAATTTTAGACTGGATGTTAGATAAGATAGTTTTTATCTTAACCTGATGCAAACAGAATTTGAATCTATACATCTTCTTCGGTAGTACAATAGTCTATAAGGCTTTACCACTGTACTACAGCTGCATAACTTGTGTTTGCGTGAGTTTAATGGTGTTCCTGTGCAAGGAAAAATAAGTTGGATAAGTTCAGCTGGCATGCTTTTCATCAGTTTGATTTCATGCGGAACAATAATAAGATTTCCATGCACCATTATCTCTCAATACAAACACAAACCAACAGCGAAAAGCCCGTATCGTCTTAATTAACAGTGTCGGAGATTGTTGTACATGTAGAGTAACAATCCTAAAACAGTTTCAACACTCTGTTGGCTAGCACTGATTAAGAATTATTGGCAGTGCTTTTGCTTTTCCATTATTTGATGAGCACTAGCATTTGTAGGCCATAAGGGAAGCTCTGATAAGAAGCTTGGAGAGAGAGCGCTGAAAGATCTGATTCATATCAGAAAAAAAGAAGAGAGGGCCGGGGAGAGAGATTTGCTTTTCGGTTCCAGATAAAGTTAACAGCTAAGATTTATAACAGTTGATGCATCGAAAACTGCTGCTCATATGAACCAAAATAGAGCCCTTAAATTGTGGAGGATATTTCGAGATTTTTTTTGATAATCAGGATAGAGTCAAAAGACTCCAGCCAGCCAGTGGATATTGCGAGATTTAGCTGTTCAGAAAATTTCTTTTGTACGTACGTAGTTATGTACATACAGTTCTGATCCAACGGTATGAACTTTCTATTTCAAGCCAGTGAATTTTAATTATGTATGCTTTTAGACAGGGCCGGCCCCGAGTTCCCGGGGCCCAAGGCGAAATGCCCAAATAATTATTTTTGGAGACTCCTAATTACAATATAATTTTTCCACGCGCAAAATACGTGTCTATATTTATAAGGAGAATATAAATTTGGGAACCCCGAAAAGTGCAAAAAAATCGGAGACCTGAGGCAGCCGCCTCACCGGCCTCAAGGTGGGGGCCGGCCCTGCTTTTAGAAGTAGCACAACTCATCTCTTATCATCTGTGTTTATTTATAAGACAAGTTTAGTGTAAGGAAGAAAGATCGAGAAGTATTAAAGTACTTGTTTTCCCTGTATATCTCTACTATATTAATGGGAGAGTTGGGGTTGTAAACAAATAAACAATTTTTTATTATTTCTTTGTGTGTGTCAACACGTGCAGCGCACGTGTTGATAGATTTTTTTTTCCTTTTCATTCCCCCTCCCCATTTTCCCCAAGTGCAACGCACGTGTCTAGTACGTAGATTTTTTTTGTCCTTTTTCATTCCCCCTCCCCATTTTCCTCACGTGCAACGCACGTGTATAATACATATTTTTAAAAAATACATCGCACGTGCATTATACTAGTCTTTTTATTGTGAGTGTCGGTCTGTACGCACACATTTATGATTGGTTCTAAAACCAAGCGTGTGAACTTCATGGTGGAATAATTCTTGGGCGATCCACACCGTTCATGTTGATCTATAAAACAAAAGATTATTTGCCTCTTATAAGCGATTAGCAAGGAAAAAACAGCTTTCACCACAGGTAAAGGGCTAAACAAAATTATGAAATATTCATCGACGTACCACAACAAAATGGCCTTTTCCTCTCTTCAGCATATAAGGTGTAAGAAGCCCTGGGTAAGGTTTAGGGCAACCCAGGACATTTACATTGAGTGTATCCTACTTGACCCCTGCCGATTAATATCTTGGTAAAAATTCAAAGGATTAGGTAATTGGATAAATTATTTTGAATACCTGAATAACTTAATTCCTTGGTCTCTTCCAAAGCTTTTCTCTCCTGTAAAAGAATATCAAACCAATGGAAGATAGTTAGATAGTCCTCGTTATATACTCTAATGCATTGGCAACAAGCAATAAAACAGGTCGGTTCAAAATTTTCTACGAAGTTTACTGATATAGATAAATGTAATAGTGTTAAGCACTTACAGGACATTGAAAAGCCGCACTGTGTATCATATAATCCGCACCGGACCCTGAGAATAGACTCTGCCTTTCGCACTCCTTCTCTGAGAGGCTCTTCACCAGATCCCAAATCCAAATGCAATACCTCATCAACTCTTTCGGATGGATATTTTGCTATTATAACACCAGGAGGTGAAAATATACAAGTGAGCTTGAAAGTTAATGTAAACTTCTGCGGCTTTTCAAAGTAGACCAGGAAAATGATGCATACCGTTACTCACCAATAAGTTCATTTTTAACTCGCTCAAGCTCTGATTCATTGCGGGCAGAAAGTATAACCTTTGCTCCTAAATTAGCAAATTGTCTGGCAAGAACTTTCCCTGCATATACGCATTCACCATGAAGAGGTAGAGAAAATTCTGCAACTACAACACTTATAAACCCACTGTATAACAACATACTCTGATCTGTATAAATGAAATTTACCACCTCTCCAGTATTTTCGATGTGGTGGAAAGCAGAGAACAAAATTCTTCTTTTTTTTAATTTTATGTTTCAAACCAATTTTTCTTTATGAACGAAAAAGTTCAAACTAATTTTCTTTTTTTTTTTAAAAAAGAAAAGCCATAGTAGCACATACTCCACTTCCTCCAAAATTTGCAATATGCCAAGCAAGGTCACTACCAAAATATTTGTTATGGTGTCATTCTTTGTATGACACTGAATATTATTGTTGTTTGTACTGGACATCACTCTTTCTTTCTTTTTTGTTTGAGAATAAATGTGTCACGTCACCGCTTCGTTAATAAAGAATTAACGAAACAAAGTAGAATATATAAATTACATCAAACTATTCCTATAAAGGAACAACGGAAAACCATTACACAGCTAAGCCTACAATATTAATTTGTTCCTCCCCAAGCTAAACTTGTAGACGAAGACACCTGCAACATGTTCTCCCAACCATTAGATGTCGCGCATCCTAAGTTCCTATCGATCAATCAGATGACGACTCATCGAACACCCATCATAGTGTCAACTTGTCACTTCACCTTCTAGCGACGACTCACCCGAACACCACTCCAGCGACGCCTTCCCGAACCCCATTCGGTGACGTCTTGTACAACACACTGGAAACGATTTGCCTAATCACTATTTTGATAACGACTTGCCTATCCACCCTTCCGGTCATGACTTATCCTTCTCTATCCCGAAACGATAAGCTTTCACCACCACGGTGGCAGTTTCCCCATTCGCCACATCAATGATAACTAGCCCGAACACCATCTATGTGACGGCTTGGCCATCACCAGACCTGCAACGCCACCTATCTCACCACAGTAATAACTTGCTCAAACTCCCAAACTAGTGACGACTCGCGCTTCAGCCATACCGGCGACGACTTGCACATCTAACACAACAGTCGCAGCTCGTACATCCACCACTATATCAACGACTCGCACATCAACCCAAACGATGTCGACAAAATCATACACCGCATCAGTGAGGATTCGCACCTTCACCAAAGATCGATCAATGAAGAGATATTTCAGGCAACTCAAAATGAGTCCTTAAATTCAATCAAGAGCTCACTTCAAAGCCCACAATCACGCCCACCACTCCCCAAATCTAATTTGAATTTCAAAAATCTAATTTGAAATTCAAAATTCATTAAAATTTACCCATCCTCACACCCCAAATTTGATTTTAAATTCAAATATCATTAACATTTTCCCTCCCCAAATCTAATTTGAATTTTAAAACTCTAATTTCAATTTAAAATTTCATCCAAATATCTCCCTCCACACTTCCCAAAATTCCACACCAGCATCCACCACGACCACCGCGTCTCCCCCCGGCACACCTCCACCCCTCAATGGTAGCCCCGACGTTGTCATCGTTCTCTCCCGCCGAGTTAGCCCCGTCGCCAGTGATGCCACATCCTCTCCCAGCCTTCAACAGTAACCTCGACGATGTCTTCTCACCTGCCGAGCCAACCTCGACGCCAGCGATGCCATCACCCGAAGGCATCCTCTCCCAGCCCTCAACGGCAGCCCCGACGCTGTCGTCGTTCTCTCCCGTCGAACCAGTCTCGATGACATCTCCCAACGACGGCAGCAACCCTCTATCCCGCAACCACCTCCTCTCCCGGCGGCGCAGCACCCGCACTCAATGCCAGCCCTCTTGTCGTCGATCATCCCCGCCGCGCCATCCGCACACCAACGACTCCAAAAACCCTCTTCTATTCATCTAGTCGGTGACTCCGACGAACACACCACTGCACCGGAGGTGGGGTGGTTGTGGTGGGGAGGGGGGGAGGAGGACAAAGACGAAGGAGTCCTCCCCCCCTCCCCTAGTGCCGGCTGCTCCCTCTCTTTTACTTGGGTTTTTTTGGGAGCTTCTCTCTCTAGAAACTCTCTAGAAAATCTAGTGAGAGAAACTCTTTTATTTTAGCAATTGAACTTCAGCTTCCGTCCTTTTTATGTTATTGGCGGGAGTGTAGGCTTTATCCTTATTATCCACACACACACAAACACACAAAACTACTACTACTACTGAAATATTTGATCTTTCTATTTCAATGAGTTTAGGAAGGAGAATCCCAAATTCGTTTGAAATTCCAACTGCGAATAGGTAATAGCTCCTAGACTAAGGAGCATGCACGTATATGGATAGAAAGCGAAACAACAGACGCACAATAAATTATAAAGAAGAGATCATCGATGATGGTCTACCAACTCTTAAATAATTTAATATCACATCATATGTTTCAACTTTGAAATACATAACAAATCATTTTTTATAAAAAAATTGTTGTAATATCTAATTTTCTCAACAATTGTATTTTTAGTATGGGAAATGAAAGTATAAACATATATCAAAATATGCCACACATCAAGCAATTATGCTGTCCTGATTCTATCCTTCATCCTCTTCTGATCTTCCCAATCTTTTTAGGACATGGCAATCCCTCCCCTTGCTCAGTTAACTTGGCCGGGAATTCCACAATATTTAAGAGAAAATCGACACTTGGCCATAATTTTGTGAAATCTTTCCTGGATCTAACCATGGAAATGATATGATTGATATCTCGGTTAAAAATAAGAGATAAAATATATATGTAGTAGAATTAATGAACGACAGAGTACCATAATCATAATGGACTGCTATTTCGCAGGAAGGGCAGAATGAGGAGTGACAACAAACTTCTTGGACGAAAAGCTAACTAGCTTTGCTTATTTTTCAGATTTTTTTAAATTGTATTGATGGTTGTGATCATGTTTTTTCATGCTTTTTTGTTTGTTCTTTTTTCTTTTTCTCTGTCATTTGCCATTGACTCTCAAATCATGCTAAATTCTCCTAGAACTAGATACTAGTAATTTCTATACGAGTGAAAAACATAGGGTCCACAAGTTCCGACACAATAAACATGATTCCACCGCCTTTTGTCATTCTCGTAAACAACTAGTAGTACTACTAGCAATGCAAAATGCATTTTTCTTTGCGGAAACTAATTTTTCCATACATTCACTGTATAGTTAAAAAATGACAAAAAATAATTACAAAGGACTCACCAATTCCGCTACTTGCACCAGTAATCCAAACAACCTATATAATCATCACAAGCATGAATATAATCTACAAAAAAAACCCAAAAAAAAAAATTTGCAGTAAAATCAAGAAGTGCAGTTACCTTGCCTTTGATTGCTTCATGCTTTGCAGAGCCGTTTGAAATCAGCGTAAAATCCCCTGAAATATTTTTCAAAAATATTCAAAAACATTACCCAAAAAGAAAAGGCAAAATTGGGCTCGAACTAACCATCAGTTGTAGCAAATTTGATGGCGAGAGCGACGAATCCTCAAATTGGGAGCAGAATTGCAAGCAAACTGAGCATTTCTGAAGTTGTTCGACTTTGGATTGGATGAATGCAGTCAACGAACTAAGTTCATATATATTGCTAAAGCCAAAGAGCTGTTCTTTCAACTTCCCAGAATGATCCCAGTGACCTTTCTACTCTCTTACATTTCCAAGCGAAATTTCTGCAGAAAAATGGTCCTAGAAAACGAAATTAAAAAATGGTCCTAGAAAACGAAATTATCCTCTGCTGTCACCTTCATCTCCTGTCCTCGGCCTCTATCAAATGACTAAAAAGTCTGTTCTCACCAAAGAAATAGCTAGTAACGTGTTCATCTACTTTTCTTCTTCTACTAATCTACTTGTTTGACAGTTTGTGAGTATGATGGAAATCTAACAAAGGAACTGTGTTGCTTTAGAAGATTCTCAGACCCAACATTCAAATGAAAACACTGGCCGGAGATTAACCAGAGTTTGGTG
The DNA here is from genome assembly GCA_017893485.1 of Hemerocallis citrina. Taxonomy (NCBI): domain Eukaryota; kingdom Viridiplantae; phylum Streptophyta; class Magnoliopsida; order Asparagales; family Asphodelaceae; genus Hemerocallis; species Hemerocallis citrina. Next base: position 282,809,153 of record CM030363.1, on the reverse strand, counting down.
GATTAAAAGTGTATCTGGTATTTTCTCCATATTCTCTTCTACTTCCAGACAAAGTGGAAGTGTCGGCCGATTCTTTAAAGAATTTTCTTCTTTGTGAGAGGTGCTATTTTTTTCTGCCTTTCATTTGTTTGTTGGGTTTTGCACTAAATGTTAGAATATAAATATTAAACATTCAACCATTCCCACAACTTCCGAGTTCTCGTCCATTGGCAGGATCTTTTTCACATGTTTCCAGACCAACCCAGTTTTGCATCCCACCACTGCGTTAATGTGAATCATATATATATATATAGCAACGTACGGTCCAAGTCTTGGCCCCACAAAGATGGCAGGCAACTAGGGGCCTTCGGAGTTTTGGTCTATTGGCCTAGATGGCCCTCGGCCTGCAAGGGCTTCAGAGTTTCAAACTATTCATAGGGTGTTTCACAATAATGAGGTACCGAGATGGATATCTTTGATGAACAAGATTCAAGAACAGGGTTAAATGGTTTCTCCCTCTGAATTGTTTTTCATTATTTTTTGCAGAAATAAATGGGATCAAATGCGATATAAATTAGTCCAACTGGAAAAAGGACTTTTGTGACCAAACAGTCAACCATATAATCTGAGTTTGGTCTTGGCCAGGAAAAATCCATATCAAATGAGCTGAGCCTTTGAGTCTCCTAAAAGACAGTTTCCGACAAGAACGATTGGGCATATGAATTTTTGGCACGCTGACCCACATTGGTTTAGTGGAAGAAGGGATTTAGATAGAGAGATCCAAGACTAAACTAACAAGTGACCATAAACTAGTACATGCATTCTAGTCCATGTCACATCTGGGGTCAAGTTAGCAATGTTTGATCCCAAGTCATATGCCAAAAGAATAGACGAAACAATAACTTCGCTGAGCTCGAATTGCAACAATTCATGTGTATTGGCCTTTCAGACTGACGTTCCTTAATATAGTTTCTGTATCTTGTTTTAGTGATGCAAGGATTTGAACCTCAGACCTTTTGTTCACTATACTACAAAGGCTTTACCAGTGTAGACTACAACAACACCTGCATCGACCATCTGATAACGAAGTTGGATTGACTACACTGCAAAATCTGTGGAATGAGTTCAGCTGGCATCTTGTTAGCAAAAAAGAAAATGTTCAACTAGCATCCTAAATCTGACAATCCCGAATACTCCTCGTTCAACATACATTCGTATACAGTAAGTTAGCCAGACAACAAGAAGTTAGCCGCTAGCACTTGACATTTTCTTCCTTGCACCAAACTTCGAATTCAGATCAAGATGAACAATGTGGATCAAGCAATGGATGTCCAAGTCCAACAATGAAGTTCTCCCATTGTTCATTTCAGAAACATGTTTCTCAACAAATATGACATATTACCTTTCCCATAGAAAAATTGATATATTATATACCTGATCACCAAAACTACATTATAATCACTGGTTAATGGTAAATCCGAAAGTCAATCTGCCTCCCATCCCACCATTGATGCCAAAAGTATTGCCTGATTTACCAGCTTTCAGATGAATATCCCTGGAAAAAAATTGCATCTTATAGAAAGAAACTGATTTCTAGCTTAAATTCATACTCTTATCTGTGATTTGTAGGATCCCATTCAAACGGTGACCGCGCTGTCTTCCTCCTGCCCTCATGTCTCTGATGGTTCGACATATGAGAGTATTGGCTTAAGACTGAATGCTAGCAAAAGTAGTAAACAGAATGTGCTTCATTATCAAAAGACGAATAGTCCCCACTATCTTCACAACTCTTCTCACATTGTTAACAAATCAATAAAAGTTTACTTAGGAAGTTTGTTTATATTTTTTATGATTATTGTGACTTTCATGTACACTTCCTCGTATAATACCAAATCATCTTTCGCACAATTAAATTGGAAGAGCAAACATAATTCCTTCTTCTTATTATAATACAAACACTCTAAGTTTGGCCAACTACTAACTGAATTTATGAAGAAACTGCCCACATGTGTACTAACTCTCCTATACTTATGATAAACAACAAAAATCCTATAGTTCAAAGAAGAATTTGGTGTGGTTAGCAATTGGATGGTACTGGAAAATTTTGAAGCCAATCCAACGTAATGATTTTCTCGAGTTGCAATTAATTTGTACTCGTATTTTTTTTTTGGGAGAGCATCATTTGAGTGTGCCAGGAATTAACTTGTACTCATACTTTCATACTCGTCGCAAATAATATTCACCTGACCACCACCAGCAATACCCCAAGCGCCAACCATGTCTGCCGCCTTCGACCACTAACTGCCACCTCCTAACTACCACCGCCAACAGTGCCTCCTCATTCTTCCTCTTGCATCGGCAATTGCAAAACTCTTGTTGCAAAAAATTCAACTTGCACGCAATTGCATTGCAAAACAACCAAGCGAGAAGAAAATTCACTTGCTTGCATTGACAATGTCACTGTCACTGTAACTGTGATTTGCAATTGCAACCCTTCAGTTACAACTATAATCGTAGCTGCAAGTAGAAGATAAAGAAGCAGTCTTCCGGTGAGGTGACCACAGGCAATGGCTCGACAGGGTATTGCAACAAATATTGGTGCAACTTAGGAACTTGGAACTTATTTTACTACAACTTCTAATTTGCAACTCGACCAAATGCTTGCAATCGGATATAGTCATCAAACTGGAGTTGCAAAGAGCCAAGTTGCAAGCTACCAGATAGCGCTTAACTGTGATGGCATGGATTCGAAACTCATACAGTGACAATGGAGATCTTTAAAGACACTAAAAAAATCTATAGACTATAAATTGTAACTCGAAAGATTCGGAAAGAAACTATACATGGTGAGAATTCAAGTCTTTGTTTCTGGTTACTTATGTTGATAGGTAAATGGGAAACAGTAAGGCTACAAACTGGTACATAAAATATCTTCTAAAGAAAAGGTTCATAAGATTATTATTGTTCGTGTTGAAGGGAAAAATTACTCCGAAGCTGGGTTACAATTCTATCAAGAAATCCTATTGACAACTCTAAAGAAGCAGGGAGAAATTTGAAAGGAGCAACCCCTCACAGAATGATATGAACATTGAGGAGATATGCGGATATGCGGACACTTGTGCATTCAAATACCACGCAACAAAGAATACAAGAAAACCGATAAACCTGGTTCCATAAGTTCTATTTTTATAAACACATAAGATGGACCATTAGAAGTAATCCAGATTTTGCCTTGACAAACAAAGCAGTTACTAAAGAAATGCATAATCATAATCAGAAACTACAATGTGAGGTCAGAAAATCCTTTTGACTATTTGTATGGAACATGACAGTATGTGATACAAGTATTCAAATAAATAAAGGACGATTACATGGATGATATGATGAAGACTTGTGTACATGTACCTACAATAGTTTAAGAGGCCAACTATCATAAATACATGCAACTATGGGCATTCAAGATGATGAATTTCACCTGAACACATTATATGAAGTTGGCATTTTGCAAGACAGACAACTGACGGTGTCGACAACTGGAGATATCATGTTGTTTTCTTCTTTTGACCAAAGAATAATTTCCAGCTGTAAGTGTTGCCTTTGCGTGCTGCAGCATCCAGCCGGTTTGGACCAACCTATGATTCATATTAATTCAAGGACAAAAGTAAGTTAAGGTATTCAAGGAGAGTATCGAAGAAAAAAAGAGAAGAGGGGATAAGTTATAGCCCACTAGAGATATTTGCACTGGTAGTGAATATATTGCACACGCAGGAAACTGGCATCATTATTAAGCACGAGGCATTTAATGAGTTTTCAATATTTTTTCGGGAACAGGAATGCACGTGTAACACGGTGCTATAAATGTAGAAAGGAGGAGGTGGCTTCACATATTGGGCTCGTTTCACGTACGGCTTTTGAAGTTACAATAATAAAGATGAAGAACTAACACTCCGAAGTCAAGTAGTGTCAAACACATAATTGATGCTTTTGCCTTGTTCTAAATTTCGGCCGATGAGACCAAAATTTGGTGGGAAGCATGGGGATCTCGAAATTGTATAAAATATCCTCACTTTAAGCGAAGTTCGCAAAATTTCATACCCTAAATATCACCTTCTATTAGCCATTATCAGGATGACCATTTTTAAAGCAATATAAGGAAGGGTTGACAACTCAAAACCATCAAACCTGACCTCACCTGAATATACAAAAATTCCACCCTTATTCCCAAATTTGAAGATTCCTTGTGGGTTGTGACTTGCGAGAGGGTGCACAGACGATCAATGCAATAAGGTCAAGCCAACTAGGCATAATGCTACTAACTAGCATAACTTCTATTTTTTACTAATGGTAGTAACTGTGTGAAAGATCATAGATATGTTCTACTTGTATAGTTTACTTGTCTCTAATTGTGTGTTTGAATTGTGATTATATTGATATATCAAGTATGTAACATATAATTTATACTGCATCTTTCATTCTTTCCCTCATCAAAAAATTGTTCTCTCTTTCTCACGTCTGTATCCTGATGGCCATATATTTGGGTTGTAAGCGTTGTTGTATGAATTATATAATACTGTGAAACAGTGTCTTAAGGTTATATGCATCACATTTACGAGTTAAATTTTTGCCCAACAAAACACTGATACTGATCCAATATCTCCCAAATTTCCCCGATGCCTGAAATCCGACTTGAGAATTCTTAATTGACACAAGTCAAAATCTAGCATTACAAACCTTTTCTATTTCTATGTGGTGGTATTAAATATGTTCCATTTGATGGTGTGTCGGTTTGTTGTGTCCTACCGTAAACATGTCAGCATAACTATATCCATGCTCGCCAAGCATCCCAACCTAGAATTAACCATCTCCAATTTTTAGAAAATAAATTTATCAATCAAGGTGGATTTATTTGGGTTTGGCTGAGTACACAACGAAAAACACTAAAACATAGCCATCATCAAGGACAATTGCCTACTGATATCCAAAAAAAGGATAATTGCCTACCATTTGAGAAACACAAATCTTCTAATAGGAAGCTGTGTTGTCTCACTCAGATGCACATATCCGACATGACAGTTCCTTTTTACATGTAGTAATTTAGAAGTTTTGAGTGTCAGTAAGGAGAGTTGCGCATCACATCTGTGTTAGTTTTGGTGTGTCTCTGTCTGTGCTGCTTAGGCAAACAATATATGCACAATTTGGGATACTACCTCTATAAGATGTGTCTGCTACCTTCAACCAATCCATAAGGTAAATTTCCAATTGGGTTAAAGAAATAGGAAAACAAAAGCATATAGGGATTCTAGACTGGATAAAGATACCTTGTCCATGAACCAATAACCAATGGTCGGCATGTATTGTACCAAGTACATAACTAGTAGAACAGGCTGCAGGGTATATTTGAGAATGAGTCAGAATCAAAAAATACAGTATATCTTGAAATTGATCATGCACAATGGAGAAGGAGAATAAAAGAACATCTGTTTTTTAACCAATAGTCGGCAGTATATTGATCGCAGAACTCAAAACAAACCCAAACACGAGTAGAATTATAGAACCTGATATGATATCCAGGCTTCCTTTAACCCATGACTAGCTGCAACAATTGTGAGCTCTGCACATCTTTCCGATGACACACGCTTCTGCAAAAACAAAAAACAAAAAAACAAACACAAAAAAACAAAAAACGAGAAAACAAAAATTAAGCACAGAAGTGAGATAATATAAACAACATCAGTCAACAAAATGTCAAGCATCCATTATAATTTAATATATTTAACGAGCCACCTTTGTGAACATGCTGTGGAAAGATGACTAAATTCTAAAAAGTAATAATAATACTTTCACCTATTTTTTGAGAGTCAATACTTCGGCCTCGTTAAAGTTCATATTTAATCACAGTGAAAGAAGATAGTGGAGTCAGGAGTACTTTAGCATCATTAGATAAGTCCCAAAAAAATGTAATATATATAAATGTATGAAAGTAATAAGTAAACGCAGTTAAATAAAGGATAGTGTAGTCCTTTTAGCATCATTTGACCAGTCAAAATATTAAGGTACTATATATAAATTGTATTAAAGTCATAAGTAGATAATTCTCATGGTTAAGATGTTAGTTACAAAATTCTGCATGATACGCTGAATTGCAGCTGATCACATCATCCAGGGTCTATTAAGAACTTGACAACTTTTATCAGAGAGTTAAAGATGATGAGAGTATTAATCCAAATATTCCAAACAACCAAAATTGTATAAAATTATATCATAGTTTAATGAATCATAACTTATGTGATTTAGCTTAGTAATTGGCTATAAACCAATAATGCAATCCTAGATTACTAGCATCAAATCAATATTCTTGGTGTATGGCTAATATTTATGTTGTTGTTTTTCCCCTTTTTTGAGTTTTGGAGATGTCTGGGCCTTCAACCCGGATCTCAACCTAGCTACAATTTCGTCCTCCACCCTAATACCATCCAAGACAATGTTCAATGGTTAATATTTTGTTGTCAAATAATATATAAGAAATAAATGACGATTGTATAAATACATGTACATAACAACAAACACACAAGGTCATGTATGCACAAACATGCCACACACATACAGAGCCATCTCATGTCCGACTGTTGTTTGTTTTGTATCTGTGGCTCATCTGCTGTGCAACAGAACACACACAACGTATTCTCTAAGCATAAGGCAAATACAAATGCTTGTTTCTATTAATCAATGTAACTGTGACTGTCATATGTCAATCAAAGTCACGAAGATTTTACCTTATAAAAAAAATATGATATCAGAAACTAACCTCAGACGTTGCTGAACCAGAAACACTAGGCGTTTGTATGGGTCCAGGGCAGACAATGGTAACGTTTATGCCTTTTTGACATAGCTGCAAAAATATTTTTAAAAAATAAAATGAAATAAAATTTTATATTATCATCTGAATGGAAACTTGACGTGTCAATTTGTCATACAACATGAGGTATGCAGTTTGTAACTTTAAGAAATAATAATTGGAAAGAATTAATATCTGATAGAGAGAACAAAGATGCATTTAATTAGCAGTTGTTAGTCGAAGCACTCAATCACAGATAAATAGAAGCATTTTACTAATTTTCCCTATTATAACACAGATGAGTAGAACCACTGAGCAAAACAATAATACCTCAGAACGCAAAGTATGAAAATATCCATTTAGAGCATGCTTAGAGGCTGAGTATATAGCCTGACCAGGTGCAGGAACCTTCCCCGCAGCACTACTCATCTGAAAATTAGAAGTAATTAGCAAGGAAAAAAGAAGCTTTCACCATGGGGGAAAAGGTTAAATGAAATATTCTTCGACATACCACAACAAAATGGCCCTTTCCTCTCTTCAGCATATAAGGAGCAAGAAGCCGGGTAAGGTTAATCGTGCCCAAGACATTTACATTGAATGTAACCTACTTGAACCATGAAGACTAATATCTACGTAAAACTTCAAAATATAAGGTATAATTGGATAACTTATTTTGAATACCTGAGCACCTTCCTTGGTCTCTTCCAAAGCTCTTCTCTTCTGTAAAAGAATATCAAACCAATGGAGGATAGTTCGAAGGTTCTGATTATATACAACAAGGCATTGGCAACAAGCAATAATACAGATATGTTTATTATTATTATTATTCTTTTCTTTTCTTTTTGCTTCTTTTCTTTTAGCAAGTTTACCTGATATAGATAAAATGAAACAATAGTAAACACTTACAGGTCGTTCTAAAGCCGCATTGTGTATCATATAATCAACGCCGGACCCTGAGAACAGAGACTCTGCCATTTGCACTGCTTCTCTGAGAGGCTCTTCACCGGATGCCAAATCCAAAGGCAACACCTCAACTCTTTCAGATGGATACTTTGCTATTGAAAACGCCAGGAAAGGTTAAAACACACAACTGAGATTGAAAATTAATGTAATGCAAATACTCCGCATTTTCAAAGTAGACTAGGAAAGTGATGCATATAGTTACCAACCAATAAGTTCATTTTTAACTCGCTCAAGCTCTGCTACATTGCGGGCAGAAAGTATAACCTTTGCTCCTAAACTAGCAAATTGTCCAGCAAGGATTTCCCCTGCAAATGTGGCATTCCACATGAAGTAAGTGGTTTACCAGAAGCAGTAGTAAAAGTTCTACAACAGGAACACTTTATAAACCCATAAAGAAAATATTCTCTGATAGGATTAATGAAGATTTCAACCTCTCAATGTGGTGGAAACCAAAGCAAATCACTCAAGTGTTTTCTTGTTCTTTTTTTTTTAAGTTCATACCTACTTTTCTTTTATAAAGTAAAGTTGAACCATTTTTTTTATTAAAAGAAATAACCCACGATGGCACATACTCCATGTTCCTCCAAGATTTACCATATGCCGAGTAAAATAAATGACGGTTTTTTTTATCTTTTTATTTCAATGAGAGTTAAAGAAGGGAGAATCCCCAACTTTTATTCCTTAAAAATGCCCACTGCCAATAGGTAGTAGCTCCTTAGTCTAAGGGAAGGAGCAAGCAGGAACATGGAAAGAATGTGAAGCAACAGCCCCCCCAGTAATCTATAAAGAATATATCATTGGGTGATGGTCCATCGACTCTGAAATAAAGAAGCATCATTCACAAGTTTGAGCTTTGAAATATATAATAAATCATCTTTTCTTATGATTAAAAAAATAAATAAAATTGTTGTCATTTATTTCTCACTTCTCAGAAACTGTATATTTCAGTATGAAAGATCTTCTATAACAATCTTGGTTCTCATTGATCTTCTATAATGTAATGTATGGGAATGCATTTTGAATGGACCTTGGATTCTTCTCTCCCTAACAGTTGAATGTAATTCTTTACAACAATTCTATCCTTCCCCTTCTCTAGTCTTCCCATTTTTTTAGGACATAACAATCCCTCCCTGGCTCAGTTAACTTGCAAGGAATTCCACAAAAGTTAAGAGAAAGTAGACACTTGGCAATAATTTTGACAATTCTTTCATGGATCCAACTATTGAAATATTGAAATCAGATTTGGGGGGAAATAATATTTTTCTTATTCATATTTTTTCTTCTACTGTCTACCTATATATATATATATATACATTGTTTCTTGGAGAAGGGGTACAATCGGATGAGAAGATTAAGGAAGAGAGAGATTTGAGGAAATCCGTTCCCTATAAATTGGGAAACAAAATATACAACCCTTACAAAATATATTTTAACACTCCCCTTAAGTTGGTGCATAGATATTGAACATGCCCAACTTGTCCAAAAAAGAGCTGATTCGAAACTGCCTTGGTGAGAATATCTGCGAGCTGGTCTTCTGATTTCACCTTAGATCTATGTAGCACGGATACGGGTACGGGGTGCGGGTACGACACGACATGGGTACGGGGATACGTGATTTTACAAAAAAGTAGGATACGGGTGCGTTGTGGGTACGTTAAATATAAAATAATTTATATTATATTTATAGATACAAAAATATTTTTCTTGTTAAAAATTCAAACATTTAAACCATTTCATAGAACTATAGGAATACATTATAATTATGAGCATTTTAGAGAAAAGAAATGATAATCTGACTATCAAATCTTGGGGTAGTATTGTTTTGTGTTTGACCATAATTGTAAACAATAAACTTTTGCAATTACTCTAGGACCCCATGCATTTATCTAAATATAATATAATTGTGTCTAAAAGTTGTGAAAAATGCATATAAAAAATTGGGTGCTCCTTGGGTACGCACCCGAGAGTACCCAAGGAGTATCGGCACCCGATACGCACCCGACACGGGTACGTCGACCATTTGGAAGTATTCCTGCTTCCTATCCTTAGATATCTTAATAACTGTCATCTAATTTCTCCTAAATGAAGAACCTATCCACCGCTACATGCTTCGTCCTATCATGCTAGATTGAATTGGCTGCAATATCACACGCCGCTTGACTGTCGCAATCAGAGCCAGCCCTGGGCCTGTGCAACCTGTGCGGTTGCACAGGGCCCAGTTAAAATGAAGGCCCAAATTTTTTTTATTTTTCATTCTTCCTATCTGAAAAACTTGCCCAGCTATAATAAAGGCCCGGTTATAATGAAGGCCCAAAATTTTGCTTTAACTGAAAAACCTTGCCCAGCTATAATAAAGGCCCGGTTATAATGAAGGCCCAAAATTTTGCTTTAACTGAAAAACCTTTTGATCATCGCAAAAAAACTCTTTGTCTTCCTAGGTCATAAATCCTAGTCCTACTGTTTTAATTGAGAGCACGAATTTCCATATGTTTTAATTGAGAGCAAGAATTTCCATATGGAACAAAGTGGAGAAATGAAGGAGGTTGGGTGCTGCATATGTGGGGATGTCAGATGTGGGCTTCTCAGATCAGCTCCTCCCTTGCCCGGTCTGTCGTACTAGATCACAACACACGTATGTCAGCTCTCTCTCGATCTCAATCTCTCATTTTGTACCTTCTTTCAATCGGCATTAGATATCTATAGATTCGACAATCTAGGGAATCAATTGCTTAATTACTATTGGATATTTCTTTTCTGTTCATGGCTGTTTATCATATAGGAAATCTGGAAACTAAAGATAAATCTACAGAGGGTCTTTAATTTATTCCAGCAATTTTGAAAACAAATAAACATATGATTGGAAAAGGGAGGAAGGAAAAGAGAGTAATTTTTTTAAAATCAAATAAAATGAAGGCACCAACTCTTTTGAGGTACTTTTTTTTGGTTCAGTCCAATCATTAAGGGCTGTTGGTATATGAACCTATGGTTTTCATTGGAATGGTCTTAACTACAATAACACATACATACATACTATATGCTACTTCTAAAAATTAAATCTGTAATGACGTGAAAGAAGTTTTTGTTGCGTTTGCAAGAAGTTTCTCCAAATTAAAATTATTGAAATATTATCTCAGATCGACAATGTCACAAGAAAAACTAAATGGACTAGCATTAATATCTATTGAAACTGGTTTTTTAGAAAAAAAATTGATATGAGTACCATAATTAAGAATTTCCATATGGAACAAAGTGGAGAAATGAAGGAGGTTGGGTGCTGCATATGTGGGGATGTCAGATGTGGGCTTCTCAGATCAGCTCCTCCCTTGCCCGGTCTGTCGTACTAGATCACAACACACGTATGTCAGCTCTCTCTCGATCTCAATCTCTCATTTTGTACCTTCTTTCAATCGGCATTAGATATCTATAGATTCGACAATCTAGGGATTCAATTGCTTAATTACTATTGGATATTTCTTTTCTGTTCATGGCTGTTTATCATATAGGAAATCTGGAAACTAAAGATAAATCTACAGAGGGTCTTTAATTTATTCCAGCAATTTTGAAAACAAATAAACATATGATTGGAAAAGGGAGGAAGGAAAAGTGAGTAATTTTTTTTAAATCAAATAAAATGAAGGCACCGACTCTTTTGAGGTACTTTTTTTTTGGTTCAGTCCAATCATTGAGGGCTGTTGGTATATGAACCTATGGTTTTCATTGGAATGGTCTTAACTACAATAACACATACATACATACTATATGCTACTTCTAAAAATTAAATCTGTAATGACGTGAAAGAAGTTTTTGTTGCGTCTGCAAGAAGTTTCTCCAAATTAAAATTATTGAAATATTATCTCAGATCGACAATGTCAGAAGAAAAACTAAATGGACTAGCTTTAATATCTATTGAAACTAGTTTTTTAGAAGAAAAAAATTGATATGAGTACCATAATTAATGATTTTGCATCTAAACATGTGAAACGATCAATTTTTAAATGATACATTTTGTTGTTGGATTTGTCGCTTACTATATTATGTATTTCTTCTACATGTATGCATCTAAACTTCTAAATTTGATGTTTTGTTTTGTTTTGTTTTGTTTTTTATGATTTTCTCATGGAACTCCTACAAGATTCTGGAATTTTAGAGAGATTGGAGATTTTTGAGGATACCAAGATTTTGCAACTTGAAAAGTATTTTTAAATGAATTCATATAAAATTTTGATTGATATAGAATGTACGCTACTCATATTTTTTAATTGAATTCGTATAATATATATAAATATATATACATGACATCGAAACCAATCTAACACAAAAAATTAGTATTGGAATATGTAAAGAAGGCCCAATTTTTTTCTTCTGCACAAGGCCCTAAAAATCTTAAGACCGACCCTGGTCGCAATACACTTTAATAGGCTCATTTGGACCACAACACAAATCTTGTAACAAAAGTTTAAGCCATAAACTTCAGTTATACTCAGTGCTACTCCTCGATACTCAGCCTCTATGCTAGAGCGTGCAACAACATTTTACTTTTTGCTTCTCCATATAATCAGATTTACTCCAACAAATGTAAAGTATCCTGAAGTGGAACGCCTATTATCAACAGATCCAGCCCAATCGGCATCAGTATATGCCTCAACCTTCAAGTGACCGTGTTTTGCGAACAAGACCCTTTTTCCTGAAGCAGACTTTATATATCTTAGGATTCTCATCACTGTATTCATGTGTTGTTCACGAGTTGCATACATAAACTGACTCACCACACTTAAGGCATATGACAAATCTGGTTGCGTATGTACAAGATACATTAGTCGTCCTACCCATCTCTAATATCTCTCCTTATCACACGGGACTTAATCAGGATCATTCCACAGTTTCAATCCATCTTCTAACGGTGTATCAATAGGCTGACAAGCAGACATTCCAGTTTCCTTCAACAAATCAAGTGCATACTTTCTTTGAGACAGAAATATACCCTTTCTAGAGCGAGAAACTTCGATACCAAGGAAATATCTCAAAGGGCCAAGATCCTTCATTTCGAACTCTTATGACAAGTAGTTCTGTAATGTCTTTCTCTCCTTAGAATCATTTCTAGTTACTATCATATCATCCACATATATAATGAGAACAGTAATCTTACCTTATTTCCTTTTCAGGAAAATGGTATGATCTGATTTACTCTGACAATAACCAAGCTCTTGGCGACAGCTTGAGACCATACAGTGGTGCTTTCTTCAACCGACACACTTTATTACTGTGTTGGACTGGTCTATTTGATCCTGGTAGTAGATCCATATAAACCTCTTCTATCAATTCCCCATGTAAAAAAGCATTCTTCACATCAAATTGCTCCAACGACCGGTCAAAGGTTTGCAGCAAGTGACAGTAAAACTCGAACAGTGTTGAACTTTACCACAGGTGCAAATGTTTCATCATAATCAATTCCATAAGTTTGAGTGTACCCTTTGGCAACCAGTCTTGCTTTGTATCGCTCTATTGAACCATCAGACTTATACTTCGCAGTATAAATCCATCTGCATCCTACCGGCTTCTTTCCTGCTAACAATTCGACTATCTCCCAAGTCTCATTCTTCTTCAAGGACTTCATCTCCTCATCCATAGCTGCTTTCCACCTTGGATTGGCTAAGGCTTCCCGTACACTGTTAGGAATAGATACAACAAATAATTGATTCATAAATGACTTATTTTATTCAGACAATCGGTGAGTGGATACATAATGACTCATGGGATACTTGACATTACTAGTGGGATCAGGCTCATAAGTGGATTTTGGGATACCTCGAATAGTACGATTTGGGAGTTCTCTTCTTGGAGCTTCGGACAGCAATGACGATTGGTTTTGGGATTCTGCTGGGGGTAGAGGTGGTTCTGATGGTGCTGGTGGTGGAGATGGTTCTGACGGTGCTGGTGGTAGAGATGACTCATCTTCATGGAGGTTCGGCACTGATTACAGTTCTTCGTGAAAATCTCCTTCCTCAATCAAATCTTCATTCGAGTGATCGTCACCACTTACATCCAGATTTTCACCCGTTGTATTCGGCACTGATTGCAGTAACTCGTAAAGATCTTCATTCGAGTGATCATCACTACTTTCATCCAGATTTTCTCCCCTTGCATCCGATTGTTTAATCTGAATGGTAACCACTTTATCATAGGCAAGAGTTTGAACTTCACTTCGGTACTCCCCCTGAAGTTCAACCTCAGAGAAAAATACATCTCATCTTCATGGAACACAACATCCATAGTCAAACATCCTTTGAGTCGGTGGGTGGTAACAACGATATCCTTTCTGATCTGTTGCATATCCCATGAAAACACAACGAACAGCTTGAGGAGATAACTTATTACGTTCATGTTGATGAAGATGAACAAATGCGACACACCCAAACACACGAGGTGGCAAGTTGACGACTATAGGTGCATTCATAGCTCCAGTAAATGCTTGAAATGGTGTGATGAATTTAGGATACTAGAGGAAACTTGGTTGATTAGGCATGCAACGGATGTCAGGGCCTCCCCCCAATACATGAGTGACATATTTTCATGAATAAGAGAGGCACGGACCACCTCGAGCAAGTGTCTGTTTTTTCTTCATGCAACCCTATTCTATTGTGGTGTATACAAGCATGTAGTCTGGTGAACAATCCCATGTTCCACCAAATATTGTTGCAAATTCAAACTCAGGTATTCACCGCCTTTATCGCTCCTAAGAATTTGAATCTGTGCTTTATACTGAGTCATAACCCGTTTGTGAAATTTCTGAAATAAGCCACTAACTTCACTTTTAGACTTCATCAAACAAATCCAAGTCATACGAGTACAATCGTCAATAAATGTCACAAACCATTTTGCTTCTCCAAAAGTAGTATTTTTGGATGGACCTCAAATATCACAATGAATACTCATAAATGGGAGAGAACTCTTACTTAGGTTTGGAGGAAAAGAGACACGGCAACTTTTTACGAGTTCACACACATCACACTGAAAGTTAGACAAATCCAACTTCAAAAATAAGCTTGGAAATAATTTATTCAAATAACCAAAAGAAGCATGCCTTAGACGTCAATGTCATAGCCAAATCTCTAATTTCTTCTTCTCCCCCTCAGATCCTTCCACAAAAAGAGCTTGAGTCAACGTGCATGAACTTTTAGATTCCAAATCCAGGTAATAGAGCTTCCCGTGTCTAACCCCATAACCAATCGTCTTGCGAGTCCGAATATCCTTGAACTCACAATGGGAGAGCCAAAAAATCACAATATAATGTAAGGCAGTAGTTATTTGAGCAACAGATAATAGGTTAAACTTCAAGAAGGGCACAACTAACACATTATCTAAGGTTAGGTTTTTTGTGAGAGATTTCGAACCATCACCAGTAACGGTTGCAGGATCTCCATTGACAGTGGACACTTTGGATTTGGTGGATGATTGTAAGGTTTGGACTAGTCTAGAATCAAAAGTCATATGATCGGTAGCACCCGAATCAATTATCCATGCATTATTCATAACAGAGGTAGAAATATTAAAAACCTTACCATCATTACCTACAGCAGTAACTAATGTATAGGACACAGTGCCAGTGGATCGGTTGCAGTTCTTCTTCTGAGTATCTTTGCTATAATCACAATTCTCCGGATAGCCGATAATCTTATAACAATGAGCTTTCGTGTGGCTGACCTTGCCACAATGAGTACACTTCCTTGATGGTGAAGAACGGCAAATAGCAACACAACAAGCAAGCAGCACGGGATTGGGATCGGAAACCAGTACTAATAGTAACACAGCAAGCAGCACAGCACCACACCAAACACACCGGCAAACAGCAAACACCAACACCAGCAAACACCAATCGGGGATCGGAAGCTTGGGAAGACAACAGGGAGGATCAGGATTGGGATCTTCTTCTTCTTCCTCATATCTGATTTGATCAATCAGCAACTCAGCAAACAGCAACTCACTAAGTAAACAGCAAGATACATTCGTGATTTGATCAATCGGCAACTCAGCAACCACAGAGCAACAACAAACAGCAAGAAGACCCAATCAAATATCAGATATGGGTGCTAGGGAATGTCGACAGGATCGGGAGGAACTTTCGACAGCGTCGGCAGCTTCGACGGTGATCGGGGTCGTCGACGGGGACGACATGGTTCGTCGACAGAATTGGAGGGATTTGGCGGGATTGGGGTGAGCTTTCGATGGCGACGGCAGCAGCTTCGACGGTGATCAGGGTCGTTGACGAGGTTGGAGAGATTTGGAACTTTTGGACGGCGATGGCAGCAGCTTCAACGATGATCGGGGTCGTCGACGGGATTAGATTGATCGGGGTCGGGTATTTTCGAAGTCAAACGACTTCGGGGATCGGTGGGAAGACGCCTCTTCTTCTTCTTCTTCCTCTTTTTCACGTAGCCTAGGATATGTTAGGCTCTGATACCAAACTGAAATATTGAAATCAGATTTGGGGAAAAATAATATTTTTCTTATTCATATTTTTTCTTCTACTGTCTACCTATATATATATATATATATAAATATATATATATATATACACACACACATTGTTTCTTAGAGAAGGGTGCAATCGGATGAGAAGATTAAGGAAGAGAGAGATTTGGGAAAAATTGTTCCATATAAATTGGGAAACAGAATATACAACCCTTACAAAATATATTTTCCACCAACCATACAAATGATATGATTGGTATCTTGGTTATAAATAAGGAGATTAATTATGTACTAGAATTAGGATGACCTTATTGCCTTATACTATCAAAATATCAAAATGGACGGCTATGTCATAGGAGGGGCAGAGCGAAGACTGAACGATTTTTTTGGACACTGCTCTCAGACAACCTAACTAATATGCTTTGCTTATTTTTAGATTTCTTTTGCTTTATTACGTAAATAGTTATGCTCATGTTCTTCATGGTGTTTTGTTTGTTCTTTTTTGCTTTATTCCATTCCTTGTCTGAGCCTTCAACCTCCACCTATTCCACCACCTATACCACCTCCAAAACCTCCTAAACAGCCTCCATACCTTCTCTCCCTCCACTTCTCCCCCCCCACCCCCTCCCCCACTATTTTTTTTTCACCCTCCTCTTTCCTGCTTCTCAACACCTCCTTCTACCTTTTAGTCCACTTCCAGAGCAACACATAACCTTTTAAGTCACTACTTCCCACGGCCTCTAGACGTTTCGTGAGAGATTCAAGAGCGTTCTCCCACAAAAAACAACCCTCCATCAACGCTCAAGGATCGGTGCCAAAGCGTAGAAGGGATGAGGAGAGCGAACGTCGTCTAGATCATGGGCATCACTCTGGAGAGGGCAACGCGGTGCAGATCAGGGGTAGGAAAGTGACAGGGTGCAGAGATTCTCGTGAAGCCCAGAGAGGGCCAGTGTTAAGAGGTGGAGATGGTCATAGTCAGAGAGACTATGAGATGGCGGAGGTGGCTAGAAGAGATAGTCGTCCTACTCAGACCTATTGAAGGTCTTACTTAGAGGTGAGTAGGCCTCGCCGTGATGGGCCTGAACGTGGTAAGGGGAGCTCTGTGCCGGAGATGGAAATGATGAAGAAGGAAGACGAAGATGGAGAGTGGATTTTGGTTAAACCAAAGAGAGCTAAGAGGGAAGATAAACGAGTTGATAAAGATCTTCCAACTTTGGCGTCGCCGGATCAGGATACAGGTAAGAAGAACAAGCAATGCCACAAGTGTGCTATGCGAGGTCATTCGATTCTCGACTGTTCTAATGACTGATTTTGTTATGCGTTAAGAAAGATGGGCACATTTCGATTGCTTGTCCCAACTTACCAACGAGAAGCTCTCAGTCCAAATCATCGGCACCTTCAGATCCGGTGGCCCCTGGTACAGGAGTAGATCACTTCCCTGCCTTGCAGGCGTCGGCGGAGGGTAACGACGGGGGGAGGAAAACCATCAAAGCAGTAATCAATCCCACTCCGATTATGGCGGACTTCGAGAGAAGATTCCAACAATGCGTTATGCTTAAAATCCATACGGGGAATCCATCGATGGAGACTATTGCTGATCTACTCACGGCAGGGCTGAAGTTGGACTCTCAATGGGAATGGGACATTCAAAAGGTGATGCAAGAATTCCTCATGGTTTACTGTAAGTCAGAAGATATAACCAGAGAGGTATTAGAGTTGGGGTGCCTTGAAGGAGACGAAGTTTTCGTTACTACCAACAGATGGTCCAGGAAATTTGGAGAGTTGAAGGTTGACAAGCTCTCGGCAGTTTGGATTCGTCTCTTCAATGTGCCTTTTCATTGTTGGGTTCGATCTGCCTTTCAAAATACGATGAGTGGATTCGGGTATCTGATCTCGATAGACAAAAACACCAACTTTCATACTAGGAGAGAGTACGCGCGTCTCCAAATCGGGGCGGAGGATCTGAGTCTTATTCCTTCTGTGATTATCGCGGAGTTTGAAGAGGTTAGACATAGGTTCAAAGTGGTGGTTGAGAGGAAGAAACGCGTTTCGTTCAGAGGTTCGCCTGAGATTTCGGGTTCCATCTCTGAGATTAAGATGAAGGGGTGACAGAGGTTGACGATAGCTTCAGTCCCTCAGATCTGCCAAAAACGAATCTCAATTGATCAAATCAAACCACGTCCATCAGATCTGCCGAACCCCAATCTCATCCGTCAATCTCAACCCCCCAGCGTTTTGAAGCACACAGCGGATCTCATTGAGGAGGTGGAAGACAGCTGTTTCGTTGATGAAAGAAGTGTTGCCAACAGTTTACGTAGGGTTAATGTGATGTGCTCTGACAAGAGTACTATGTTTCAAACCCTAGACGGTGCGTCAGCACTCATAGGTCAGTTGGGGAAGAGACCAATGCTCAGAGGAGTAAGGCCAAGGTTGTAAAGGGGTCGCTTCATGTGGGCCCCTCCAAGGTAGAATGTGACATGCTGACCATGACTAAAGAAGATTTCCAAGTAGCCGTTCAGTTGGTAGTTCAGACTATTTCAAAGAATCTGATTTTTGGGTCGGGCCAACTTTGTGACTTTGGGCCTTCATCGAAAGAGGACTTGGGGGTTGGTATGCAATCCGGATTAATTCAGGGAGAGAGTTCGCACAGTTTTCTTGCTGATCAGGTACACATCGAGGAAGACGAAAGCGATATTGAGAAATCGGAGTCATTGGGAGTCAGGGGGATAGAGGCTAAAGTCAATAGATCTCTCCAGGATTTAGATGGTATTCCGGGGGAGGACGATAGGATTGGAGCTTTAGACTGTGTGGGCGAGGAGTCCATGGACTCTTTCTATGAAAATAAAAATTAGGAACAAAGTGTCAAAGCGTTAACTCCGGGTTTAGATGCTAGTGTGGAGGAGGTAGTTCAGGATCAAATCATTTCTATTCAAGGAGGTGGCCTACATGATTTAAAGAGGAAGAGTAAAAGACAAAGTGACAGATGGGGAGCTAAGGGTCCAAGTGAAGAAAACCTCATTAGATCAGCAACTAAAGCTAAGGAACCAAAATCGGCATGTAAAGGTTCAGTTTCTATTTTCAGTTTTATTTCTAATAGTATGCTCCTTTACTATGCTACCATGCTAGGTATGGATACGGGCGCTTCTGGTATTATCCAAAAGGAAAGGGTTACCGCGCTTAGGGAAGAAGCTTATAGAGTTGGGCTTTAATGCATCCCTTGCGTAAGGATGGGTTGGGTAGATGTTTCCATAGTCCGATCATGTTTCACATTTTTTGGAATGTAAGAAGGATGCGTTCTAGAGTTAAGAGTAGATTGATCAACGATTCCTTAGCAAACAAAAATCCTACTATTTGTGCTTTCATAGAAACTAGAATTGCCAACCCTATAAGTAGGGTTTGTGAGGGGATGAGCTCTTTAAGAAACTTTGACTAGCGTTACAAGAACTCTAAAGGTCTATCGGGAGGGATCGCTTTAGGCTTCGATTCTAATTGTTTCGACTGCATTGAGGATTTTATAGGATCCCACTCTGTCACTATTAGGTTAAAACGTAAAAGCGATGGATGGGTACATTTGGTTACTTCGGTATATGGTCCATATAGCTCGAACCTTAGAGACGAGTTCTGGTTAGAGCTTTTGTACATTCGGGGTAGATAGGATGGACCGTGGGTTTTAGGGGGGGACTTCAACATCAGTAGATTTCTATCGGAACAACGGGATAGGGGGTGTAATCTAAAAGATAGATTAGAGTTCAACCGTGTGATCAACGAGTTAGATCTCATTGACTTTTAGGTTTCGGATAGGAGATTTACGTGGACGAACATGCAGCACAACCCGACGTTAGCCAGGCTCGATAGAATTTGGGTCTCCTCGGAGTGGGAATATGTGTTCCCCAACGCTGTAGTTAGATCCATATCGAGGTTGACCTTTGATCACATTCTTCTTGTCCTTGATTGTGGAACGGACAAACGATTTATCAGGCGACCGTTTAGATTTGAGAAAGCTTGGACCTACTCTAGTAATTGTAAAAAAATCATTAAGGAGTCCTGGGAGGCTCCTTCTGATTCGATTAATGCAGTTGCCAACTGGAACATCAAGCTAAGACGACTGCGGATGTGTCTTAATACATGGGCCAAAGAGGAGTATGGGGTCCTACGTAGACGTAAAGATAGTTTGGGGAGTAGAACACAGGATCTAGAGACCATTGAAGAAACTAGATTGCTTGAAATAAGTGAATCGAAGGAACTGCAATCCATCAGAGCGGAATCGCACCCTATTGGTGAAATGGAAGAGTCGTACTGGAGGCAGAGATCGAGGGTGCAATGGCTCAAGGAAGGTGATTCTAATACGGCATTCTTTCATAAGGTGGCGAACGAAAGAAGGAGAACCAATAAAATTTCGGGTTTGTTTACAGGGCAGGTGTGGTTGGAGGACTCTACAATGATTAGACAACATGTTTTTAGTACATTTAGAGATTTGTTGGGAAAGAAGAGATCTCAGAGAGTAAGACTACAACATGACATGTGGACTGAGTCGAGACTTGAAGGGAGCCAGGTGATAGAAGGGCCCTTCACGAAGGAAAAAGTTCTTCAAGCAATCAGCCGGATGAGGTCAAGCAGGGCTCCAGGGCCAGATGGGTTTCCGATTCTGTTCTATAAACTATACTGGTCGATCATCAAGAAGGACTTCATGAACATTTTTCTTGAAATGTTCACGGGGGAGGTGCTGATCGAACATTTGAATTATGCAAACGTGACGCTTATCCCCAAGAAATCTACTCCGCTTAGGGTTACAGACCTCAGGCCTATTAGCCTACTCAATGGGTCTTTCAAAATTATATCTAAAGTACTGGCTAACAGATTGCCGCCGCACTTGCCGGATATTATTGATGTATCTCAAAGTGGCTTTGTGAAGGGTAGAGATATTCTTGATAGCATTGCCTCAGCTCACGAAATGGTCTTCAGAGCTAATAAGGATAAAGTTGATGGGTTCCTTCTAAAACTTGACTTTGTGAAAGCTTACAATACTGTTGATTGGGATTGTGCCGACGAAGCATTAGAACTCAAAGGATTTAGGAATAAGTGGAGATTATGGATGAAGATGTGTGTTAGAAATGGTAAATCGTTCATTTTACTGAATGGAGAACAAGGGAAAGAAATTCGTTGCCGTAGAGAATTGAGGCACGGAAATCCTCTGTAACCATTGCTTTTTGCGATCATAGCAGACGGTCTGGCTGAAATGGCTAAGAAAGGAAGCCAGGAAGGTATTGTAAAGGGGGTGCAGGTGCAAGGGATCACAACACCATTATCAATATTGCAGTATGCGAACGACACCTTCATGTTTGGCATTGCGAGAGTGGAGGAAATAATGACTATTAGAGTGCTATTGAGATGCTTTGAATACTGGTCTGGGCTGGCAGTTAATTTTCAGAAGAGCTGCGTGGTCCCCCCTCAACAGTGGACATACAGGCTCTTCAGAAATGGTCCCTACGTTAATTGATTGCATTAAAGGGGAGTTCCCTCTAAATATCTGGGTACACCCATCAGACCGGGTAAACTTCTTAAGGAGGACTGGGTGCCTTTGGTGGAGAAGATAGAGAAAAGTTGGAGGGCTGAAAAGGGAGATTTCTGCCTCTTGGTGGGAGAATTACCCTAATCAATTCAGTGCTTAGTAGTTTGCCAACGTATATGATGTCGATTTATGAGATACCCAAATGGGTTATTAATAGAATCGACAAATGCAGAAGGCGGTTCCTTTGAAAAGGTAGTCAGGAGGCGAACAAAGGTATTCATCTGATTCGATGGGACAAGGTCTGTAGAAAGAAAGAATTTGGGGGTCTAGGAATTGTAAACCTACGGAACATGAATAAGGCCATCCTGTCAAAGTGGTGGTGGAAATTGCATAAACGTAAAAAGTCTTGGTAGGGTCTTTCTTTTTCGAGATACCGAAGACTGAAAAGATTCAGATGTGGCGGAAGAAGCAAACACGGAAAGGTCTCTGTTATGTGGAAAGGAATTGCTAAGGTAGGAGAGTGTTTTCATGCTAATACTATGGGTGCGTTTGGCCTAGCTTTTTTTAGCTTTAAAGCTACTTCAGAAGGAGAAGCTAGAAAGTACAGCTTTGAAATTAAAAGCTGAAGCTGTTTGGATAGTCAGCTTTTTTTTAAACTTTAAAGCTACTTTTAAGCTAGAAGTTGTTTGGCATATATCAATTAAAAGCTACTTTTATACATCATCTTCACCAAATCCCTAATCCCTAATCCCTAATCTCCACCAAATCCCTAATCTCCACAAATCGAAAGATCCGCCATTTTCACCCTTTTCTGAAAGATCCGCCATTTTCACCCTTTAGCGAGATAGGATTATACATAAAGATAAGGCATCATCATATCAGCTGACTGTAGTTAATTAAAAATCAGAATTAAAAATCAGAATTTGTATAAATTCATCATTATTTGATGTACTCAACCCAGATAAGTACTTTTTCGTGTACAATCTTCGTTAGAAGAGAGCCAAGGACACCCAGATTTGTATATGTAATATGGTAGATTCGGAATCAGAAAAGAAGAGAACTACACCTTTTTTCAGTTCCGATATATACGCCAATATCCCGGATTGTTCAAATCGAAGAAGGGGAGAGTTGGGTTTTGATTTTTTTTTTTTCTTTGTTGGTTTTGATCTAGAAGCTAGAAGCTAGAAGCTAGAAGTAGATCTTGGGAGCTTCTTTTAGAGCTCCTTTTTCTTCATAAAAAAAAGCTACTTCTCTTTTTGTAGAGCTTTTCAAAATATATGTTTGGCCCAGCTTCTCCTTCTAAAGGAGAAGCTAAGCTAATTTTAAGCTGGGTCAAACACTACCTATGTGTAGTCTTGGAAACGGGAGGAATATCAGATTCTGGAAGGACAAATGGGCAGGTCACAACACTCTTCAGTCATTGTTTCCCAATTTGGCGAGCAACGCCTTCAAGATGGATGAGTCGGTCGTAGATATCTGGAACAACGAAAGGTTGAACGAAAGGGTATTTGACTCCTTGGATAGTGTTAGTCAGAGACAATTGCAACAACTTAATGCTCATCTGGAGTATGGTAGAAGGCGGAGCAGGGAGGAGGATAGGTCATGGAGATTAGAGAGCAACGGGCTTTTCTCAGTTAGATCCATGTATGAGCTCTTTAATGATGGGGGAATTAGATCTCAAAACTCTATCATTATCTGGAAGACTAAGGCCCCTCCGAAAGTGAAAGCTTTTTTTTGGTTGATTTCGAACAACGCTATACTCTCCAAAATGAATCTTAGAAAGCGTAATATTCCGATTGATGATACGTGTCCTAGATGTCACGATACAGAGGAAGACACCGAACATATATTTCTGTTCTGTACTAAGGCTAGACTTAGTTGGGAAGTTATGGGTCTAGGTTTTGGTATTTTAGAGACGTCGAGTCGTATCAACGATATATGGGGGAACTTGAGATTGAGGCTAATTAGGAACGAGGTTAGACAATTACGGGACGTAACGGTAGCGGCTATTTTGTGGATCATGTGGTTAGATAGGAATAATGCATGCTTTCGTAATTATCATTATAGCTTTCATTGTGTTTTGCATAAAATCCTGGGTCTGATTGAGTCTTGGGCAGGTAATACAGGTACTAGAAAGAGGCTGAGGATGGAGGATACGGACTAGCAGTGAGGAGAGGTGGGGTCTGGTGGTATCGTCGGTTATGTGAACAGAAGGTCTGGGGATGTTTCTACCTTTCGGGAGGAAGTATGATGTATTTTGACGTTGCTTTTGTGTTATTTTGGATGTATTTTGGCTTTTCTTCGTTGTATTTCATGCAACTAAACTCTACATAGTATTTGTAATAGGCAGTGTCGTATTTCGTTAATCCTCATTAATGAAATCGGTGGCGTAGGTCACTATTATCTCAAAAAAAAAAAAAAAAACTAGTACTGCAAACAACTGCAAGTTCCAGCACAATGCAGAGGATTCCACCACTTTTTTCATTCCCGTAAACAACCAGTTGTACATGCTACTAGCCTAGCAATACCAAATGCATTTTACTTTGCGGAAATTAATAGTAACGCAACAAATATTTGTAACAAATTAGATTATTACATTCTCAGCATCCACTATAGTTAACAAAACTAACATGGGCAAAAACCAAAATACCCCCCAACGTTTGGCCCGAGTACAAAATGCCTATACAACGTTTGAAAAAGTACACTAAACCCATTTCTCCGTTAACTTAACCCCATCCGTTAAGTATAATTATTAAATTACTTTTTTACCCTTACCCTTTTATAATCAGATCTCTTCTTTCTTTATCCTTTTTCTTCATTCTTTTTTTTTCAAATTCCGATCGATCTGTCGATCGAATAAATCAGAATTGACAGTGATTAAGGCGAGCAATTATACTAATAGTGATTAAGGCAATTTTTATTAGTTGAGAAAAATGAAAGGAAAAGAGGATTATGGACTTGAATGTGTTTTTGTATGTGTGTGTGTGTTTTCGGTTCAGAGAAATGAACGCAAGAGTTGATGAGGGACTTGAACGTGTTTATGCATTTAAGTGTATGTTATCAATTAAGGCGAGCTATCAAAAGCAACAGATGCTTGAGGACTTGATCAATGAATGATCATTTGTCCGGAGGTCGTTAGCATATTGTAGATTAAATGGAATGTCTTTCGGAAAAAAACTTATCTCTGTTATTTATATTATTGAAATGACTAATTTGTTAGCACATGTGAGACATCAGCTTTAAATTTTTAATATATATTACATCTGCAATCTTTCTTTACTTCTTTAACTTCCAATTGCTATGTGATGTGGCTTGTATGGTACTAGTAAGTTTTGCTTGTTGATTGTTCAATGACCAACTGAAAGGAGAAAGGAAAAAGATTGACCAGGGCCTTGAATCGTGTATGTGTGTCTGAGTAGCTAAGTAGCTACCAGCAGATTTCGCTTCAATATAAATTTGGAAAAGAAAAATTTTTGCTTGAATATATTTTGTTTGCAAAAGAATTAAAGCAAAAGCTGATATCTCAACTTTTAATTATAAAATGCATTAATGGATCGAGTCAGATGGTATAAATAGATATTTTGTGGTCACGACAATAGGTTTCAACAGATCGGTCGGGATTTGAAAAAAAAAATGAAGAAAAAGAAAAAAAAAAGAAGAAATTTGATTATGAAATGATAAGGGTAAAAAAGTAATTTAATAATTATAACTTAACGGATATGGTTAAGTTAACGGAAAAATAGATTTATTGTTATTTTTTAAAGGGATAATTTAGCAAATGCCCCCATTCAAAATGAGGAAACTAGCATATACCCCCACTATTTTAAAAAACTAAGAAATACCCCCAGTTTGAACGGAACCGTTAAAATCTCTGTTAAGTGAACTCACATGCGTCACACGTAATATGTAAAATGACCTAAATACCCACGATAAAATGATGTTCGCAAATACCCCCAACCAGAATATGATATTTAGGATAAAAAATATGATTTTTGGGATACTTGGGATAAAAAATGCGATATTTGGGATATTTTAACAAATGGCCCCATTCAAAATGCAGAAACTAGTATATACCCTCACTATTTTAAAAAAATATGATATTTGGGATATTTTAACAAATGCCCCCATTCAAAATGCGGAAACTAGCATATACCCTCACTATTTCAGTGCTAGGTGTTGTAAAAAATGTGAGTGTTATGTGTTGTTAGTCAGTCTGAACAACTTTCTTCCTGTACTGATGATAACAATGTAATGGAAAGAGGTTCTACGTCAGATTTTGACCAAAAAAATTCAATCATCATTTCCATCATCTTCATTCACAGTAGGTTCAACATGTGTATTACCCATAGTCACAAATTAGTCGTTTATAAATAATTCGACAAGATTCAATATTCGGAAATCAACAAAAATTCGGTAAATTCTGCAAAAGTTCGGGAAGAAAGAAATACAAAATTTAATGCATCTAAATAGTTGGTTCTCATCACCTAGGTAAATAAATATATAAATCCATAAATATTTCTTGTATAATTTGCTAAATTCGCGAACTACTCGCGAATTATTCGTTTAATTCTTGATTTTCGTAAATAATTTGCTAACTGCAGAAATTAAATGCAAACCTGCAAATAATTCACGAATTTGTTCGGCAAATTATTTTCTTGAATCATTTGTGAATTTAACAAATTATTCACAAACTTTGTTAATATGATATTACCTACTGTCACACTAGGTTGTGCATCATCTTCAACAACACCCAAATTGAGATGTGAAAACAAAGCATTTATGTTTTTTTGCCAAACAACAAACATGTATGACAATTAGATCTCGGAGTTAATTATAGTTTTTGGCGGTCAACATCGACGAATAGCGAATGTTTGATCTTTACTGTTTTTATTTTAAAAATTCACATATTTGTTTGCTCCCACACAGAAATTAGCAGCAACAACGTATTATATAGTATTCAAAACCCTAAAACTGTTCTGTTCAAACTGACAGTATATCTTAGTTTTTTTTTAAATAGTGGGGAATATGCTAATTTCTGCATTTTAAATGAGGGCATTTGCTAAAATATCCAAAATATCTCTTTTTTATATAGTGGGGGTATATGTTAGTTTCCACATTTTGAATGATGGCATTTGCTAAAATACATTTTATCGTGGGTATTTAGGTCATTTTACATATCACGTATGACGCACGTGAGTTCACTTAACAGAGATTTTAACGGTTCCGTCCAAACTGGGGGTATTTCTTAGTTTTTTAAAATAGTTGGGGTATATGCTAGTTTCTATATTTTGATGGGGGCATTTGCTAAATTATCCCTTTTTTAAACGTTGTATAGGCATTTTGTACTCGGGCCAAAAGTTGAGGTACTTTGGCTTTTGCCCAACATATCACAAAAATGCAAATAAAAAATTTCAAAATTCTCACCAATTCCGCGACTTGCTCCAGTTATCCACACAACCTAATCATCACTTACATTAAAAAAAATTACAAATAAATCCAGAAAAACAAATCATGGCACTAAAATCAAGAAACGCAGTTACCTTGCCTTTGATTGCTTCACGCTTTGCTCGGCCCTTTGAAATCAGAGTAAAATCTCCTGAAAATGATTGGGGAAAAAATTGCAACAAAAATACCCAAAAATAGGCAAATTTGAGTTCGAGTTGAAGACGGGAGCGTTAGGGTTTAAAATCTGACCATCGGTTGTGGCGAATTTGACGGCGAGAGCGACGAATCCAGAGATCAGGAGGAGAACTGCGAGCAAAGGGAGCATCTTTGAAGTCGTCGAAGTTGGGATTGGATTGAACGATACATAAATGAACATAGTTTAGTATGCTACTGTTTTTGTATACGGTATGAGGGGTAACGGGGACCGGTTTTCCGGTAACCCGACCCATTTTCTTTTCTTTCTTTTCTTTTTTCCTTCAAGACAAATTTTAGCTCTCTTAGAGCATCTGCAGTAGTCGTTTGCTAAATATGCATAATTTGCATATTTGGTCAAAAAGAGTGCTGCAGTCGTTGGCCAAATATCCATATTATGCATAAATCGCTGCAGTAGATTGCTATAAATGAGAATCGAAATGGAAAATATGCATATATAAACGACGGAGTTTGAAGTGCCGCCGCACGAAAAAAAAAATTTAATGGTCGGACAGTTACTCCAAAAAAAAAATAATTTCGTAATAAAAAAGTCAAAAAAAAACCACTACTCTCAAACGGCACTTGAAGTGCCGTCCCACCCCTCTCTGTAGTTTTTGTAATTTTTTTTAAATTTTTTTGTAATTTTTTGTAATTTCTTTGTCATTTCTGTAAATTTTTTGTAAATTTTTATAATTTTTTTGAAATTTTTTTTGCACTTCTCTCATACGGCACTTGAAGTGCCGTCCCATCCCTCTCTGTAGTTTTTGTAATTTTTTGTAATTTTTTTTAAATTTTTGAAATTTCTGTAATTTTTTGTAATTTTTTTTGCACTTCGAGGATGATTTTTCCCCTCGGACAGCGCTTGAAGTGTCGTCGCACCTTTTTATATATATATTTTTTCTTGGTATGCCGTCCCACCTTTTTAAATGTTTTTTTATTTTTTTCCTCTCCAACGGAACATGAAGCACTGTCTATTATTATTTTAATTTAAAAAGGTAAAATATAGCATTCTACGACTGCAGCAAAACAAGAAATTGTTATATGCATTTATCTATTTATGCATATTTTAACATCAACAACTGTGGATGCTCTTAGAGTATTTATAGTTGTTCCCTATATTTCCAAATTTTGAAAAATATAGGGAACGAACTGCGGTAGTCATTTTCTATATTTTCAAATTTTGAAAAAATAAGAACAATAACCCTTTATATTTAAGAGGCGGTATAGGAATTTTCCAAATATAGGAATCGAAAGATCATCTTATGCCAGTTTTATAAAAAAAAAAAATCGGACGCAAGATGATCTTGCGTATGATTAGATTTTTTTATTAAAAAAAAAACATGTTTGACGCAAGATGATATTGCGTCCGATCAATTTTTTTATAAAAAAAATGTGGCGGACGCAAGATCATTTTGCGTCTTACCAAAATATATAAAAATTATTTCACTAAAGATATCGGACGTAATTTCATTTTGCGCTCGACGAAATTTATTTAAAAAACTATCAGATTTCTCCCACTTTTTTCTATAGAATAGGGGCCTATAGAATTGTTTATGAATAGAAAGTTAATTTGAGATTGATTTGATTTTTTTTATCAAGGGATGAGATGCTATGGGCCTATAGAAATTGTTATGTGTTCATAGTATAATTTTTTTATTTTACAAATCTCTAGTATTTTAATAGAAGAGTTGGGGTTTGTAACAAACAAAGCATAACTTTGTAACTGTATAAACATGTATAATACACATCCAAACTGTATTCAATAAATATAAATGTGCACCGCACGTGTACCCCAAATCAAAACATTCAACTATAAACTATTCTTTTCTTATTCAATATATATTCATTTCATTTGATGACTTTAATTTTTTTAGACGTGCATTGTACGTACATTATACTAGTAATCTCTAATCTCTAATTATTATTACTAGTATCATGCACGTGCGATGCACGTGGAGGAAGAAAGGAAAAGACAAAAAAAAAGGAAAATAATTCCCAAACTGATCCACTGACGAAAATATGTACCAAACTGGGCCACTTTCGCACGTGCACGCGGGGAAGAAGGAAAAGGACAAAAAAAGAAAAATAATTTCCAAACTGATCAACTGCCGAAAATATTTACCAAACTGGTCCACTTTCGAAAATATTTACCAAAATGGGTCACCTGGCTTCAAAATGACCCAAAAAAAAAAAAAAAAAAAAATCAATGACAAATACCACTAAGGCCTTCTCCCATTAGAATAGTAGAGATTAATATTATAATGGGAGAGTTGGGGTTGTCATTTGTCAACATACAAACCCGTGCGTTGCACATGCAACTCCAACTTTCCCATCAATTACAGCAAACACAAGTAAATTTTAAAAAATCCACCTATTTAAAACGTGTAACGCACGTGCAAAACAATTTTTTAATATTTTTTTAACACTAAAGATGCACATATGTTGCATGTACAACTCAAATTCTACTAATAAACATGTGTATTGCACGTACAAATTGCAGCTTTTTCTTCAAAATATTTTTTCCAATTACGTGCAACGCACGTCCAACTCCAAAACTATTTCCTAACATGTATATCGCACACGGAAATCCTCCAACTCTTATCAAACATGCATCGCACGTGGAAAATATTAGTAATATTATAATGGGAGAGTTGGGGTGTCATTCGCAGACAACCTATAATTTGTAGACATTCAATCGTCTAATCTTAACCATTCATTTTTAAGTGTGAGTTATATTAACCATTTATTTACTCAGTTGTTGTTAGTTACCATAAACCCCTCAAAGTTTAAATTTATTTACGACATAATTATTTACAAAAGTATCACATGCTCATATAAAATAAAAAAAATGTGCTACTATGGGTAATTTGTAAAGAGTATGTGATGAGTAAAGTGATGTCTCAGGTTTGAGGCCAGATTACGTCTTACTAGTATAATATACGTGTGCTGCACGTCTAAGAAAAGTAAAAGTCATGGAATTAAATGAATATATATTGAATAAGAAAAAAATAGTTTAAATTTGAATGTTATGATTTGGGCTATACGTGGAGTGCACATTTATATTTGTTGGATATAGTTTGGACGTGTATTATACGTGTTTATATTGTTATAAAGTTAGGGTTTGTTTCTTACAAACCCCAACTCTCCCATTAAAATAATAGAGATTATTCACTATATAATAAAAAAATTAATTAGAACGTGCATCACACATGCAGATTACTAGTGTGTTTCCCTAAAAAAAATTATTTTTGATCAATGGCTGAGATCCAAGATTAAAAAGAGCATCCACCTTTGAACCAAAATTTGAGCACAACTCAAAATTCATATTTCTAAAACCCAAATATGAAAATTTTGAGTTTTAACGAATACAAGCACAACTCAAAATTCATATTTCTAAAACCCAAATATGAAAATTTTAAGTTTTAACAACTACAGATGCTCTCACGGGATGCTAATTTAAGGGCATGTTTGTTTGACAGTAGTACTATTGTAGAAAAATAAATTCAGGGGAAAAACATTATTCACGGGTTTGGATGGCCGGATTTGAATTCGTACTGTAACGCCAAAAAAAATCTGCAAAAAACCCATGGAACTCAGCGAGAAGCTATTGTAGCGATATTGTAGCGCTATAGCAAATTTTAATTATTTATCTCTCTTCTTTTTTTACACTATATAATAAAATAATTCCACTTAATCATCTACAATAAATTTTTCTCTCCCTCCTCTCTATTCTCTGCTCTTCTCTATATATTTTTTAAGGAAAGCAATGAGGTTAAATGTTGACCACTCCTACAGTGAGATTAAATGTTAACCAATCAAGCTTGTGTCCCCAACATAAGTTTCCACCGATAGATTCAATATCATGTAGCCTTTTGGGGGAGCAGACTCATGCTCATCTGATAATAGAGCTAATATCAGTGATCAGTACTTGACTTATTCTTCCTTATTAGTTGTATTATTCAAATGTATTTACATGTATGTTGTTGTCATCCTTAGATATAGGATTCAGTTTGTAACTTCCCCAGTTTATAGGATCTTTAACCATTCTTGGTTTTGTATTTATACGGTTGTTTAAATCAATGAGAATAGTTCAGCTTTTCCCATCTATTATGGTATCAGAGCAAAAACAGAGGTAACAAATTCCAATTTTCTTTCTTCCCATAATCCTCCCTCTCTTTACTCACGACAAAGCCATGACTACCTTCTCCCCCTCCATTCTCAACACAAATGACCCTCACAACACCCTTATCAGCATCAATGTAGCAGCTCAAACCCCTCTAAAACTCACATCCACCAACTACCTCTCATGGAAACTACAATTCCATACACTCTTCATTGGCTATGACCTCTTAGGATATTTAGATGGCTCCAAGCCATGTCCCTCAGCCACTTTCACACAAAATGACACAACCATATCCAACCCTGCTCACACCATTTGGATCCGACAGGACCAATTGATCTTGAATGCAATCATTGGCTCTATTTCCCATACCATCATCCCTTTTATTGCACAAGCCAAGACAGCCCGTGAAGCATGGAAAATCCTGGCTGCCACCTACGCGACACCTTCTCGTGGCAGCATCAAACAGACCAAAAACCAACTCAAGATGATCACCAAAGGATCTGACACTGTCACGACATTTCTGCAATCCATCAAGGCAAAGGCTGATGAGCTTGCCCTTCTTGGAGCACCACTAGATGCAGAGGATCTTACTGACAAGATCCTTGATGGCCTTGGTGATGAATACAAAGAACTCATACGTGTTGTTCAAGACAGAGACAAGCCTATCACCTTTTAGGAACTACATAAGAAGTTGCTCAATTTTGAAACCTCGGTGATCACCTCAAAACCAGATCCACTTCAGTTTCCTGCCACTGCTAATCCCATGAGCAAGAACCCAGCATCTTGGTGCCCCCTGCACCTTCAGGCACCAGAAATCATACATGGCACTCCTCCAATAGCAATCAAAATAGGTATCCTCCTACACAAAGCAGCGGCCAACCCCCATCTTCAGGTAATCGCCCATCTCGGCCATACATGGGTTACTGCCAAATTTGCAGGATATAAGGACATACAGCAAAACGGTGTCCCTCCTTTCGGCTAGTCCCAATCAACTCATCTGGTAGTCCTTCTCCTGCTTCGAACACTCACTTTGCCACCCCATGGCAACCAAGGGCCCATTATGCATCCAATAATCCCAGCAGCACGTCTTGGCTCCTAGACAGTGGAGCATCCCACCATGTTACAGCTGATCTACACAACCTCTCCATGCATACTCCATACAATGGCTCAGATGATATTATGATTGGTGATGGCTTGGGTCTCTCCATCACTCATTCCGGTTCTTCCTCTCTTCACACACCTCATAACTCCTTTACATTGAATAATGTCCTCTGTGTTCCTGCTATGAAAAAATTTCTCATATCTATTTCTCAATTTTGCACCTCAAATAATGTCTCCATTGAATTCTTACCAACTACTTTTCCTGTAAAGGACATTCACACGGGGGCAACACTTCTGAAGGGCACCACTAAAGATGGAGTTTATGAGTGGCCGGTATCTCCACCCTTGTCTGCATTCTCTAGCATCAAAACAACCTTATCCAAATGGCATCAAAAACTAGGACACCCAGCTTTCAAAATTCTGAAACAGATTGTTTCCCAAAATAAACTCGATTCCTCGTCTTCATTATCCAATAATTTTTCATGTAATGCTTGCTTGAGTAATAAAAGCCACAAATTATCTTTCTCTCAATCCACAATTGTCTCCTCTCAACCCCTTGAGACCATCTTTTCTGATGTTTGGACATCTCCAATTATATCAAATAATGGATTTAAATATTATGTCATTTTTGTGGATCATTTCACCAGGTATATTTGGTTCTATCCTCTTAAACAAAAGTCTGAAGTTAAGGATATTTTTATTCGATTTAAAGCCATTGTTGAAAAACACTTTGATAAAACCATCAAAACACTATATTCTGACAATGGTGGTAAGTATATTGCACTTGCACATTTCCTTTCAACAAATGGTATTTCTCATCTCACTACACCACCTCACACACCTGAACACAATGGCTTTTCTGAACGCAGACATCTTCGTATTGTAGAGACTGGCTTAGCATTACTCTCTCATGCATCTCTTCCTTTAAGTTATTGGACCTATGCCTTGGCCACAGCAGTTTACCTCATCAATCGGATGCCAACACCTACACTGAATCTTTCTTCTCCTTATGAAAAAATCTTTACAACAGCTCCAAACTACTCAAAATTAAATTTTTGGCTGCTTATGCTACCCTTGGCTTAGACCATATACAACCAACAAACTAGAAACTCGATCCAAACCATGTGTCTTTCTTGGCTATTCCTTAACTCAGAGTGCCTATTACTGCCTTGATCCATCAACTTCCAAAGTATATATCTCTAGGCATGTTAAATTTGGTGAGTCTGTCTTTCCCTTCAATCATCTCTCTGCTCCATCCTCTCTTCCTCCATTAAATTCCATTGCTACTTGGATTCCATCACCACTTCGAATTCCTATCTTGCCCATGGTACCACCACTCAATCCGACATCTGTAGTGGACGCCCAACAGCAACAGCCCCGTGAAGCTTCACATCACCAGACTTGCCTGCAATATCTCCTCCACCACCTTCACGTGACACTTCACCAACCAACAACACCCAGCATCCATCACCACATATAAGACCACCCGAGCCTCAGCCTGAACAAACTCACACAATGACTACTAGAGCCAAGAACAATATTCAAAAACCTATCACAAAAATGAATCTTCACACCCAATTAACCAAAGGAGATGATCATGAACCAACCACCTTGACCCAAGCACTCAAAGATCATAAATGGCGTCGAGCCATGTCTAACGAGTATGATGCTTTAGTAAAGAATGGCACATGGGCTCTAGTTCCATCGGATAGCACTCAAAATCTGGTTGGCTATAAGTGGGTTTTTCGAACTAAACGCAAATCTGATGGTTCTGTCGACAGGTTCAAGGCTCGGTTAGTTGCAAAAGGCTTCCACCAACGTCCTGGAATAGACTACCAAGACACATTCAGTCCTGTTGTAAAACTGACTACGGTCCGCATCGTTCTCAGTATAGCAGTCAGTCATGGTTGGACCTTGAGGCAACTTGATGTTAACAATGCCTTTCTTCAAGGACATCTATCAGAGAAGGTATACATGTCACAGCCACCGGGATTTGTTGATAATGACAACCCCTCTTATGTCTGCAAACTCAACAAAGCAATATATGGCCTGAAACAAGCCCCTCGGGCGTGGTACCAAGAGCTCAGGACATTCCTGCTTCAGTTTGGTTTTCAGAATTCATATGCTGATACATCACTTTTTGTTTTTCATGTTGATGGCTACACTACGTATCTTCTTGTTTATGTTGATGATTTAATCCTCACAGGAGATAATGATACCAAGGTTAATCACTTCATTGGCCTCCTTGCTCAGCGATTTTCCATCAAAGACCTTGGTTTCCTAACTTACTTTCTCGGTGTGGAAGTTGTCCCAAACAAACATGGATTGTTACTCTCACAAAAGCGATATATTATGGATCTCCTCACTCAAACCAAAATGCAAGACGCAAAGATTGTTCTCACTCCCATACCAACCAGCCCGACTCTCATGTTAACCTCAGGTTCCTCTCTTTCAGATCCAATTGAGTATCGCCAGGTAGTTGGGAGCCTCCAATATTTGCTAATAGCAAGACCAGACATCGCCTTTGCTGTCAACAAATTGTCCCAATATATGCATTGCCCAACAACAGAACAATAGTCCTTTGTCAAACGGCTATTACGTTATCTTGTTGGCACTGTTAATGATGGTCTACAGCTCTACAAAGACTCCTCTCTTAGTTTGCATGCATTCTCAGACACTTCTCTCAGTTTACAAGCCTTTTTTGACGCTGATTGGGCAGGAGACAAGGACACTTTTTGCTCCACCAGTGCTTACGTTGTTTATCTTGGTAAAAAGCCGATCTCCTAGAGTTCTAAAAAGCAACGGACTGTTGCTAGATCCTCCACTGAGGCAGAGTATCGCTCGGTTGCCAATACAGCTGCTGAACTTAATTTCATATGTTATCTCTTAACTGATCTTGGTATTTCACTTCCGTACTGCCTTGTCATTTACTGTGATAATATAGGGGCCACTCAGCTCTGCTCCAATCCAATTTTTCATTCCCGCATGAAGCATGTTGCTATAGATTTCCATTTTATCAGAGATCAAGTTCAAAATGGAGCTCTTCGTGTAGCTCATGTTTCTTCTGAAGATCAGCTTGCAGATGCACTTACCAAGCCACTCCCCAGACAGCGTTTTCTTCAACTTAAACACCAGATTGGACTTCACTCCCGAGCTCCATCTTGAGGGGGCATAATAGAGCTAATATCAGTTATCAGTACATGACTTTTTCTTCCTTATTAGTTTGTATTATTCATATGTATTTTCATGTATGTTGCTGTCATCCTTAGATATAGGATTCAGTTTGTAACTTTCCCAGTTTATAGGATCTTTAACCATTCTTGGTTTTGTATTTATACAGTTGTTTAAATCAATGAGAATAATCAGCCTTTCCCATCTATTATCTGATACTTGATATAGCATGGAATTGAGAGCACAAATAAAATCTAAAGAAGATTTTGCGTCATGCATGGTGAAAATGATTCCTTGTCCTGAGTTGTTGGATAGATAACCAATATAAGATATTTCACATTATTATATATTCATGATTTGAACGCTGTGAGTAGTTTGCATAACGAGATAATCAGCCAAGATGCTTGCCAAACTATTCGTGATCAAGTAGATCACTGAATTGGAATAGAAGATAACTTGGCATGGGTAGTCTACATACAGGGTAGTGTATTTTGACAGCCTCAGGGTTCCTGAAGGAGGCTTCTCTAAAAATTAGTAGATGGTCGATCAGTGAAAAGAATGTGAGAAATATTGCATGCACACGGTTTTGATATGAAAATCAAGAAAGTAGGAAGTTGACGTTACATCCAGATAACTTAGGCTTGATGGTATCATTTTTGTTTACTAGTACTCTGGCCACGCGAAAACTTTCAATTCGAAAATTGTTGCGAACATTCCTCTCTATAGATGCTTATGCTTCCCCCAACTATTGACCACTTGCCAAGGATCGAGGATAGGATTTACTCAGATGTGGTTGAACTCGGCACTAGATTCAACTTAACAAAGGATGCCCGAAAATATTTAGAAACTGAGGATGAACAAAGTAGGGCAAGAGAGGCATATATGCCTAATCCCCCCCCCCCCCCCCCCCAAACTTAACAAAGGATGCCCGAAAATATTTAGAAACTGAGGATGAACAAAGTAGGGCAAGAGAGGCATATATGCCTAATCCCCCCCCCCCCCCCCCCCCCCCCCCCCCCCCCCCCTACCGTCACTTTCTCCATATCGATGATGATATCGATGATGATACTAGTAGTGGAGCACACACAGGTTTTAATTAAGCCAATATCTTTGTCATGGAGGCCGGTTTTTTGGAGATCCACTATGAGATAACTCCTCTTGTTTATGATTTGTTTGCTATTTTATGTGGCAAAAAAAAGTAATAATTTAGTTTCAAAAAACACTTTAATTTCAAGGTAAGTATTGGGAAAATTAACAAAAAGTATGTTCGGTACAATCACTTAAAAAGCATATGTTATTTCACTGTGCATGTCTATACTCACTACAACACAGAAGTTATTCGTCAGCGTTTTTTTAGACCTACGCCGGCGGTTTTTAACGCCGGTGAAACATTCACCGGCATTGTTATAAACGCCGGTACAAATGCCGCCAAATCGAGCGTCGCGGAAAGATAGGTACATTCACCGGCGTTTCTGATGGACGCCGGTATATCTAGAAAATATATCGGCGGCCAGACAAACGCCGGTATATGCGAATTTCTGAGTGTCGTTCTTTCCCCCCAATATACATTCACCGGCGGTTACATACCGCTGGTATATATCTTTCACCGGCGTTTGTAAAAACGCCGGTGTATGTCCAATATTTACCGGCGGTCATTGAACGCCGGTGTATGCATGTTTCTGAGCGCCCTATTTCCCTAATTACAATCACCGGTGTGTTATAAAACGCCGGTATATAGATATTCACCGGCGTTTTATGACGCACCGCTATAGATATATGGGTACACCGGCGTGCGTGAAAATGCCTCCCTAACGAAATTTTCAACTAATCAATTAGATACACCGGCGTTCTATGAAACGCCGGTGTATGCCCGTTGGTTTTTCCTGCTCCAATTTTTCATTCGATTTCAATTTACAATTTCATTTAAAAAACCTGTAAACTAATTCACAACTGATTTAACCAATTTCAGGCATATTAATGCGCAAATCACAACCAAACACAAGAATTAATTAAGATAATAAAGTTTCGCACATAGTCCATTAATCGTCCAAATTCACCGCATAATTAACAGTGTCATAATTAACAAATACAGTAATTAACATCCTAAATATCTCAACAATTACTTAAAACAACAATCCAGAACATAACAACAACAACCAGAGTAGGCCGACCACAGATCCATACCCCTCGAGTAGCTTCAGTGCTGATCATCCGAATTTCCTTCATCTGGGTGACGGCTCTATGAAAAAAAAAAAAAAAATTTAGTTCAACAGGAAACCAAATATAAGAAAAATAAGAAAAATAAGGGGCTCATATCAAGTGTAGTTTTAAGGAACTGTCATCGTGGAAGGAAACCAAATATAGAAGCCAGAAATGGAAACAGAGAATGGTAGAGAATGAGGATACACCAGGCTAACATAGCGGCATTTTCCTCATCTCTCTCTCATCCCTTCTTTCCCTTCAGCACACGCACACAAAGAGACATCAGCAACAACAGCAAGAGCGACAAGAACAACAATAATAATAAATTATTATAAACGAGATGTCTCTATATGGGTTTCCAGATCTCCACTCGAGCCCTCTCTTTCTAATCACAGCCCAATTAAGAATATAGACGACAACCACTAAACAATCCAATCACAGCCCAATCAAAATTTGCCATCCTGGATCTTAAATCTTCAGATGCATGAATTCGGCTTCTTTAACAGTAAAAGAAAATGAAAATTTCCAGTATCTAAGCATATATGTTTCTCTATTAATTCTTCATCCCAACTAAATCATGATGTTTGTGGCTCCAAAAGAAACCTGCACAAGGTTTGTTCAGCCCAATTCTTGTACAAATTTGGAGGATTTTGGTATACAGCCAGCATCTTTAGTTGACAGTTAACCCATTTTGATAAAAAAATCATGCTAAGATGACAATCAGATGCATGAATTCAGCTTCTTTAACAGTAAAAGAAAATGTAAACTTGCCAATAGTATCTAAGCATATATGTTTCTTCATTAATTCTTCATCCCAACTAAACCATAATGTTTGTGTAAAGGGGATAGTTTTCTGCTTAAAAACGTTTAGTGAGGTTTTTTGGTATAAAGGGGATAGTTTAAGAGTTTTTTCCTCTTCAAATTTAGCCTTGTACATGCATAGAGTTTATGCAGATTTATACTATACCCATAAAAAGGATTAAAAAAAACTGTGTTATCAAGTATTTCATAGTATAGATATAAAATAAATAGAAAATTATATATTTCCTTTATATTGTACATATACGCATTTGTTTTTATTTTTATTTTGGTTTCAGGTTGAAGTACTCAATATAAATCAATGACAATTATTATACAGTAATAATAGATGAGACCAACAATATGATTTATGGGGGTATTCCACCTTTCTTCCTAAAAAAACAAAAAAAAGACAGCAGGAATTATGATTTATGAATAGTGAGGACTATAGAGTGAGGGAGTAATCCTGGGAACATGATTATTTTTTTCTCAAACATGTATGCCATTTTTATTTGTAATTATTATGTTGAGTAATGCTACATCCACTACCTATTGGAGTAAGAGTAATGCTAGAGCCACTACCAATTTCACTACATTTCTCTTCACTACCTTAGGTGGCACCCTCCAATAGATAGGAGATGATAGAGTAGATGGGAAAACTCTCCAATAGGAGTATGTCACCTAAGATAGTGAAGAAAATGGTAGTGAAATTGGTAGTGGCTCTAGCATTACTCTTACTCCAATAGGTAGTGGATCTAGCATTAATGCTTTAGCCACTACCAATTTCACTACCATTTTCTTCACTATCTTAGGTGACATACTCCTATTGGAGAGTTCTCCCACCTACTCTATCATCTCCTATCTATTGGAGGGTGCCACCTAAGGTAGTGATTAATACTTTAGCCACTACCAATTTCACTACCAATTTCTTCACTATCTTAGGTGACATACTCCTATTGGAGAGTTCTCCCACCTACTCTATCATCTCCTATCTATTGGAGGGTGCCACCTAAGGTAGTGAAGAGAAATGTAGTGAAATTGGTAGTGGCTCTAGCATTACTCTAATAAAATACCTGGTTCAATTTTTTTTTTATTTGCGTTAAATGAATAAAACAATTTTAACTTAGACTCACAATATAACAATGACCGAAAAAAATGATGGAGTCCATAATTCATATGAAAATACCCCCAAAAAATTAATTTATATTTGCCGCTCACGGAAAAAGGTCGACACGAGTGTGGAAACCACATCGTTCACAAGATAAGATCCACAAGAACTTGTTGAGGTATATCACTCACGCGAAAAAAAACGACTGAAGTGGTGGGACAAAAAAATCACAAAAATAAGATGATCGAGACCAACCGCGTACAGGAGAAGGAAATTTTTTACCAAAATGACCTACCTTTTGAAAGTATTTACCAAACTGATCCACTTTCGAAGGTACTTATCAAAATGAACCACATACTATCTCATATAGCCAGTATGGTGAAAATAACCTTGCTGTCTAAGATAGCGAGTGTAGAGGTGTTAAAACGTGAAGAAAATTTTTAAGTTTAGACTCGTTATCTCAGATAGCGAGTTTGGTGAAAGCAACATCGTCATATGAGATAGCGAGTGTATGTTGAGATGTTTTTCCGCTACTTAGAGAAAAACTTGAAGAAAAATACCAAGTTTAGACTCACTATCTCAGATAGCGCGTGTGTTTATACCGCACTCGTTAACTGAGATAGCGAGTGTAGTTTTTAAACACTTGCTCGTTGTTTCGCCATTTATCTTCACTTCTCTCTTTCCATTCTCTCTCCCAATTCCGAAATAAACCCAAAACCCTAGCCTCCAAAATTATTTATTTCACCAACAAAATCCGTCCAAAATCTATTGAGATCCACTTCATCACTCACAACCATCTTTACTCCCACATTCAAAACCCTGTACCCATCATCCAAGATCCCAAATTTTACCGGTCGCTAAAATTCGTACATATCTGAGATAGTGAGTGTGATAATTTGTAATTTTTTAGAGACTTCAAAATCTTTGGAAACTCGCAATTCTCACAGTCACTATCTCAGATAGCGAGCTGGTTTTTCTTTTTCCTTTTCTCACAAAAGTTAACAATCTCAAATTTTTCCAGTATACATAATGACTTGGCTTTAAACACACATACATTATGCCGTATAATATCTCATATAAAAAATAGAGTGGCTATATCTCAAACTCAACTAAGTATGCACAATTAACTAAAATGCTCAATTCGGGATCTTGGATGATGAGTTTAGGGTTTTGAGTTGACAAACAATATTGCATGTAATATTTGTCGTTCAACTGTTATGACATGCAATATTAATAACTATAGATGTTGTTTGGTAGTAGCTGCAAAGCTTTACACTCTTCAATTGACTACATATTTGTTTCTTGCAACAGTGGTATGAGCTTAATTAATTGTATAATTAGCACTAGTTGCAGTTGAAAATTGTAGGATGAGGTAAGTAAGAACTAACAAAGAATACACTCAACTAAAACACACTATAAATCCATTATATATTAACTCTACGTGAAATGCATACAACAACAACTCGTTATTTGAGATAGCAAGTTCATTTGAACCACACTCGCTATCTCAGATAGTGAGCGCAGTTGTACTCAATTTAAATAATTTTTTTGAACATGAAATGTATACAACTATACTCGCTATCTGAGATCGAGTCTAAGTTCAAAAGAACTCGCTATTTCAGATAACGAGTGTTGTTGTACTCATTTTTCAGAAAAAAAATTGAACATGAAATATATACAATTAGACTCTCTATCTGAAAGTCTAGTTCAACTGAACTCGCTATCTCGGATAGCAAGTATAGGTTTATACATTTGCATGTTTAAAATTTTTATAAAAAACAAGTACAACTATACTTGCTATATGAGATAGAGAGATTAGCTGAATTAGACTCGCTATCTGAGATAACGAGTGTAGTTATATACATTTCAAGTAGAAATTGCATGTTTATAATTTCTCTAAAAAATGAGTACAACTACACTCGCTATCTGAGATAGCAGTGACAGTTGAACTAGACTCGCTATTTGCGATGACGAGTGTAGTATTATACATTTCAGATAAAAAATGCATATTCAAAATATCTTTGAAAAAGTGAGTACAACTACATTCTCTATCTGAGATAGCGAGTTTATTTGAACTAGACTCATTTTTACCAAAATGAGTACAACTACATTCTCTATCTGAGATAGCGAGTTTATTTTTACCAAAATGAGTACAACTACACTTGCTATCAGGCAGCAAGTCGGTCAATTTGGTAAATAATTTCGAAAGTGGGCTAGTATGGTAAATACTTTAAAAATGGGTCATTTCGGTAAAGGTTCCAGGAAAAGAGACGTGTATGAACTGGATAGAGAAGAGAATCTATTTTCAAATAATTATTTTTTTGGGTAAAATATTTTCAAATAATTATTAAAATCAAAACAACACCAATTTATAAATTAGGATTAGAAGTTAATTCAAATCTATTTTCTTTGTACTCTTCCAAAACAATCGACACATAATGTTTATTTAACTAAACACAAAAAATCAAATAATAAATTCCTCACAGTGAACCACAAGATAAGACACAAAAATCATTTGAAAGGGAGACATGAACCTTCCATTTTCCCTTTTTGAGCAAAACCAACCTTCAATATCTCACTTTCCACATCGAACCAAACACAAAAACCCGTGTACTGCACGGGGCTGCAAACGAATCGAGCGATTCAAGCTTGGTCAAAGCTCGGCTCGAATCGAGCTCCAGCTCAAAACCGAGCTCGTTTCGTAAACGAGCCGAGCTCGAGCTTCAGTTTTTTTAGGCTAAGCTCGCAAGCTATTCGGCTCGAATACGGTCAAAATTTGGTCAAAGCTCGGCTCGAACCGAGCTCGAGCTAAAAAAAATAAGCTCGTTTCGTAAACGAGCCGAGCCGAGCTCGAGGCTGAAGGCATTCGGCTCGGCTCGGCTCGGCTCGGATTGCAGCCCTACGTACTAACCCACCTCCTCCGATAAAAATCCCATCCCCATACCCTCTCCCCCAAATGAACTGCAGCTTCATCCCCAAATCACGCAAACCCTAAATCCTCAATTCCGAAACTCTAATCCCATATTCGATTATTCAATGTCGCCCTCTTCCACCTCCTCCAAACCCAAGGATCGCGATCGAGATCGTGGCGCGAATCGCAGAGCGCCGAAGGACGACGACGCCTCGTTGTCGCTCAACCTATGGGTGGGGAGCCTCTCGAGCGATACGGTTGACCACGATCTCATCAAGATCTTCGCTGCGCCATGGACGCGCTGACGTCATACACGCCGAGGCCCTACGCGTTTGTGTTTTTCAGAACGGCGGAGGACGCGAAGAAGGCGAAGGAGGCGCTTCAGGGGAAGGTGGTGAGAGGAGCTCCTGTCAAGATCGATTTCGTTCGCACGGTGATAATTCGATTTTTTTTTTTTTTTGGGTTTGATTGTGTTGTAGATTGGTCGAATTTGTGA
Source organism: Hemerocallis citrina (assembly GCA_017893485.1). NCBI lineage: Eukaryota > Viridiplantae > Streptophyta > Magnoliopsida > Asparagales > Asphodelaceae > Hemerocallis > Hemerocallis citrina. The sequence continues at coordinate 282,765,851 of CM030363.1, read as the reverse complement.
TCTTCTGTATGCGTAATTGATTTTGAAAGCGGTTTGGGGGAAATTGTAAATCATACGAATTATTTTAGGCTAAAAAACGCTACCAAAAAATATATAAAAAAACTCCCTCAAGTTTCTGCAAAATTTAAGAAACTATTTTTTTTCTTTCTGTATTTCCAAGTGATCAAAATTCAAGGATAACATTGTCAATTCTACGTTGAGTAATGTGGGCCTCATACTTGTATGAGGAAAATTAAGTGATTATATTCACTTGGTGGAGCCCTCATGGAAGATCAACTTCGCCCATCATGTTTATCATGTCAATGGATGTATGTGTAGAGAAAATCAAGTGGTTTGGAGGTCATTCATCCCTGCATCATGTGGGTCTAATCTGTGGTTCGATTTATATTAGTGTTGAAATCGTTCATTTTTCAACCACATGATGCAAACCACTTGATTTTTTCTACATACATTCTTTAGCATGATAAACATGATAGTCAGAGTGGATCTTCCATAATGGTCCCACAAAGTGAGTAAAATCACTTTGTATGAGGAAAATTTCCTCATACTCTATATGAGGCTCACTTTTCTCTTTTACTTATTCTTGATTGGTAGATTTTGTAAAGATCCGATATTGTAGGTGTAATTGATTTGAAAAGGATTTGAGGGGCTCGGTAGGGGAACGGTAAATAAAACCCCCTTGAAGTTTCTGTGAAATTGAAGAAACTACCCCCAAATTGGTTTTTGTTACTTTTTTGAGTGATTGTTTATGAAGGCCAAAATATATCGATTGTCAATTTTGCTTCTTCATCTTAAATGTCATTAGTTGGTATCTTCTTGATTTGATAGCATTCTAGATTGTTAGATTTTGTAACGGTGTAAAGAAAGATATGGAATTGATTTTTGAATGTGATTTGAGGGGAGGGGGGGGGGGTGTTAGGGAAATTGGCAAGCAAATGAAATATTTTAGGCTATAAAATGGGGGAAATGGATGACGTTTTTGCAAAATTTAAGAAACTGTGTTCAACTTTTTTCTTGTTATTTTTTAAATTTTACAAGCGATCATAATTCGAGGCAAACATATATTAATTGTATTTTTTTTACTTGTTAATCTTAAATGTTAAATTCTTTTTTGGATCTTATTATAACTATGAAGGTCTCATTTGGGGAAAGCTTGCCAATTAAAAACTTGTGAATGATTTGTTCTGATTTTCATGGTAACCTAGTAAATCAGGTTGATTTCAATGGGCAGTTTCATTGACTAAGTGGATTTCATGGGTCCTTCAATGACCTCGCCTATATATGCATCATATTTTGGATGAGTGTACATCAATGAAATTTGCAATTATAATGAGAGGGAACTTGAGATTGTATTTCATGAATTGAATAGTATGGAATCTTGCTCTTTGTACAAGGGTCTGAGCATTGAATTGTTTTACGTATACACAATGTGCTAAACAGAAATGACTATTCTAATAGTTTATAGTGCTTTTACCTTATGTTATTTTTCTTTGATTGATATTGATATCAAGTTAGTTTCAAAGCAACTACATGTTACAAGTTTATTATTATCTTTCGGTATATGGTTGTTTTTTAATATAAATTGTATTGTGGTGGGTAAGTATTATCATGTTACTGTATTTTATTATTAAAAGCGTGCTGCAATATAAGTTCTCTTGTGAACTTTTTCTTCAAATAATTTATTTGCAGGCAAAACCTGGTAAGAGTTTGTGGATTGGTGGCATTAGCTCATCAGTTACAAAGGAAGAACTTGAGGATGAGCTTTCAAAATATGGATAGCTCGAAGAATACAAATTCCTTAGGGAGCGTAATTCTGCTTTAGTTAGCTTCTTGAAGCTTGACGATGCTATAGCTGCCCATAAAACCTTGAATGGTAAATCTTTAGGTGGTGAACAAGTACGTGTTGATTTTCAAAAGCCACAATATTCAAGAAATGTACGTATTTTGTTCCTTATTGTAGCTTTCATTATGGTTGTTTGATGTCGTTAAGATCTCATATTGTTTCTCATTTTGTACCTTTCTATGTGTAAAACTCAATACTCATGTTTTTGTCTTTACACCTTCTTTAATATAAATGCAGGATTTGCCTGACCACCACAATTCAAAGGGTCGCAGGGGTGTGGAGCCACTGGACCATGGTTGTCACCTGATGATCTAAGAGAGTTAAAAAGGTGACAACCATGGTAGACAAATGGAATTATTTGTTTTAGATCATCAGGTGACAATCATGGTTAGATTATCATTAGATTATCAGGTGACAACTCTTACATCAGTTTGTAACTTGTCTTTCAGCATTTGCCTTTGATCTTACATTTCAAGTGTGAATTAAGAATCACGAGTCCACCAATAAAAAACTTGAGACCACAGAGTATACCACTACGTCCTAAACCTAAACTAGGACCAGCGTCTTTCATGAAGTTTTTGAAACCTGTGTTTCGGGTTGGAAAAACCTTTTAAAACAAATGAGATAAAACCATATTTCAATGTGCTAAAAGAAGACCACTTTCAGCGGGCAGGGGTTTGGTAGCCTCCAACTTGACGACTAAATATGCAAAAAATAAAACTATTAACATTCGATTTTACAATCCTATGACGCAGGGGATAGTGAATTTGCATATGATCACCCATTGAGTAAAGAGTTTGCTTGAGTACTCACCAGAAACCGACTAGAAAAAATTGCTTAACAAAACATGAAAGCGAATCAGAGAGTAGCCAAAATTAATCTGAACTTAACCACTTATTTGTGGTATTATTGGGTCCGATAAGCTAACAGAACTCTGGATTTTCGACATATCAATTACTTTCAAGTTTAAGTATGAATAATTTTGAACTACCAGCAAGTATAGTTTCGATTTCATGTTGGAGAGACCTAGGATAGCAGATTGAGTGGAAATGAGTTGGAGATAAGTACCGAATTGAATGTGTAGCAGTAGAAGTCAGCCTCCACAAGTTTTTTTTAAAATAATTGTTCTCATCCTCCGCGAGTCATTCAAACAGAAATAAGCAATAGTAAGATTTCTAATAAGGTATCAGCTTGCTCACCATAGAACACAGTACAAACTTAAGAATCATCCACTGTATATCGTTGACTTAATTCGAAGGATTGGATAAGGCCACTATTGCACTGCATCGAAATGAACATCCCTTCTAGTAAAATTATACTTGGACGCATTTATATTAACACCAAGCAACATCAAACAGACTCCTATGCTCGGTGAAGATAAGCTCTATGTTCCATAATCTATATCATTATTTTGGAAATTAAATCTCATTTTGTATAATTAATAACTGTATTCTAGCAAACATATGTTGTAACCAATTGAAATAATATAGTATGAAATTCATTTTACAGTTTAGATATACAAGATGTTGGGCATGACACTTGGAGGGGAAAGTGTAAGCCTGTGAAATCTAATTAAATTCTTATGGTATCGTAAGTTTGAGATTCCACGAGTTCCCCACTCTCCTTTCCAATTGCTAATTGCCAAACATACAAGGTAAGCAATAGTAAATGAATTTAAAATCAAATTTAATCTCTGAGTAACACAGCATATAGGAGATGATCTACACCATTTTAATTGTCACATATGTACGAAATCGGGTGGTTTCTTGGACCTCCGCTGGTACCTTCGGAGGGTTCTACTTACCTATTAAATATTAAGATTGTTTTGTCACTTGCCGCTCGTTTGAATTTGCTATTCGTTGAATGGATACGATCAACGACCAACTCAGAGAGAGACTTTATAAAAGTATATAGCAAGTTTTGAGAGGCAACATGTGCAATTTATATTTTCACAAAAAATGTAATTTACCACATTCTTTGAAGAAAATGGTACACTCTCAATACAAATATTCGACAATGTGATAATGTAGGATATGTAGGATGTGCTTGAAGCGATGGCATTGAACTATAAAATTACAAATGTTTCTCTCCTAAGATGATTACAAACTGCAAATACTAAAAGAAATACAACATGCTTCAAACATCTCTACTATTATAATGGGAGAAGGGCTTAGTGTCATCTGTCACCGGACGTCATTTTGTCAACACGTGCAGCGCGCGTGTTGACAAAATGACTCACTTTGGTAAATATTTTCGAAAGTGGACCAGTTTGGTAAATATTTTCGAAGGTGGATCAGTTTGGAAATTATTTTCTTTTTATCCTTTTCATTATCCAAAAAAACACGGACAGCGCACGTGTTGGTAGTTTTTTTTTTCCTTTTCCTTCTTCCTCCACGTGCATCGCACGTTTTTTTTCCCTTTTTCCTTCTTCCTCCACGTGCATCGCACGTGCATAATACTAGTCAAACATAATTGTAAAAACTAGTGTAAAGCCACTTCATGTAACTGCAAATTCCTTCATTATAGTCCTCAGAAGTCGCAACATACCTCTGTGTCTGAACTCATAAATTCACTACCAAATGGTAAGTGAAGAAACATGATTGGCACAAACAATTAGGAAGTAGACATCTTAATAACTCAAGGTTGAGGGTGGAGATTATCCACCTCATCATGGTTAACAGGTTAACGAGTCCTTGACAAGATTATGGACCGAGGGTCCCCGATCTGTTTATGGATCGAACAATGGCTAAACATTAAACTACAGGTTGGAATACCCATGCCTAATTTTAATCTTAAAGATCCTCGTAGACAATTTACTTAATCAAATGTCAAAATTTCATAGTATTGTATGCATATAAACAACTATATATAATTCATATGATGGTAACAGAAACAAAAAGCTCGATATTAAGTGAGCGTTTAGTTCTTTTTCCTTCTATTTTATCTCAAATGTCACCAACAACGGAATGTTGTACGTATAATTTGTTATGCACAAAATTAGTTAGGGTGTAACATGGAAATATTTGAACTAATCAATTTACTACCCTTCATTATAAATATTGTACACCACAAATTTAAAAAGCTGGCATCCTAAATAATATTGGAAGTACTTATAATGAAGGGTTGTAAATTGATTAGCGCAAATATTTTCATTTTACACCCTAATTTTGTGCGTAACAAATCATACTTACAACATTCCGTTGTTGGTGACATTTGAGATAAAATAGAAGGAAAATGAACTAAACGCCCAAGTAATATCGAGCCATTTGTTTCTGTTACCATCATATGAATTATATATAGTTGTTTGTATGTATGCAGTACTGTGAAATTTTGATATTTGATTAAGTAAATTGTCTACGAGGACCTTTAAGATTAAAATTACGCATGAGTATTCCAACCTGTAGTTTAATGTTTAACCATTGATCGATCCATAAACGGATCGAGGACTCTCGGTCCATAATCTTGTTAAGGACTCGTTAACCTGAATGAGGTGGATAATCTCCACCCTCAACCTTGAGTTATTAAGATCCCATGACCAGCATGCCTCGTGTCTACTTCCTAATTGTTTGTGCCAATCATGTTTCTTCACTTACTGTTTGGTAGTGAATTTATGAGTTCAGACACATAGATATGTTCAGTTCTGAATACTATAATGGAGGATTTCGCGGTTACGTGAATTGGTTTTACACTAGTTTTTACAATTATGTTTGATGTTTGAAGCATGTTGTATTTCTTTTAGTATTTGCAGTTTGTAATCATCTTAAGAGAGAAACATTTGTAATTTTATAGTTCAATGCCATCGCTCCAAGCACATCCTATATTCTCACATTGTCGAATACTTGTACTGAGAGTGTACCATTTCCTTCAAAGAATGTGGTAATTCGCATTTTTTGTGAAAATATAAATCGTACATATTGCCTCTCAAAACTTGCTATATACTTTTATGTGGTCTCTCTCTGAGTTGGGTCGTTAGCTTGATCCTATCCATTCAACAAATAGAAAATTAAGACGAGCCGCAAGTGACAAAACAATCTTAATTTTTAGTAGGTAAGTAGAACACTCCGAAGGTACCGGCGGAGGCCCAAGAAACTACCTGATCAAATGGTGGACGTCATCTCCTATATGCTGTGTTACTCAAAGATTAAATTTGATTTGAAATTCATTTACTATTGCTCACCTTGTATGTTTGGCAATTGGAAAGGAGAGTAGGGAACTCGTGGAATCTCAAACTTACGATACCATAAGAATTTGATGAGATTCCACAGGCTTACACTTTCCCCTCCAACTGTCATGCCCAACACATTCGTTAGTGTCTAAATTATAAAATGAATTTCATACTATATTATTTCAGCTGGTTACAACATATAACTTCTAAAATGCAGTTATTAACTATACAAAATGAGATTTAATTTTCAAAATAAGGATATAAATTATGGAACATAGGGCTTATCTTCACCGAGCATAGGAGTGTTGCTCAGTGTTAATATAAATACGTCTAAGTATAATTTTACTAGATGGGATGTTCACTTCGATGCAGTGCAATAGTGGTCTTATCCCGTCCTTCGAATTAAGTCAAGAATATGCATAGGAAAACTCGATCCCCATAAGTAGATCCTATGTTGCATGATTCTTAAGTTTGTACTGTGTTGCATGGTGAGCAAGCTGATAATACCTTATCAGAAATCTTACTATTGCTTATTTCTGTTTGGGTGACTCGTGGAGGATGAGAACAATTAAATATATCTATATAATAAAACACAAAGAAAGCTATCAGGTGGCTCACATTCAATCTCTCCCAAAATCAATGGACCAGATCTACTCTCACAAAACATATTTTCCCGCCCAAATTTCAAACCCCACAAATTCAAAAAACCCCCCCACACACACTCTCTCTCTCTTTTTCCACCAAAACCAACCCGTTCCTCTCTCTTTCTCCCCGTTCTCTCTCTCTTTCTCCCGCCCACTCTCTCTCTCACTGTCTCCCTCTCTCTAACTCCCCGCTCTCTCTCTCCCACCTCCGCTCCATCACCTTTTCAGCACCCCCACCTCCGCTCCATCTTCAGCGCCCCCCACCTCCCGGCCCTAACCCCCTCCTCCTCCCTTCCGCCCTCATCTGTCGCTGACCACCACCTCTCTCTGTGCCGGCCAGCTCCGGCGCCTCTGCAGCGCACCGACCACCTCCGCTGCCTCTTCACCGGCCCCCACCTCCACTCGCCAACCCCCTCCTCCTCCCTTCCAACCATCGATTTCACCATCGGTCCCCACAATCGATTTCACCATCGATTAGAAGAATCAGCGACCCCATCCCCTCCTCCTCCCTTCCAACCATCGATTTCACCATCGGCCCCCACAATCGATTTCACCATCGATTAGAAGAATTAGCGACCCCATCCAACCATCGATTTCACCATCGCAGGTATGCAAAATCCAACCATCGATATGCTGTTTTTGTGCTTGGGTGTGCTGTTTTTGTGCTGTTTTTGTGCTTTTTTTGTTGGTTTTTGGTAAGAGATGTGGCATAGTTACTGTAAATGTATGTACTGGTTTTGTATATGGTATGGTGTCAGTTTGCTTTGCTTTGCTTTGCTTTTCATGTTTGGAAATCAGACTGGATGGAGTGTATTATGAATGCAGGTTAGCCACAGAAACTATATTTTCCAAGCTTTGACGTAGAAATTTTTTGTAGTTTGAAAGCTCTTTGTTGGGTGGAGACAAATTGTTATTAGCTTTGTTTGCAATTGCTTTTCTTTCTTCCAAGTGCACATTATTGACATCATTATAAGGTGACTTTCCAATTTTCGTGAGGCATATCAGATTTTGAGAATATTTGTAAAGGGAACCTATCATATCGTTCTTTCCAATTGCAGCATATGATCTGTACGAAAAAGCAGTAGGGGGCTTTGGATAGGAGGGACAGGTTTGTGAACCTGAAAGCGAAAGCCAAAAGGGTGTGAAGTACTTTTAGACAAAATAAATACATTAATTTGAGAGATTTGTGGAAGATTTTGGAACAAGGTGATCATTCTCCACCTTCCCCATACAAAAGAAAATGTCGAATGATGGAAGATTGACTAATTTTTTGGTTGAACAATGAATTTGTACATGTACAGAATCAATTTGTACAGAATGAATTTGTACATATTTTTTGGTTGAACAATGAGTTTTTTGCTGCTTTTGGTTGAACAATGAATTTGTACATGTACAGAATTTGAAGAAACTTGAGTATATTAGGGTAGTTACTTTCAAGTTTCAACAGTTGGTAATATACTCCATAAATTTATCTTTCGCTAAATAGTTCTTTAAACTATATGCAGAATACAACTTGACAACTGTAATCATTTTGTTTTTATTGGTTGTTGGTTGTTTTTGGTTGCAGGTACTAATGTTCAGACTAATGAGGAAGTTGCTATTAAACTGGTAAGTATTGGGTTGTGATTTTATTACATTTTTTAGTTGGTTGTGTGAATCATTTTTCTGTAGCATCAATTTTTTAGTTGATTGCATTTAGTGGGTTTGTTAAATCGACCCAACGTCTTCCCCTTTCACCGCTCTCTTTTTCGACCCAGCGAACCTAGCGAACCCCACCGAAGCTTCACTGTCTCCCTGACCACTGACTGATTTCTGAAGTGGATCGTTTGGAGAGATCTATTTATGTTTGTTCTGAGTGGGAATTTGATAATGTTTTGGTCTTTAATTATTTAGTTCTTTTTTTTGTGATTGGTTATTGGTTGTTTTCTGAGGAAATTGCTATAAACTGGTAAGTATTGGGTTGTGATTTTATTACATTTTTGAAGTTTTAAATTTCAGTTTTTTACTTCATTGTGTGAATCATCTTTATGTAGCATCAAGTTTTTAGTTGATTGCATTTAGTGGGTTTGTTAAGTGATTGTAGATTCAGAAAACCACATATAAGTCTGATTTAAGATTTAAATTTCGATTCAAACTGTAGTTTATTTTCAGTATAATAGGATAACTAAGTGAACGAAATATTGGTTTTTGTCTCTTGCTATTATCCTCATACTTGCATCCCTGACTGCAGTTGTCGAATGAAACTAACTTCCAATCTTTAGTTAGCTATAATATATCTAGATGGAGTATACATTTGGGTTTTGGTTTACTCAAGTGTTTGGGCTTGCGCTGTATTAGATTTAATTTGGTACTGTAAGGTGGGTATTGAGAGATTTGGGTATCTTTTAGATAAATTTGAGAGATTTGTGGAAGATTTTGGAACAAGGTGATCATTCTCCACCTTCCCCATACAAAAGAAAATGTTGATGGAAGATTGACTAATTTTTTGGTTGAACAATGAATTTGTACATGTACAGAATCAATTTGTACAGAATGAATTTGTACATATTTTTTGGTTGAACAATGAATTTTTTGCTGCTTTTGGTTGAACAATGAATTTGTACATGTACAGAATCTGAGAAAACTTGAGTATATTAGGGTAGTTACTTTCAAGTTTCAACAGTTGGTAATATACTCCATAAATTTATCTTTCGCTAAATAGTTCTTTAAACTATATGCAGAATACAACTTGACAACTGTAATCATTTTGTTTTTATTGGTTGTTGGTTGTTTTTGGTTGCAGGTACTAATGTTCAGACTAATGAGGAAGTTGCTATTAAACTGGTAAGTATTGGGTTGTGATTTTATTACATTTTTTAAGTTTTAAATTTCAATTTTTTAGTTGATTGTGTGAATCATCTTTCTGTAGCATCAATTTCCAAACTAATGCTGGATGCCACATCTAGCTGTTACACTTGACAATTTTAGATCTATTTGCTGATTAGGCTTGCAATTTTTCTGTTACACATCTAGCTGTTTGAATCCCGCTTGCACCAATCCCCTTTATCGGGTGAGGGTGTGTGTAAGTGTGGCTACAGCTGTGTTAAAATAAATAAATAATTAAAAACTGACCAGCATCTTAGTGTTGTTACTACTAAGTTTATAATTATTTCCGATTTCAATTGTACTGTCAGGAATTGAAGATCTTAACATTCATTTATATGCTTATCATCTTCTGTAGTTTCAACTCGAAGATGATATTGAGAAGGAGGATTTTTTGGAAGCTGCCAAATTGAAAAAATCCCTTACTGAAGCAAGTTGGAAGGATTTTGTAGCAGAAGTAATGTCAGAGCTGAAGAAGGTCTGGCAACTCTTTTTTTTTTTTTGTCAACCTTCTGATCTGAGAGGTTTTGGTTTTGATAATACGAATTATCTCTTCTTTCTGCAGAATGCAATAGAAGAGGAGCGTTACCATGATGCATCAAGATTGTGTAAAAAAGATTGCCGGAAGTGTGTTGGTAATCACCAGTCATATTAATGTTTGACTGCAATTTAAATACAATTCGAACTTTTAATGTTCTACTTTCTTCACTTGCGGATCACATTGAACAAACATATTATCTATTTATCATGTCTTATATATATTCCGTGATTATTTAGAGTTTGCATTCCACATGCAGAAACATATTAATATGTCTTCATATTCCTTAGGAATATGCGAAGTGTACTACTTTCTTAAGGCACCCACTAACCAACATTTAGGAACAATTAGTATTGAGTAGACATCCTTGGATTGCTAGAGAGCACTTTATTTATTCAAGCTTTTGTTACATGGCCCTTATGATGAGTTTGCTTCCCTGTATTATTCATAGGTGGGAAGTAGAGTATTCCTGAGGTCTTTTGTGTTTTGATCCTTTAGTATGAGTGACAGTCAGATCACATACATACCTACTCAGTACTACTTGATTCAGTTCGGTGATTGACTGATATTATGTATGGTATATGACCTGTTTGATATAGTCTGATTTAGTGGACCTGATGTAGTTGGTCCAATACCTGGATCATGAGAAAGAAGACTAATTTGTTAAGCTCCACTAAGGACTTCATAACTATGTCGAACCTGCATCTTAGTATCATGTTTTAGGCAAAATGTACGTTCAGATGGGGAATTAAAGGCAAAACAGTAGGACATAGATACACAAATTACCTGTTAGAGTTGTCAGTTGATAGGAGCATATAAGGGGGGGGGGGGGGGGGGGGGGGGGGGGGGGGGGGGGGGGGGGGGGGGGGGGGGGGGGGGGGGGGGGGGGGGGATCTTATCTATGAGTTTGTAATGAAAATCTCAAATTTCCCAACCATCCTACTCAGTGGCTGCCAGTTGTGTCCAACTATTGAACAATTTGAGTGGACTATGAAACACCAAGTATTTCTACTTCTGATTACCAGCCTATGCAAATCCACAAAGACAATCACATCCACATATATTAAACAAAAAAAAATACGTACGCTAGAAAGTATAGTTACTAATACACAGCAGGTATCAAGTATCAAAGTATCAACATAGCACAGCGCAACTTATTACTTTTACTTGGATACACAGATACTAAAAGATTAATTTAGAAAACATTGGTGAAACTGAAATTAATTATAAAAACTAATTTGATAATTTAGAAGTCACTGCATAATGCTGCATGCTAATTTTGAATCTATTCAGTTATTGAGAGAAGTTCCACTATGGTCTCAAATCAAGAATGAAAAAAACATACATGATAACATGCTGAAACAAACGGTGGAGATAAAGACTAGCATACACACTTTCAGTACAGTAACCATGAATCCACCCTTTAATAATCCACAGCTCAGCTCTTGAACAACCTGCAATTACTAAATTTTTGGCGCTTTTGCTTCCTATTCTTATTCGATATAAAAGACGAGCACACATGTTACAAAATGGTCATCAACATAGACCGATCCAGGTATGGGAATATTGAGATTACTTCAATGAAAATATCCAAGCACCTGACCACCGACATTTTGCTTCATGGCTTCCTCATGATCCAAAACACCATTAGGAGTTGTGATCACAACATAACCCCACTGCATGGATGACAAGTCCAAAATGTAACAAAACAATGAACTTAGATAATCTCAAATTTTTCCTTAGTGTCAAAGTAACAAATATCAAAGGTACGTATATATCTTGAAAGTTTTTTGAATCTGAATATTTCTTGAGAAACTAGCTGTGGCAAGAAAAAAGTTATAATAATAAATTGGTTCTTATTATTTGATATAGAAATAATATTCCTATGAAATAATATTTTAGAAGTAAAAGCCAACTAGGTGTTACAATGTGTAAATAATGTGAGACACACCTGGCGTGTTGGGAGTGTTCGCACATGATATTCTTTAAGATCATTGGCCTTGATATCCTGCCTGTATGTAAGAGCCTTGCAATCTTTTATCCTTCCTTGCAATTGTACGGTGATCTTTCCCACTCTCTGCGGGTCAAAAACTTGAAAATCCTTTATGTATCCTACAAAAACACTAACCATTATAAAAATACTAGGTATAACATGAGTTTGACAAATGAACTTGCAGCTACTTTATTAATTGATTTTGATTTAATCCATTTTTGCACCAAGGCTTTATATTTGCTTATATGCTTCTAATGTTGGCGACTTGCTTTCTGTCCAATATCTGGATATGATAATAGACATATTTTACTAAGGTTTCGTCAGTCCTTTTTACTCATGGCTTATCTTTTCTGCCAGATTGTTTGGGAAGGCGCCTAGGACCAAGGTTTCTAGGCAAGGGAGTTGATGATTCAGTGGTAATTATTTTGTCTCCATGCTGTTATTTTCAAAGCTTCAACAATATTATGTTGTAGCTGATGTATTGTAATTGAAGAATCAAAGTTTGCCTTAAACTCGGGTGTTTTGCTTCAACAATATTATGTTCTTTTTTTTTAATGTAAGTAATAATTTGTTAGCATGGACTTTGAAGCAATTTTCTTTTTATTTGATTTCAGGTATGAACATGAAAGAAGGGGAAGGTTTGATGTGGAATTGGATTGTCTCTGTTGGTGCGCGAGAGTTAACAAGGTAAGGAGGTATGTGTAGAGTTCGTGATTGTGTGAAAAAAATGGAAGTTAATTTGTTGTTAATGTGCAGAGTATATGGCGTTGGGTGAACGATCAGAGCAGGTTGTCGCGGTTCACTTGCTCAACATAAAGGGTAAGCTCTTTCTCTCAAAATTGTTTGTCAACAACATAATTCTAATGTGTGGGAGCAAATGAATTGTTAGTTATCCTCACAACCAAATCAGATAGATAGTTTATAGCATTCTAATTACCTATCAAACGAATGAAAACCATGTCGCAATTTTAGAATGGAGACCAAAAGTTTAATTCTAATTCTAATTCTAATTATTAGTACGTTTTTCCTTAAATTTAAATAATGATATGATTTGATCTGAGTATTTGTTTACACCCACCTTTTTTGTTTACACCCACTTATTCGTTAAAATGTTTTAATTTTTTTACATGCAGTCCCGAATAAATCTAACTAAATTTAACTAAATCTAACAGAATTTACACCCACTTATGTAGTTCACCCAATCAAATAAATCTAACTAAATTTACATGCAGTCCCGAATACGTGCCGTAGGCACGTCCCACGGGCATACCTAGTATATATATATAAAACAAACTCGTGGAGGCTGAGAAGTTGACTTCTACTGCTACTCATTCAATTCAGTACTCATTTCCACTTAGTCTGCTATACTAGGTCTCTCCAATATGAAATCGAAACTATACTTGCTGGTAGTTCAAAATTATTCATACTCAAACTTGAAAGTAATTGATATGTCGAAAATCCAGAGTTCTGTTAGCTTATCAGACACTATCGATATCCAATAATACCACATATATGTGGTTAAGTTCATATTACAATTTTGTCTACTCTCTGATTCGCTCTAATGTTTTGTTAAGCAATTTTTCCTAATCGGTTTCTGGTGAGTACTCAAACCAACTTTTTACTAAATGGGTGATCATATGCAAATTCACTATCCTCTGCGTCATAGGATTGTGAAATTGAACGTTAACAATTTTATTTTTCGCATATTTAGGCGTCAAGTTGGAGGCTACCAACCAAACCCATGCCCGCTGTAAGTGGTCTTTTTTAGCACATTGTTTTCATTCATCAATTGGATCACATTAGGGTTGGCATACATGCTAATCTCAAATTCGCAAGTAGTGAGGCTCATTCAAAATCCAAGTGATTTGATTTATTCAAAAATCGCTCTCATGTTGAAATCCGGTTTTATCTCAATGGTTTTAAAAGGCTTTTCCAACCCGAAACACAAGCTTCAAAAACTCCATGAAAGCTGCTGGACCTAGTTTAGGTTTAGTACGTAGTGGTTGCACGCTGTGGTCTTAAGGTTTTTATTGGTGAACTTGTGATTTTTAATTCAGTCTTGAAATGCAAGGTCAAAGGTAAATGCTAAAAACAAGTTACAAACTGATGTGAGGGTTGTGACTTGTGATGTATCTTCCAAATCCCCATTGAATTAATTCATTTAACATATATTATATTGGTCACGGACTCACCATGAAACGAAAGAGACTACCGATCAGGGACTTTGTATATTTTCATCGTACTCTCTTAAGATTGCTAGGGGTTCTCAGACCTGATATCTTTGTATTTTATTCTGCTCAACCGTCGCTCACATTTTGATTGTTTATGTTTGTTTTTCCTTACCACTCTCAGTTTGATTAACTAAGAATAACTTATACCCGGTTGCTCAGATTAACATCAAGAGATGTTTGACTCAGGTAATGTGGGATCTAAAGATTAAAAAAAAAAAAAAAAACTAAAGAAAGAAAGATCGAACAGGTCGGCGTTTGTAGTACTACTAGCTGCTAGTGGGGCCCAAATTGTCAGACAACGAGGAGAGGAATTGATGAGGCTTTTCTTTGCTTTTGCTGCTTGGAAAACAACTCGTACCAGATCAGCATCAGGCTTGGTTGGTCGTGGCTGGCTGCTTTGACTTTCAACTTTCAACTTGTTTCTTAAACAAACGGACTACTTTTTTTTGGGCATTTTAATGTTTGTTTATTTTTAGCAATGTCATGTAGTATTAATTTTCCCAAGGTTCTTAAGATGGTGTAAATTTTGTAGTTTGGGATTTAAAGAGTAGATGACTTTTGTGTGTTCCGGAATCAGTTAATAATGATCAGCCATGTTCATGTTCATGTATTTTTTTATTCTTGGGTTTTGCTCAGCACATTGTCACAAATTTCTGCATGACGAAGTTCATACTTTTGGTTTTCAATACTACAAAAAAAGCTGCGAGTAGTACACATCTTAGCTAGAGAGAAGAGGAGGTTGAACGATCCAGTTCTGTCTGCATCAATCTCTTTACAGAAATAGAGTGAAAGTGTGTGACTCCGATCTTATTGGCTACTGAAATAATTTTGCAAAAGAAGCATTAAGCAGAAGCTCATAATGAGTACTGAGAACTAGGTAAAATCTATATAATAAAGCGTAATGCTTCATCCACTACCAATTTCACTAGTATTTTGTTCACTATCTTTTTTGTTCACTATCTTAGGTGACATATTCCTATTCCTATTGGAGAGTTTTCCTACCTACTTTATCTTTTTCTACCTATTGGAGTGTGCTACCTAAGTTAGTGAATAAAATGGTAGTAAAATTGGTAGTGGATGTAGCATTACTCTATAATAAAACACAAAGAAAGCTATCAAGTGCATCTCATTCAATCTCTCCAAACTTAACCCCCCCCCCCCCCCCCCCCCCCCCCCCCCCCCCCCCAAAATTTTTTTCCCCATAACTCAAATTCAAATTCCCAAAATAACTCATTCATTTAATTATCTCTCTCTCTCTCTATCCATATAATATAACACAAAGAAAGCTATCAAGTGGCTCTCCTTCAATCCCCCCAAAAATCAAAGGCCCAAATCTAACATAAAAAAACATATTCCCCCCCCCCCCCCCCCCCCCCCCCCCCCCCCATTTTTTCCCCCATAACTCAAATTCAAATCCCCAAAATAACTCATTTATTCATGTAATTATCTCTCTCTCTCTCTATCTATATAATAAAACACAAAGAAAGCTATCAAGTGGCTCTCCTTCAATCCCCCCAAAAATCAAAGGCCCAAATCTAACATAAAAAAACATATTCCCCCCCCCCCCCCCCCCCCCCCCCCTCCAAAAAAAAAAGTTTTCCCTCAAAATTCAAATTTAAATCCCCGCCCAAAACAACTCCTTTATTTATTTAATTATTTCTTTCTCTCTCTCTCTTCTATTCAAAAATCCAAAAAATAAAAACTTTTAATTTTTTTTAAAAAAAAATTAAAACCAAAAAAATTTAAATTTAAAAACTTTAAAAATAATTCAAAAAAATTTTAAAAATCAAAAACTTATAAAAAAAATATTAAATTTTTTTAAATTTAAATATATTAATTTAAATTTTTAAAAAATAATTTTTTTTTGAAATTTAGAAATAAAAATTTAAAATTTAAATTTTAAATTTTTAAAAATAAATGTTTAGATTATTGGTATTGTAGATACCTTCACACCTGCACCTGTGTTACCATTATATATAGACATGCTATAGTAGTTATGGGATTAGAGTAAGCTCTATAAAACCTATATGATAATGTCCTTGTATAATTATTACATGCATCTAAAATTAATGCTGAAGTTAAAAAAAACTCTATGCAACGTTTCTAACAAACTATATGCATTTCAGGTAAGTTCAAGCTAATGATCAGGAAGACGATAATTGAGCTTAAAGGTAGATATACTGCTTCCTCATATAATATGTTTACTACTTCAATTAATTTGCTGGACCTCCAAAACTATTTTATATAATCAAACCAGGTGCACCGTTCCGAAGACGTGCCGTAGGCACGTGCCAACGGGCAAACCTAGTATATATATATATATATATATATATATATATATATATATATATATATATATAGAAA
Organism: Hemerocallis citrina; assembly: GCA_017893485.1. Taxonomy (NCBI): domain Eukaryota; kingdom Viridiplantae; phylum Streptophyta; class Magnoliopsida; order Asparagales; family Asphodelaceae; genus Hemerocallis; species Hemerocallis citrina. Next base: position 282,749,211 of record CM030363.1, on the reverse strand, counting down.
CATTGACTTTTATACTCCAATTTATATTATTTTTCACCATGTACTAATGGAAACTGTTACGTTCCCGATCCACTCCGGTGGTGGATCGTCGCAACGTTCATCGGTGCCGGCGATGGCACCCATGATTCAGTCAAAATAAGAACAAAAACAAAGAAAATAGGTGGAACTAAGATTTAAATCAATTTCATTCATATTAGGAGAATGGGGTTACAATGAGTACTAATAGGTGAACCATAAGTCCGTGCACAACTCGTAGTAAAAGGAGGGCTTAATTACAAAATTCTCAACACCTTTGCATAAAACCCCCAAAAAGAAACAAAATAACTAAGGGACTGATATATAGGATACAGTTCATTTTAGTAGAACTGTATCAATCCTTCCCCCTTATTTTGTCCGTGACCACAAGGTCAATGTGACGATCTTCTTCAACACTAACAGCTTCATCCCAAAAACAGCTCCAAATACGCGACCATGTATCTTCCTCCTCATCCTGGATAAAAAACAAAGTGTTTTGCAAAGATGAAGTGTCTCACAAATATGTAAAGAAGCTGGGCAGCATTCAGAAGAACTTTGCAAGAAGAGGCAGAGTATCCACCACCATAAGACAAAATCATTATTCTTTGACACCAGTTCTTTGGCAGTAGAAGCAGAACCAATGATATGGCAAGCACTTGGGTGGCTGAACCCTTCCTCAACAGAGTTATCAATGAAGGTTAGCAGAGTGTTGTAATAACCATCTACATTCAACAAACTCACACGCTTGTTATGTATGCCAAGCCGAGCCCAACTTATCACCTCAAGCAACTCCTCTAGAGTCCCATGTACACCAGGTAGAGCAATAAAGACATCAGAGCACATGGCCATCTCTGCTTTCCTTTGGTGCATATCTGCTACTACCTTCACTTCCCCTACAGTCTCGCCATTCATCTCTCTATCCGTGGGAGTTCTAGGAATGACCCCTATGACATGCCTCCCACAATTATAAATGGCCTGAGAGACCAAGTCCATCAGTCCAACACTTCCACCACCATACACCAATTCAACATGAGATTCATCACCCAAATCCATTGAATTGTTCTGTCCAGAGCTCGCTTTTCTAGATAGTAGCTTCTCATCAAAACGTAGCATATGTATGATATGTATTATTTGATTCTGGAAACTCCCACAAAGAAGCATATCTGTTTCCTCGAAAACCACAGATTTAACACTGTGCAAGACAATGGAATGCCGTTTCACTTCCCGGTCGATTGTAAATGAATCATTTAAAAGGGCAGCTGGAGTTGAGACAAGAATATCAGGCTGAGATAAGGCCAACCATGTCTCCCACAAACAGCATCAAGAAGAGCATCTACTTGTGTATCAACTGTAATTTCTATCCATCTTTGCTCCAACCCTGGATTGTGACAATGGAGATAAACCCCACTGATCCAAATAGCACTAGGAGACATTCACTTCAACTGTATCAGAGAGACCAAGACCTCCTTTAGATTATGAACTTCTTTCCTACACAGCTAATGTTCCAATGAATCAGCTTTCCTCTTTATTCCCACAAAGACCAAGGTCAGAGCTTGCATCCCATGAGCTTCATTATCTCTTTGGGCATGAAGAACATCCATTAGATGGCTTATTTTCTCTATACCACAAACATATTCAACTCTCTGAACGATCAAATAAGTACTAGAACCTACTCTTCCATCAGAAAGATTGATGCAACTTGAAAGGAAATCAGTAGCCAGTCTCTGTATCTCCTCCCAATATGTTGCACTAAACAACACTGTCTGCCTAACACCCGGAGGAAGCATATCCGCTTGTTCAACAATCTTCTGGGTTTGTGGCTCAAAACCCATGTCAAGCATTCTGTTTGCCTCTTCTAGGACCAAATATCTAATCATCGGTGGTGAAACTTTAGACCTGTCAAACAAATCCACTCCATGAACATAATTCCTACTTTGCATTTCTTTGTGGTCTTTAATCTCTCCGAGATTCTCAGAGATTAGTTCAACTGATTGTAGACCAATAGGAAACTGGACCACAAGTCTCTTATTATCTTCATCCTGAATATCTTCTTTCTCCTCAGGCACTGTTGTAAATGTGTCAGCCATCAGGCTCTCACGAACAGAAACTTCAACTCCTTCAACTCCATCTATACCAAGGTCCAACTCAAACATGGACTCTGAGAGTGCCATTGTTGCTTCATACAAGGCTGCTCCTTCTTCTACAATTGCAAGATTATCTTCTTTCTTTGGAAGGCTTGGTGTATGCTCCACAACTACATGTTCATGGAGAAAAGAGTCTCCGTCCATTGTCTTTACAAGAATAAAGTCCTTCGGAGTCAAACCCAATTCGAATTCTCCAATAGTCAAACAAGTGGGGCACAAGTGGTAGCTGAGGAATTTATCAGCAGTAGTGTTCGTTGGTAGAATTAGCGAAACAATGATTGCACCAATATTCTAGCACATCAAATTTCCTCTCATCATCCTCTATATAATTAAAGTCTAATGGAGTCAATCCCAACTCCAATTCTTCACGAGCAAAACAACTGAGGCATAAATCATAGTCTCGCAAGGTGTTGCATTGGTACCGTTTGTAGGAACAATTATCAAGACAAATATTGCAATAATATTCTAGCGCGGGTTTAGGGGTGACTTGGGTGGATGGAATTGAAGAAGCATTTGGTCGAATACTTGATGAGTGGTTCGAGTTTGAGGATATAGGGTTGAAGCTTGAGGAGTTCACTTCCGGGTTCTATCGGGAAATTCGTCGAACATACTGTGGGGGGCTAGATTTTGCAAAAGAAGAGCCGTCAAACATTGAGGGGAAGGATGAGCTAAAGAGCAGAGAGGGGGCAGCAATAGTAGCAGTGGTAGCCTGATTTTGGGCAGCAGTAGTAGCATTAGCAGTCAGTTTGGACGTCGGGGGCATTTCGAGAAGAGCATGACTTGAGGGAGTGAGCATCGGATAGGAGGTCGGACTTGGTGGTGGGGTAGGCGAAGGCGCGACAGACGAAGGGGGAGAGGTCGTCGCCGTTGGAGATGGTGGCGGAGAGTTGGGCAGGGAGGTCGCCCTAGGATTGGGGATGTTGGATTTTGATGATCCAGTACCGAAAATGGGTAAAGGAGGTGGAGATCGATCGGAACGGCGGGTCACAATGGTGGCCGGTGAAGGGGACAGAGGTTTCGACGAGGAGGGAGTCGGACACGGTAGAGGTGGGTTACTTTGATGTAGAGGAGATGCCGTCTTTAGCTCTGATACCATTGTTACGTTCCCGATCCACTCCGGTGGTGGATCGTCGCAACGTTCATCGGTGCCGGCGATGGCACCCATGATTCAATCAAAATAAGAACAAAAACAAAGAAAATAGATGGAACTAAGATTTAAATCAATTTCATTCATATTAGGAGAATGGGGTTACAATGAGTACCAATAGGTGAACCATAAGTCCGTGCACAACTCGTAGTAAAAGGAGGGCTTAATTACAAAATTCTCAACACCTTTGCAGAAACCCCCCTAAAAGAAACAAAATAACTAAGGGACTGATATATAAAATACAGTTCATTTTAGTAGAACTGTATCGGAAACATGGACTTTTATTTACAACTAAATATTGTCATACTATTCAAACTTCAGCTACATAATAATTGATTTGCTGTTTACAAGATTTTTCATATATTGTATCGTTCTGAAGACGTGCCTACGGCGTGACCACAGACAAATCTAGTTTACCAATAAGGAGTACAGAGCTGTAAATAAAACGTGTAGCTGCTTATTCGCTATGCTGTAGAAGTCCATTGCTCCCTCCAAAAGTTGATTCTGCAGGGACTAAAGTCTCTCTAGGAGAGTTGACTTTGTAGCCATTAAATATCTTTTTGAGGGAAATAGCCATTAAATATTGAAGAGGGACAACTTAAGTTGCCCAGCGTTAAAGTTAACGAGCAATACGATCTTTAATCTTTTCCTAATCATCGTCCAATACGTCATCTTAATTTTCTTAAAAAAGATTTTTTCAGAGTAAGTTAAATACTACTGACAAACAACACTTGTTAGACATAGAGGTCTAAAATGAACAGGACGGTCCATCGTCCGTCTGAGTTCGGCTTGAAAAATTGTCCGACCGTGGACCGTCCGAACTATTATACAAACCGATCCTAAACAAATTATTCTGTCCGATTCTTTACCGAGCTCGAGTCGGACATAAGTCCGTCCGAATATTATTGCGGTCCGATACTTTACTGAACCGAGTCCGGATTATAAAATTTTTGTCTGATCTAGACCGAGCCGAACATAAGCTCGTCCGAGTAGAATTTTGGTCCGAGCTTAAACATATGGCTGTCCGAACCTGTTCGGTCCGATTTACAGCCCTAGTTAGACTAAGGAGAGATGCTAGACAATCAAAATGTCCTGGCCTCAAACTTCAGACCTCCATGGACCCATCTTAATCTTTTAACATCTATAAACTACACTCAGCATTGAAAATGAAGATGTTTGCTCGAAAAATATCACTACGTCTACTATTATAAGTAGAGAGTTAAAGCTTAATTTATTGTACATCCCCTTGTGCCAAATACTCCAAAAAACAGACAAATTGGAATCTCATATTAAAATTGTCATTGTCAAGTTAATCCCTTAATCATTCTCGAAGTTAGTTAAATATGATTGCATATATTGTATTGTTTACATAACTTTTCATATATTGTATCGTTTCGAATACATGTCTGCGGGCAAACCTAGTCGGTCTAATAAATCATAATTTTCATAAAGATTTGTGGAGGCTTAAATAGAATTCAAAATTTTTGAAAGTGTACTTGCGTGAAAAAGAAACTAGATAAAACTGAAAACTACAGCAATTTGTATGAGACGAAAACGGAAATAAAATATTTAAAAAATATTAGCCCCAAAAAACCCTATTCTTACAGCGAGTTCCCGATCTCATTCGCACTTCTTCTTCTTCTTTTCTCCGGCGAGCTAGGGTTTCGTCAAATCCCCTTTCGTGCTAGGGTTTCGCCGAATCTCCTCAAGATTCGCGGCCGTCATCCGGATCCTACTTCAAACCGTGAGTTCTCCCCCATTTATCATGCTCATTTTCTGGTTTTTATTCGTTATCGATTCAGTTCTTCTTGTTGATTCGGATGTTTTTTTGGGGGGGGGGGGGAGTTGCGGAATTGATGGGTTGGGGATTAGGAATCTTGGTTTTAGGGTTTCGGATGCTTGCTTGGATTTGATTAGGGTTGAAGGTTCAATAAGGACCAGTGCTTGATAGTTTGGGGTAGGAATTTAGGTGGATATTAGTTTGTAAATCTGTTTTTTATGTAGGAATTATTTGTCGAGATTTGGTCGAGTTGACCTTGTGTAAAGATGTAACGAATAGAGGAATCGACTGCGAAGGAGAAAAGCTAGAGAGATTTTTAAAAAAGTGAAAAAAGATTCCCCAGTGTACGAGTGTACTTAGTGGAAGTTGAATTGTTAAACCAGTATACCAATCTGAAATACGAGTAATAATGTGTATGGAGATGTTCGCTGAAGTTGCACCAAGATATGGGGGCCAAAATGATCCTGATTTGGCGATTGTATGGAAAGGTAAGGTGGCTGGAGCGTGAAGTATGGTCACTAAATTGTAATCTAAATGAGCTAAACTTATTATGGTTTCTGGCACTTTTCGACGTTGCCCGCTCATGTTTTTATTGATAAATTAATATTTATCATTTGAAGATGTGAATGTCTTCATTTCACTCTTTCACAATGTCTCCCTTTTAAATTTATTAAGCGGACACATCTTTGATTCGAAGGTTTAACTAAGGGGTTTAGGATGCAGAAGCTCATTCTTGGGTTCATGACCTGGGTTTGTCTAAAATTTTGATGGTTCAATCTGTGAGTAATCTCGTAAAGGAACATCTTGTTTTACCTCTTTACAAGACTTCTTTCCCAAAGGGGAGGGGGTCATCTGGTTAGACATTCATCTTACTGTGAGGTTTAACACTTTAACTAGTCTTTCTGACCGGTGATACTCACTTGGGTGCCACTTTGGCTTGTTGAATTTTAGACAACCCAAGGTGTGGGCATCCTCGTAGAATGACATCTCTATTTACCTCCTTTAAGTGCTGCAATCTTTTTCTCGGGTTTACACCAAACACTTAGTTCAAATTTCCAAGCTTGTGTTGTCATCAACTACAAATTTGCAACTCTAAGCTTTTAATTGGCTTGAGGCATCCTCACAAAATTATAACCCTAAGCTTTTAATTTGCTCGACGCAAACTCCTTTGGAACAACCATCACTTTTAGTTAATTTTCTCTCCTAGGGTAATGCAATCAACCTCCTACTCTCCCCCTTTGGGAACAAAAAGCTCTTCTCGAGCTACCACTGTTCTCGGGTATGTCTCCATCTTGAAATTTAGTCTACCTTGACCCTTCACATACCCTTTCTTCTCCATTATACATTAGAATTCTAATCTTTATTGCTCTAATACTATCCTACAGAATTGTCAGCAGTTAATGACATGTAAATTGTTCACAATACAAGTTTTGATCATTGTGTCTAGAAGCACTAAAATTCATTATTCATGCCACAATTTTCAAAACAGCCAATGTCAAAGCAGCAATGCATCAAGAAAAAATAAAACAACTAAGGGTACAATGTCTACCTCATATGTGGAAAGTTGATTTGAACTTGGTTACAACTTACAAACCTACTTCCCAATTGATATCACGAAAATGATGAGAGGTGATGTGATGGATTAGCTGAAGTATTCTGAGATTAATTATGGATGGAATTGGGTTACAATATGTTATAACTAAAATAGTGTTAAGTGATCAGGAAGGAAAGGGACTTTGGGAAGAGAAAAGAAGATGGGGGTTAGAGCAGGAAGAAAATTTTCTATAATTGAGTCTTTGGTGGCTTTAATAAATTGGCATATTCCCCTGCAATATATGGATTCTTTTGAAGTTAACAATTTGACATCTCATTCTTGTACTATCAGGCTTAGAGGGCCTTAAGTAAATTTTCATATTTCCCTGCAATTGTATTAATGATTCTGAAGTATACATTTCTTTCAAACGACTAAATATTTAAGTCTAACAAGTGTTTTTCTTCTTTTTATCTCTTGTAAAGAGAATTAGAAGGTTAAAATGAATCTACAGCACGGCGCGCAGCCCAGATCTTCTAGTAATGGATTTGGCCGTAGGCGGGCTGATAAAGAAATTGGAGCCAAGGCTGTGGGTAAGATGCATTCTGGAAAGCCAGCTTCCAGCAATTTTGGTAATGCAGGTAAGTTTGAAAGATTAAATGGTTGATTTTTCTTTCTTTGTGTAACTGACTCTGATACATGCCTAGTGAATGGAGGAAAAACAGGAGGGATAGCCACTCCTTCACGGGATCGGTTGACATATGTCATTACTTCTCTTCTTGGACTCCATGTGGAAGTCCATGTGAGGAATGGATCTATAATCTCTGGGATCTTTCACGCGACAAATAATGATAAAGATTTTGGTACAGTTCAGTTATTTAGTGGCATGCTACATATTTTGTTAGTGTTATGGAAATCACATCATCACTGTTCTTTTGAAGCAACTATTACTTTTTTGTGTTTATTTTCTTACTATTCTGTATCCTCTTATGCTGTCCGTCCTGCTTGCAGCCATTCTTTTGAAGAAGACTCAAGTGATCAAGGATGGTTCTGTCAAAGGCCAGAAGTCTCTTCCCGAAACTGTTAAAAAGCCGGTGGATATGATCATACCAGCAAAAGATCTTGTTCAGATTGTAGCCAAGGTTTTTGTTTTTGTATTCTTCATTATGTTGGTTTTTATTGCATATGTAAGCTATGAATGTTAAGCTTTCTTTCGAGTGTTTTCAATTTCTGAGTAATTGCAGAGGATGAGATGGTACCAAATTTATCTTTTTGTGGGTTGTGTTTTTCTGAGTAATTGTATAAAGATGAAACATAATTGCGAACCAAATGGAGCCAACTATATCTTTCAATTAGGTTTCATCTTCACTATTATAACCACAATTCCTTTGAAGCCAGCGTCCTTCACGTGTGTGAAGCCAATCTTTAAATCACAACGGATTACCAGTAGAATTTTTTTGACAAGTTGATTCTAGGCTTTTAATGAGTGGACCACCTTATTTAATATCTGACGTATTGTTTTGAATTTTGAATTCTTGCATCGAAAATCGAAAGAAAAACAAACAATCTGTTTTCCTAAACTAAATTACATCAATAAACAATTATTTTAGAAAATCTCACAACCATAATTTTGATTGTACATGCATCTGACGTTCCCAAAGCTAGTCAGTTTTAGTGGCCAGAAAGTTATTTTTCATCTGTTTCTTCATTTAAATATTTATTAATATTTTAATTCGAATATCCAGGATGTGTCTTTAGATGTTGAGGAATCTTCATTTTGGAATGCAAATGAAAAGCGCAAGGACCTCATGATAGACTCTGCAATATCCCACTCCTATCACATTGAGCCAGAAAGGGAACTGGAACGCTGGACTCCTGATGCAGATTATCCAGAATGCCCTGAAGTTGAGGATATATTTGATGGAACTTGGAATAGGTGGGCTATTGTAGGTTTGATCTCACTATTCAGTACTGTAATATCCTTTGTTTGGTTATATGTAGCCACTGTGTGAAAGTTGCTTGACTAGATTTCACTGTTCATTTTTCTTGTTTCCTGTGATTAACTCTTATATTCAACAAAATTAAAGAGCACTTAGAAATTTATCCTTTTCTCTATCATTTTTTGTTATATACTAAATTCTATTTTCAATTAATATTATTTTCTATTCCCAAGTTTTGCTCTTTGCTATGCTGTAAGTTTTTAATTCTTTTTTCCTTGTATATGTGTAGTTTCCATCCAAGTATTGTTTATAACACAGCTTCCCACCCTCATTTACCTTCTTGATATCGCGTCAAACCCCTACTTTGTCCGTTTATTAGGCATGGTTTGACACCAAGTCCAGTGGTTCGGTGTCGGACTAGTAAGTGGGTCATAAACTCTGTTAACTTGTCTGTCAAGTCCTAGATTTAGATCCACAATTTATTAATTTTGTAGAAACCGAGTGTCATCGCGAAGGTTTTGATGACAATTTCAGTGAAAGAGGCCTGAGGGGTCCTACTTCTATATATTATACTTTAAAAAACTGTTAGTTCTAAGCATTTCTATTGATTGTAAATTTCGTCAACTATCATGTTGTTAGCCTATTTAAATTTATGGCTTTCAAGTTATAAATTATCCTGATACAGATCCTGTGAACTTACAATTTTTTTCATCTGTTTGAAATGTTCTATTTTCAATGTAGGAATTGGGATCAGTTCGAGACGAATGAAGCTCTATTTGGGGTGAAGAGTACATTTGATGAGGAGCTCTATACAACAAAACTCGAGCGAGGTCCTAAAATGAGAGAGCTAGAGAGGGAAGCTACAAGAATAGCCAGGGAAATAGAGGGAGAGGATACTCGTGACCTTCACTTGGCTGAAGTGAGTTTTTTTTTCTTCTTTCTTTTTCCTTCTCACATTTGTTCTTCTCGCAGATGTCTATTTGACATGCTGCTATGTTGATACTAATCCATAAACTAAACAGGAGAGAGGCATTCAATTTGGTGAAGATTTTGATCTTGATGAGGAAATTAAATACTCAGCAGTTAAAAGGGAAATAGATGATCACACATCTGATGGAAGTCAAAATTCGTTTTTGGATGCCTACAGTACTGAATCGTTAGTTAACTCTGGTGGTTCTGCAATTCCTAGATCATATTCCAGAAATAAGTTCATCAACGAAGCCCATGCATCATCTACGTATTCACCACTGGTACAACCAATTACTATTTCCTTTATTGAGGCCGTATTGAAGAGTTTATTTACTGGGATTATAAGTTTGTGTTTTCTTCTCCTGTGGTAATCTCATTCAGTCATCAAATATACTTGTACTATTTTAAGGAAAATGCTGATAATATTTTCCATTGATTTACTGTATCTTTCTTATAAAAATAAATCTGCTTGTGTTGATTGGGCTTAGTCTGCAACAGCTTTCATTTTAAACCTCGTCTTTCCAATCATTGAGAATACATTTGCTTGATCAATTACAGCATATGCAAATAATGCATTTTTCTTATTACTTCAAAATGATGACGTGTACTTTACCTAATGTCAAGCTTACCAGATATTATGGTCAATCATTTGGCAGATTAATGACATTCTTCATTGATGTACAGGAAGTTGATCCGTATGCTCAAATTGATTCTGACAAGAATACACTCCGTTCTAGTTCCAAAGATCATGGCATGCTTTGACTGACAATGTTTCAAATAAGTCCTTATCATTCAGTGACAAGAACAGGTTTACAGCTTTACTTGCTTATTACTAATATTGCCTTCGGCTTGAAATGAATTAGTGATAGCTTTTCTACTGGAATATATGTTGATCAAGTTATCAGTTATTTTTATACTATCATTGGATTTAACTTGCACAATATATTATAGATTGGGCGAGAAGCAGATAAAAAAGGAGGACAAAGAAAAGAATATCTTGAATGAATGCAAAGAGAGGACTGTGAGTTTAACCTCTTTTATGGCATTCTCCCTGTAAATGTTGTTATCTTCTATGATCATCTCTCTATATGCTGATCACCCCTTTCGTTTTCTTTTTTCTTATCAGGCAGCTGAAAAGGCGCAACCATCCCAAAGTGAAGGTTTGTTGATGATCCAACCCATTTGCATTTCTTTCTTTTTTGCCATAATAGAAATTGTGATTCTAGCTTTGAAGTATGAGGCATTGTATGGAGAAGCTTGTTACCTAGTTTATACTTTATGAACAAACACATCAGTATTACTGTATGTTTAGAAATAAATTTTGTGTGTTGAGGAGGTAAATATTGTTACTATGTATGACTTCTAAATGAAACCTAAATAATATCTTTAAAAAATAGTATATCAGTATATGACATCTATATTACTAATGATTGGACGTAGTAAGTCGAGCACAGTTTGTCTATCAATTTGAACGAGTTAAGGTATAAAATTACTGTTAATTTATTTTAAGTTGTTCATCCTCATTGCTGGTTTAAATATTTAATTATATCATTAGAAATTGCTTAGACACTGTTGATTTTTCGCCAATCCTTACCCACCCACATTTTCCTGTATTTGGATATTTCACTTTTTCTTAAAGCCATGGTTTCTCAATTAGAATAGTGATATATTATGCAGATAAGCAATCTTCAACTGATTCCAAAGGCTATTCTTCTTCTGTTACTTTTGAGTCTTCATCTACTGGTCAAGACAGTAAACCTTCAACTGAAGAACTTTCAGAAGTTGCAACTGCTGCTGGTTATGAACCAGCGAATCCCTCCCTACGTACTGGAACTTCTGTATCATCCACTTTGGAACGTATTACTGCTGGATCAGTTTCAAGTGGTCCTGGTTTATCTCCAAGTTCCTCTGTTGGATCATTGTCCTCTGAAAAGTCAACATTGAATCCAAATGCTAAGGTCCGTTTATTGATAAAATATATTAAATAGCTCAACGAGGTCAAAGTTTGTTTGATTGCTGTTAATTTTGTTTCTGCCTCTGGGTCATTCTAGGACACAAGTAATGAGTAATACCTACTTACCAAAGTGCATATAACATTAAATTCTACCGTCAATTTTGATCTATATGGCTTAATGAATGTACCAACAAAAAGCTAGCTTAATGATGAGTACTCACCAATGCATCAAATGGTTGTAAAAATAACGGCTCTTCAACAAACAAAAAGAGGGAAAATATGAAACAAAAGTTGTATTCTTCAAATATCATGGTTTATCATGTATATATGTTTAGAGATATTTAGATCTGTAGTTCTATATGGCTAAATGAATATACAAGCCAAAAACAGGCTTAATGATGAGTACTTACACTAATGCATCAAAAGTAACGGCCTTTCAACAGTACAACAAAAGAGACAATGGGAAATGAAAGTTAGAAATTTTCAAATATCATGCTTTATCATTTATGTATGTTTTTAAATATGTAAATCAATGAATGAAATATTGCAATTTTTTTGATACATGAGTTAAAAGTCCTCAATGTGAATGCTTTTCTATTCACACATTCATACATTGTCAAGGCATGCATAATTAAATGAATTGAATTGTCCAAATTGATATTAGAGTCAGACCATGCACCTTTGATCGGCGGCATTTACCAAGCTAGGCTCTCAGAGTATCATTTAGTCTGTGTTTGGTTCCTTGCAAGTGCAAGTGCATGTTGAATGAGAATATCATGATTGCATCTGATCATTGTTTTTCAAATTTTTGATTTAAATACCATTTCCCTCCAAATTCTATATGTTAATTTAGGAGGGAAATTGTATGTCTCAAAAAGTTTGGAGTGAATGATTGGATGCCATGTAATTGGAACCAGAATGCTTGTTAAGATAAACACTTAAACTTTGTTTTATAATTATTCATTTAAGGGGCAGCAAGAACCAGGGTTTGACTATTAACATGATTAGTTTATATATAGATAAAGCTATACAAAGTTCTTCAGAAGTGGACTTTGAAGCCAACTAAAACACTATATAAACAAGTTGACATAAAGTGATGGTTTAATTATTTTAATCAAGGGTAATGACTAAATTCTTTATTGAAGACATCAATGATTTAAACTCAAGTTTAATTATATTTTCTATGTTACTATATTAGCCTAGCTCATTATAAGGTCAGAACTATGCATCTAATTGTCTAATACTAGGACAATGTAGTTTATTATTAGGACATCCCAACCCAAAAGTTAGCTTGTTAGACAAATTTGAGTCCCTAAACTTCTGAAGTGGTTCTCACAAACCCAAAACATAAAATAGTGAATGGGGGTTTTTTGGTCAACCAAAAAAGCTGTTAAGAGTCTTTTACTATCTTTGAGAAAACAAACAACTTTCTTTTTACATTTAAACAACAAGAACTTTCACTTTTTGGGAAAACAAACAACTTTATTTTAACTTTTAAGAATCATTCTCTAGAGCCTCCATTGTAATTTGTCCTTTCTCTCGTCAGTTCTGAATGTCTCGTTCGATACATTGAGAATATTTTTGTACTTGAGAGTTAGATCTCTATGGGGAAAAGATTGGGCTGCAAGAGGGTTTTTTTCGACCCAGTTAAAGAGAAGTGTTTTAGTGGATTGGGAAATCTAAGGTGGGAGGCCCTTAGGTAGTGAATGTAGGCAACGGGTGCTGGACCACTGTAATTCCTTTCTCTCATCAATTGTATGTCTCAAAAGTTTGGAGGGAATGATTGGATGCCTTGTAATTTATATATGTACCCTTAGGTAGTGAATGTAGGCAACGGGTGCTGGACCACTGTAAATCCTTTCTCTCATCAATTGTATGTCTCAAAAGCTTGGAGGGAATGATTGGATGCCTTGTAATTTATATATGTATTTCCATTTGCACAAACATTTGCAAAATTCACTAAGCTTGGAGGGAATGATTGGATGCCTTGGAATTTTATATTCTTATTTCCATTTGCACTAGCTGCAAAATCCACTTGCAAGGAATCAAACACAACCTTTTAGAGAGCGTCTGCAGTCTACATATCTATAACACTCGAAGAACCTAGCTTCGTTTTGCCACTAATGAAAGTGCATGTAAATGCTTATGTTTATTCTGATAGTTGCGGTGGTTCAGCATCTTATATAATTTCTTTTTATTACTGGACTGTCTTTGAGTTAGCTCATGCCATGTTTTCCTCTAATCTTGTTCTTTTGAACCAGGAGTTTAAGTTCAATCCAAATGCTAAGAGTTTTACCCCGTCTGCTTCATTTAGACCCCCTGCACCATTCTCTGATGGCTCTTTCTATTATCCAAGCAACTTATCTGCAGTCCCACCTATGCGTAATGTTCCTATGGGCATCGGGGTGAGACTTCGATTCAGCTATGTGCTACTGTTAGCTATAGTTTCTTCCCTTTTCCTTTTTTTTCTTTTATTTTTACTTGGTTATAGCCAACTCACGATATCTCAATCTATATTTATAGTTCTGTCTATTCTTGTTCCTACTGTTGTAGAATTTCCCTGAATTTATATTTTATAAGCTCATGATTCCTTATAAACTTTGGGGCTGTTTAGTTTGGAGGAGTGAACAATAAGAAACTAGGGCAAGGGATGGAAAACTTCTTCTGTGAGGGTCCTACTAAAACATGGCAATTTCTTCAGCTCATTTGTCTGTTTGGAGAGAAGTGGAAGCTATTTGACTATGTGGGCTCATTTAAAAAATAATCTTAATAAAACTAGAATGGACCTGACCAGTGTTAGCAGAATCTTCTAACCATCCTGTTGAAACCATGATCCAGATCGCACGATCTGACTCATATGCGTATCAAGATCTCTTAAACTAGTGATCCACATATGTTTTTTTCTTCAATATCTTCAAAATGAATGGCTATTTCATTAATCCATCGACTTCTTTTCAAACCCTCCTTAGTTAGTCATGGAGTTTATTGGATTATTACTCTTATATTTGTTATGCATTTAGCTAATGGTGTTATATATTAACCCCTTCTCTCTCTCTCTCTCTCTCTCTCTCTCTCTCTCTCTCTCTCTCCACACGCACAAGTTATATAAAGACGTATACATATATGTACATGCATACACATATATAAACAAACATACTGCAAACCTGTAACACTGACCTGATATCTGGGCCCACTGACAAATCCTGTCGTTATGGGTCTCTGCTTAATGTTGGGATCAGGGAAGAGTGGGGTGGGTGGGCGTTAAATTCAAATTTTCATTTTATGATCTCTTCTTAGGGGCTCTAAGTAGGTCATGGTAAGTGAAACACTGACCACAACATGAAATACATGTTTACTCTTGCATGATGGCTGTGGTTTGAAGATTTCTTAATTTAATCATGTTCACCATTGTCTACTTATTTCCGATTCATTCTAATATCAAGTGTCATGTTCGATAGTAATTATGGATTCATGCCAATTATGTAAAGAAAGCAGTTTTGAGTGAATAACTGGAGAGGAAGTTTTGCATGCTGTAGTCAAGAATTTGATGTGTGCTATTCCACTTGGTAATTTTTTCCTTAGCATGTAGGTATCATTTAATCAGGTATTCAGATTCATTTATGCAGATCTGATGATGCACTATAAGACCTTGGACTTATGACTTATCCATTATATTTTCCGTCATAGTTTTTTAAAGAAAGATTATAGTAACAAATTGAATAGTTTTATTTGCAGTTATTTTCCTTCTTAGGGTTGAAATTTGAGCACGATTTTTATCGTCAGGTCTATGCTGCTTTATAATAGCTTTTTATTGTCATCTAATCCAGTCCATGCACTATTTTGAATTCACCATCAATAGTAACTCATATACAAACTTTGATCATTTTGTTCGTGATTGAGATACTGAAAAAAAAAAAAAAAGTCACAGGCAAATATGTTTCCCAGATATCTGCTTTTCAAATACCATTATTTCCCCTTTCCTTGTATCAATTCCCATCCTGGGAAACTTTTAGCCATCTATTTACTTGTGCATTTTCCTTACATCTAAATTTTTCGCGATGACCTGCTTCTTTCCTTGTAGTTGTTCCCATTTAAATATCAACTAACTTGTTCCCAACTGGTGGCAATTTATCTAAGGCTGCATCCACTGTGTTGACAGTTAGTCCATTGATCTCGAACTTGTAGAATGCTTGTTGATTCTTTACTTAGCCAAGCTTGTGCAACTCCAGAGCTGCAGTTCCTCACTTTTGATGGTATATACATATTGACATGTATGGTATTTGATTCCCTGTTTTAGCCACAATGACATAGTCACTTATAGCTGGCTTTTAAGTTGTAGCTTTATTTGAATTCAAAAATACAATAAATATTAGAACTACACGTTACCACCCCATTCCCCTATTATTTATTGTCTCTAATTCCCTCTCTGGTGGGAATCAATTAAAATTATGTATTTGTTCCATTATCTTATTCTTATGGTAGATTTCCTTCTCACTTTCCATTTAGGGCCCAGTATTATTTATTTGAGCATGCTGCTTTTACAGTTGGTGATCTGAATGCTCTGGTCACCTATTAGGGGGGCATATGGTACACAGTAATCTCAGGGAATCCCAGGACCCAGATTCCCTTCTGACATACCCTCTCCTCATAAAGGTGATTCTTATTCCCATCGTTAAGTGTGGAAGTGTTGTAAGGGAACAAAATTTCAAAAGGTAGTATGCACATACCCTGCTGCGGATTGTAATTTCTTCCTTCAGCACCCACCATCTCTCTCTTATTCTTTCTTTCTCCACCCAACCCCCAAAGGTAGGTGATGCGGTTTATTTCTGGGAGACGTGTGGATGCACCAGGTGTGAGTTCGGACTCGATTTGTATTGAAGGAGAAAGCTGCTTGTCAGACGACCCTCGGAGTGACCTGGCGGCTCCTGCGACTGGCTCGGAGTGCAGTGGATGCTTCGGCTCGGATCCGAGGTCTTGTGTACCTGCAGACGGTCCTGAAACACCGGGGTGTATCCCGGTGGCGGACCCTCCGACGATCTAGTCAGTCTCTGTGAGAGAGTAGCAATAACTAGGTGAATTTAAGTGGCAAAAGATTGGTTACCTCTAAAGGTGGGTGAGGGTCTAGTATTTATAGAGAATTCTAACCGGGTTTGGATCCGCTTGGGGGCCGGGTCTGAACCCGAAAGTCCATGGGCCTGACGTGGCAGAAGGCCCAGGGGGTTTAGGGCTGACGTGGCAGTACCAGGAGTGGTATAGGGCTGACATGGCAGATCATGGGGCTTCTGTGCTTCCGGGAGGATCTGGTAGCCCAGGCTGTGCCAGGTCATCCTCATTCTGTACCAGGAGGGGCGAACGGCCCGGAGGGCTGTCGTGGATCGGAGGTCGAGGGCCATCGTCTCTCATCGGATACGAGGAGGCCAGTTCTGTGGGGGTGAACTGGAGGTTCGGCACCGATCTTGTGGTGGCTCGAAGCCGAACTAGACTGCTGTTTCTTCCATTTTTGAGTGAGTTGTATTGGGCCCTGGTTGGGCCCCAAGCCATTTTTACCCTACCACACAAGCCCCCCACTCCTGCGCGGGTGCGGGAGCTAGCCGGGGAGGAGTGTCTATGGTTGTAGAAATGGGATGGCGAGCCACTGTGCCTTCATGAGGGGATTACCCTGGTGGCAAGGGTGATGGGGAGCCGTTGTTTCTTCCTGAGAAGAGTACCCTGGTGCTCGACCGAACCTCGAGAAGACGAGGGATTATGTGTCGGCAAGGGTGATGGCGAGCCGTTGTTTCTTCCTGAGAAGAGTACCATGGTGCTCGACCGAACCTCGAGAAGACGAGGGATTATGTGTCGGCAAGGGTGATGGCGAGCCGGTGTTTCTTCCGGAGAAGAAGGCCCTGGTGCTCGACAGAACCTCGAGATGACGAGGGATTACGTGTCGGCAAGGGTGATGGCGAGCCGTTGTTTCTTCCTGAGAAGAGTACCCTGGTGCTCGACCGAACCTCGAGAAGACGAGGGATTATGTGTCGGCAAGGGTGATGGCGAGCCGGTGTTTCTTCCTGAGAAGAAGGCCCTGGTGCTCGACCGAACCTCGAGATGACGAGGGATTATGTGTCGGCAAGGGTGATGGCGAGCCGTTGTTACTTCCGGAGAAGAGTACCCTGGTGCTCGACCGAACCTCGAGAAGACGAGGGATTATGTGTCGGCAAGGGTGATGGCGAGCCGGTGTTTCTTCCTGAGAAGAAGGCCCTGGTGCTCGACCGAACCTCGAGATGACGAGAGATTACGTGTCGGCAAGGGTGATAGCGAGCCGTTGTTTCTTCCTGAGAAGAGTACCCTGGTGCTCGACCGAACCTCGAGAAGACGAGGGATTATGTGTCGGCAAGGGTGATGGCGAGCCGTTGTTTCCTCCTGAGAAGAAGGTTTGAGCAGCGTGGTCTGTTGCTTTAGCGGAGTATTGATGGCGCTTCCGGGATCCGTGCGATGTTCCAATTTTTTAGGGGCATTAAATGACGCCGCCTAATGAATGCAGGTGGCGCATGGGCTTCCGTCGATTGGCCTTCCCAATGTCATAAAGGCTGGTCTGTGGGGGAGGCTATAAATACCTCTCTCCCGTTAGCGGGTTTGATCATAGCGAGGGTGGTCCAATGGCCACCAGAGGTGTCTGCTTCGGCGGACGTCTCTCTTCTGAAAAATTTTGTAGCGCCAAGGGGCCTCGAATCGGTGGCGACTCTGCCGTCCGGATCCTTTTTCGGGTCAGACGACCCTCATACGGTTGTTTGGCCCGAGAAAGATCAGGACAGGAGGGGTACCCACCGCGTTCTGGATCTGGGGCTGAAGAGCCTCGGATAGGCGGGTCGATCTGCTTTCTTGTTAGGGTTCTAGGTGATGGTGGCTTTCCTCCCACCCGTGAACAATTCGGGGTTTCGGCCGACGAGGCCTTAAGCCCCGAGCTATTCGCGGGTGAGAGAAGAGCCGACCGAGCCCTGGAGCCCGGGGCGCAGGCGATGGTGGCTTTCCTGCCACCCGGGAACAATTTGGGGTTTTCGGCTGCCGAGGCTGTAAGCCCCAAGTTGTTCGCAGGTGAGAGGGGAGCCGACCGAGCCCTGTAGCCTTAAATCTTTAAAAAGAAAATTTTTCAGCCGAGCACTTCATCTGACCCGACCCCTGTGTCTGGCTGCCAGCCTGGCACTGGAAGACGTCAGCAGCCCACGTTTCGAGGACGTGGCGCGGTTTTCCAGGTGGCCGCTACACGTCAATCGGTGAATAGTAATTGCAGAAATCGAGGAGTCGTTTTTGCCCTCTATAAATGTTCCCCTCTCTCTCCCTATCGTCCACTTCTTACACGCCTCTTTCTCTTTCTAAAAATCTCCCAACATTTCAGTCTTCGTCCCTACCGTTCGCTATACCAGGCTCGTTCTTCCGAAGCGACCCCAGGTTTGTTGGTAAGTTTGTTTAGTTTAGGCACAGATGGATAGGGCTCAGTCTGGCTCGTCGGCGTCGACGTCTGGGGGGGATGTAAAACCCGCCTCCAAACCGACTTCGTGGGAGGAGTCTGATCTCGAGGGGGAGTCTGTAGGCGGGGATCAGCCCGTGTATGATGTGAAGCCGCTACGGTCTCGGAGGCTTTTTGTTGTGGAGAGTAGCGATTCTGAGGAGGGGGGCGGTAGCTCCGCCGAAGTTCAGATTCTAGGGCTGGTTTCTGAAGAGGAGGGGGGAGCCGAAGGGGCTCAGACAGGAGGTCAGGGCGCGGGCTCGAGTTCCATGCCGACAGGTCTGGGGCGATTGTCTACCCCCTCCCCGGAACGAACCAAGAAGAAGAAGAGGGCTCCGAAGAAGAAGGGGTCGAGGATTGGGGGCTCGAGTCAGGCGCCTGTTAACTTGATGACAGGGTACAGCCTAAGCCGTTCTGTCGGTACCCCGACGATCTTTCTGATAAGGAAGTGTGTGGGGTCCAACCGTCGTCGCCAAGCCGGAAGAGGGTGATAATGGACGCACTTCCGACCGTTCTGGAGGCAGGTAACTTGGAGGCTTTGCGGCTGGCGTATCATATAGGGTCCAGGTACGAGCTCATGTTGCCGAGCTCCGTTCTTCGACCAACCGACCCCCTGCCGGATCGGTATTGCGTCTTCCCCGTGGATGCCTTTATCTCCGGCCTGAGGCTGCCTGTTCACCCGTTCGTTCGTGAGGTGCTGAACTGGGCGTCCTTGGCGCCGATGCAGTACGGGCCCAATTCTTGGAAGCAGATCATCTGCTTCGTGTTGATGTGCGAGGAGCAGAGGGTACCTCTACGGCTGAACGTCTTCCGAGCGATGTTGATGATCGGCTCGTCGGCTGAGGGTATCTACTACATTTCGCCCCGGGGCAAGGGGAAGGTTGTCCATGGTCATCCGGACTCCATCAAGGAGTGGAAGAAGTATCTGGTGATCCGGAGTGAGGAACCTTGGGAAATTCCCACTCGGTGGAACCACTCCAAGCCGAGCTATAAAACGCCGAAGCCGAGGGACCTGACCGCCGAGGAGTGGGGGTTTGTTGAGCGCCTCCGTTTGTCATATAGTATCAACTGGGCGAAGGTGACCGAGGGCCACTTGGCGAATGCCGGACTGTGCCCGGCCGATCTATGTATGTAGTTGTTTCTTTCTTTTTGGCTTTGTTGTTCCTCTGCGCTCATTGTCCTTACTGGATCTTTTTGCAGATATGGATCCTGAGTCGATCAAGGCGAAAAGGCTCGTCATGAAGAAGGCGGAGGCCGAGAAGAAGATGAAGACGAGGGGGTCGTCCCAGGTGGTTTCTGAGGCCCCTGTTCAGCCGAGGGCCAAAAGGACTCGCTCGGAGACGGTTAAGGACGTGGCGGTTCAGGGCGGTCCGGATCAGGGCAAGGTCACCGATCTCGATAAGGGGAAGGGCCCTCTGGCGGATCCGGAGATAGAGGAGAGGCTTCGGCGACCGTGGGTGCCGAGTTGGTCGATCCGCGAGGGAGACTGTTTGACCCGAGGGCGGCAAACCGTCGAGGTGGCGAGTAAATTGGCGACCCCCCGGGATCGTTCGGAGATGAAGACCGAGACCCTGGATGAGGCGTATACTCGCCTCGCACAGGCCAATGTGTTGGTAAGTCTGTCAACCTCTCTTGCCTCGTGTTTACGTTGTAGAGGAGATTCCCTTAGTTGTGCTCGGTGACTACAGGCGACCGTGCAGGGGGCTCACGTGAGGGGCCTTTACGAGGCCGCTTTGAAGCGGGAGCGCGATCGGGCGGACAAGGCCGAGCAGGAGGCGAAGGAGACGAAGATAGAGCTCGAAGGCTCTCAGAAGAGGGAGCGAGAGATGAAGACGGCCTTCGACAAGGAGAAGGGGGAATGGGCAGAGAAGATGGCGGCTCAGGAGAAGGAGTTTGCCAAGGAGTGGGAAGAGCTGACAGAGACGGGTCAGCTCCTGGTGATCAAGGCTCAAGACGAGTGTTATGCGAAGGCACTCAGCCACGTGAGGCACTTCTACCCGACCCTTGATCTGTCCAATTTCGAGTATGACATGGAGGTCGAGGGGACACCGAAGACCCCTGGCGAAGAAGGGCCTGCTCTCGACCAGCCTGCCGACCCCCTCGTGGACCCGCCTGCCGATGCTGAGGTGGGAAAATAAGTTGTATAATTTTTGTCTTTCTATTTCCCTCCCTCGATTGTATTTGCCTTCCGCGGACTGGCCACCGCATTTTTTTTTGTAAGAAGCGACTCAATTTATAAAAAAGGATTTTTTGACCGGCCAAGTGTTTTGACTTCGGGTGTCTCCGATCCTCCTTGCTTATGTGTTTTGAGTTGGCTGGTTTTCTTGTAGGTTGCGGCTCCTCTTCCCGAGGTGGACCCCCGTCGTTCCGACGTGGCGTGGCTCCGGAGCAAAGTTGAGGCCCTGGAGGCCACGTTGGTTCGCTACCGAAAGGGGGCTCGTGACACTGATGCGGCCTTTAACTATTATCGGAATAAGTCTGAGGCCTTAAGTGAGGAGGCGAGCCGGTTGAGGAGGGCGATGGTGGATCGGGACCTCGGAGGTGTCGGTCTTGGACATACCATGTCGAACGCCTCAGTACAGAGGCCCTCTTCCGAGAGGTTACTTCGCGACGTCATAGTGGAGAAGGAGATGGAGATACACCGCTATAAGACGATGCTGGGCGTCTCGTCATCTTCCTCCGTGGGTCGGCGAGCGGAGGGGGTTCCTTCTGCGCTGCTCCTGCTGGAGCGCCTGCGCCCAGTGGATGCCCAGAGCTCCGTGGCTGGTGTGTCGACCGTGGCTGAGCCAAAGGACCGCCATGATGAGGAGAGGGCTCCTAGCCGTTCGGTCGGAGTGGTCCCGCCCTTTGTTGGACCCGAGGGGCCCTAAGATGGTGGCTTCCTTCAGTTTGAGATGAGTGGAGTGGTCCTGTAACGGTCTTTGTTTGTTTTCTCATAACCAAATAAAGGAGTATGAATAAAGAATTCTTTTCCTCCTTTGCTCTGTTAAGAAGTGCGGTGAATGACGTCGGAGGCGTGGTTCGGCTTCGTCGATCCGTGAGGGGTCGACGCGGGGCCTTAGGAAGAGCCCTTGGCCCGAAGCTGGATTGGACCTATCGAGACGCTGGGGATGATACCGGAGTGAGGACTCGGGTGCCGATCTGCCGAGTCATTTGGAGTTTGACAAAAAATAGATTTCTTTCATACTAGATAGGGACGGTTGTCGGAGCCGCCCTTTACACATGACAGTTTACAAAGGGTTTTATATACATTAGCCCCGTTAGAACCTAGGTTCGCTTTTCCAAGAACTTCATTAGGTGCTCGGCGTTTCAGGGTCGGCTGATGAGCCGGCCGTCCATATCCGTCAGTCGGTACGTGCCAGGACGTACAACCTCGACTACACGGTATGGGCCTTTCCAGTTGGGGACCAATTTCCTCTTCTTGGTTGGATCAGAGACGGACAGTTTTCGTAGCACGAGGTCTCCCGCCTTGATGTTAGTGGGGCGGACTTTCTTGTAAAACTTCTCGATCCGTTGTTGGTAGATGCTTCTCCGGATTGAGGATTTCTCTCTGACTTCGGCGACGAGGTCCAGGTTGGCCCTTAAGCCTGATGAATTGCCATCTTCGTCGAAGGCCATGATACGGGGAGAAGGCAGGCCGACCTCGACGGGGATGACTGCCTCCGTCCCGTAGGTTAAGGCGAACGGCGTCTCTCCCGTGGGGATCCTCTTGGTGGTTCGGTACGCCCATAGTACACTAGGCAGCTCTTCGACCCAAAGCCCTTTGGGGGAACTGTCGAGGCGCTTCTTGAGGCCGTCGAGGATTTGCCTGTTCGCGTTCTCTGCTTGGCCATTGGACTGAGGGTGGCAAATAGCGGAGAAGCGTTGCTGGATACCGATGTTCGCGCAGAAAGTTTGGAAGTTCTGACCTTTGAATTGGGTTCCGTTGTCTGTAACGAGGATCCGGGGGATGCCGAACCGGCAAATGATATTTTTCCAAAAGAATTGTATTACTTGGCGCTCGGTGATGCTGGATAGAGGTTCGGCTTCAAGCCATTTGGTGAAATAGTCGATGGCGACTATCAGGAATTTCTTTTGTCCTACTGCTGGGGGGAAGGGCCCTACAAGGTCCATGCCCCACATGGCGAACGGCGTAGGGCTTGCCAGGGATCGGAGGTTGGCTTGAGGAAGCCTTTTGATAGGGGAGAACCTTTGGCATGGGCCGCACCTTTTGACCAAGTCTTGCGAGTCCTGGAGCATGGTCGGCCAATAGTACCCCTGATTCAGGGCCTTCCGAGCAAGTGTCCTGCTCCCCATGTGGCATCTGCCGATCCCCTTGTGTAGATCTTTAAGGGCGTAGCTGGCCTCGCCGCTAGTGAGACAGCGGAGGTATGGTTTGCCGTCGGCCAAGGTGTATGAGCGTTTGAAGAGGATGTCATCAATCATGACAAATCTCTCAGCTCGGATTCTGACTCGTCTGGCCTCGGCTCTGTCTTCAGGGAGCTCGGCATTGATTAAGAATCTTCGGATGGGAGTGGTCCAGTCGTCTGGGCTGGCATCATCTTGCACACACATCGCCTCCGGCTCTGGGTCATTGATACTTGGCTTCAAGAGGATTTCTATGAGCACTGTTTGATCGAGACCCTCGAAAGAGGAAGAGGCGAGTTTGGATAACGCGTCTGCTTGAGCGTTCTGTTCCCTGGGAACTCTGATAACTGTGGCACAGCTGAAGGACGCCAGGAGTCGTCGGACTGCCGCCAAATATCTTATCATGCGATCATCGCGGGCTTCGTATTCTCCGGCGATCTGGTTGACCACGAGCTGAGAATCGCTGAAGGCCCGGATTTGCTTGGCTCCGGCTCGGTAGGCGAGAGTCAAACGGCGATCATGGCTTCGTACTCTGCCTCGTTGTTGGAGGCCGGAAAGTTGAGGCGAAGGGAGTATTGAAGTAGGAATTGGTCGGGGCCACGAAGGATGATGCCTGCTCCGCTCCCGGTTTCGCATGATGAGCCGTCGACAAAGATTTCCCAGGTCGGATCCGAGCTCTCGATGCTGGGCTGCTCGGAAGCGGTGCATTCAGTTATAAATTCGGCGAGGGCCTGCCCTTTAATGGCCACCCTCGGATGGTAGCTGATGTCAAACTGACTCAGCTCAATTGACCACTTGACTAAGCGGCCGGAGTTTTCGGGCTTGTGAAGGACAGTTTTTAGTGGCTGGTCTGTCAGTACTTGGACGGAGTGGGCCTGGAAGTAAGGACGAAGTTTCCGGGCTGCCATGATTAAGGCATAGGCCACCTTCTCTATCTTTGCGTACCTCGTCTCGGCTGGGAGTAGTACTTTGCTCACATAATACAATGGCCTTTGGACTCCTTCCTCTTCTCGGACGAGGACAGCGCTGAGGGCGCTGTCCGAGGCCGACAGGTATAGCCAAAGTGGCTCGCCTGGCTCGGGTTTGCTGAGGAGAGGTGGGTTGGCGAGGTATTGCTTCAGTTGTTCGAAGGCTTCTTGTTGATGGGTACCCCACTCGAAGCCCCCTTTTCCGCGTAAGGCCTTGAAGAAGGGGAGAGACTTCTCCCCTGACTTGGAGAGGAAACGGCCGATTGCAGCCAACCGGCCCGTGAGCCTCTGGACCTCTTTGACATTCCGAGGGGGGGACATGTCCATAATGGCTCGGATTTTCTCGGGGTTTGCCTCAATGCCGCGTTGGTTGACGATGAACCCCAGGAATTTCCCAGTGGAGACGCCGAAGGCGCATTTAGCCGGGTTGAGCCTCATGTTGTGATGTCGGAGGACACCGAAGGCCTCTTCGAGGTCGACAACGTGGTCCGGTCCGGCCCGGCTTTTGACGAGCATGTCGTCGACGTAGACTTCCACGTTGCGGCCGATCTGGTCTTTGAAGATTCTATTGACGAGACGTTGATACGTGGCTCCGGCGTTTTTCAGCCCGAAGGGCATAACGCGGTAACAATAAAGACCCTGGTCGGTGACGAACGAAGTTTTGGAGATGTCTGGTGGAAACATCCGGATCTGATTGTACCCCGAAAATGCGTCCATGAAGGACAGTAGTTCATGCCCCGAGGTTGCGTCGATTAGAGCGTCGATGTGGGGGAGGGGGAAGGGATCTTTCGGACATGCTTTGTTAAGATCCGTGAAGTCGATGCAGATCCGCCAACTCCCTGTTGCCTTTTTTACCATAACAACATTGGCCAACCACTCGGGGTAGCTGACTTCCTGAATGAATCGAGCGGACAAGAGTTTGTCCACTTCTGTCTTCACAATTTGTTGCCTCTCCGGGGCGACTTTGCGCCTCTTTTGGACGACCGGCTTAGAGTCAGGGATGACGCTCAGCCGGTGCATAATCAAGTCTTCGGAGATCCCGGGCATGTTGGAGGGTTTCCAAGCGAAGAGATCAACGTTGCGACGGACGCAGGCGATGATGCCAGTTTTCAAGTCTCGGGTGAGCGAGCGGCTTACCCGGAACCACTTTGATTCATCCTCGGGGTTGAACAGGACCTCTTCTAGCTCGTCGACAGGTTCGGGGGCTGGACCATCCCTCTCGGGCTCGAGTTCAGC
Organism: Hemerocallis citrina; assembly: GCA_017893485.1. Classification (NCBI taxonomy): domain Eukaryota; kingdom Viridiplantae; phylum Streptophyta; class Magnoliopsida; order Asparagales; family Asphodelaceae; genus Hemerocallis; species Hemerocallis citrina. The sequence continues at coordinate 282,723,697 of CM030363.1, read as the reverse complement.
GGTGTTGAGAGGGGATACACCCCCTCCGACGTCGGTTATATAGCACGACCGCGCGGCTTCGTGGCTACCTCGGACGATGCCGACCCCTTGGGGGGTGGGAAATTTGAGTTTCAGATGGTAGGTTGAAGGTACCGCTTGGAGGGAGTTCAGTCCGGGTCGGCCGAGAATGGCATTGTAAGCTGCCTTGATGTTGATAATCATGAAATCCATGGACTCGGTCCTCTTGACAGTAGTCGATCCTGCGGTGACGTCGAGGGTAACAATCCCTTCTGTTACGACAGGGGCGCCGGAGAATCCATGTAGCGTGTGTCCGGCGGGCTTGAGCTTTCCACCGGGTAACTTGAGGCTCTCGAAGGTTTTGAGGAAGAGAATATTAACTGAGCTACCGTTGTCAACGAGGATTCGGCGAACCTCACAGTTAGCCATGTGGAGGCTGATGACGAGGGCATCGCAGTGGGGTAGGTGAACGCCTTCGATGTCTTCCCCTGAGAAGGAGACTGGCCCTGGTTGTGGTTTGGACGAGGGGTTGTTTTGGACAGCATTCGCCTCTTGGATGAAGGCTTTTCGGGATGTATTTGACCCTCCTCCCATAGGCCCCCCGTGGACGCAGTGCAGGATGAATGGCGTATCTGCGGTTCCCTTGGACCCGAGATCCTGACCACGGAGGTGGGTCGAAGTAGGGTTCGGAGGCGAAAGTCTCCGGTTCCTATCATTTCGCCGATCCCGTCGGCCTTCTCGGGTGAACTGTCGGAGGAACCCTCGTGAGATGAGTTCCTCAATTTCGTCTTTCAAGGCTCGGCATTGGTCGGTATCGTGCCCATGATCTCTGTGGAAGCGGCAGTAGAAGCGCTGATCTTGATTCCTGTTGTTATTAGGTTGGGGAGGTAGTCGGACGAGGCCTTTGTCTTCGATTTCTAAGAGGATGACGGATGCGTTATGTGTCAAGGGAGTGTACCTCTCGAAGCGGGGGGCCGGCGGAACTTTCTTCGTAGGCCCCGCGTCCCCCGGAGCCTTCTTTGATGGTTCGATTTCTTCGGCCTTCCGTTTTCCCTTCGAGGTGGCCTCCCTAGCATCTTCGGGGCTAAGGGCCTCTTCTGCCCTAATGTATTTCTCGACCCTGTTGAGGAGATCGGGAAAGTCGATGGGGGGTCTCTTCGCCAGAGAAGCTTTCAGCTGTCCATGACGAACGTTGTGCCGAAAGGCCGCAGAGGCGACGCCTGGATCAAGAGAGGAGACCGACCTTGCCTCCGTGGTAAATCTCCGGACGAACACTCTGAGGGACTCTCCCTCTATCTGCTTGAGCCCAAGTAAAGAGGCGCTGGTCCTTTCCGCCTTCCGGCTGGTGACGAAGTGGGTGAGAAAATTGCCCTCTAGCTGGTCGAAGGAGTAAATGGAGCCGGGGGTGAGTTTTGAGTACCATTCACGAGCCGGACCCCAAAGTGTGGCGGGGAAGGCTCGGCATAGCAGGGGATCCGAGGCGCTGTGAATCATCATGAGAGTTTTGAAACCTTCCATGTGATCAGCGGGATCTCCCTCGCCGTCGTAGGTCTCGAATTGAGGTAGTCGGAAATTCCTGGGTATTTCCGCTTGGAGGATGGGAGCGGAGAAGGGAGGACGGACAGGTTTGTACCCCTGAGCCGCTCGTCGGTCGCCGTCTCCTATATGATCGAGGCGATCCTCTATTTCTTGGAGGCGCCTTAGGAGTACGCCATCGTCCTCTGGCTGGATCGTTGACGGGTGCGACACGCTGGCCTCGGCATCCGACCCGGTTTGGGAGCGGAGGGTTTCCTCCCTGGGGGCCCGTTGGAGGGCCCCGAGGATTTCTCTCCGGAAATCTTGGAACTCCTTGTGAGTGACGGGGGCTCCCTCGACCCTGTTTGGTCGGTCTGAAGGCTGCCTTCCGATGCAGCTGAGTGCTGACCTCCGTCCCTCGGGCGGCGGTCTCGGATGGTTCGGGGCCGGGTTGGAAGCGGCCCTTCCTCTGCTGTGGCTAATCTGTTGGTTGACGATTACTCCCCGTAGGTCGGGCTGGACTGTACGGGTGGCGCTCCGCCGGGATCCCTGATGGGAATCCCTGTGCCTTGATGCGCGTGGCCCGGCATTGGTATTTGGTGGGGGTGTGTCCCGTCGGTTGACGGAGGACGCGGCCCCCTTGCCTCTGGAGGCCATGGGAGTTCGGCTGTCGAGGGGCCTCGATGGTCGTGCTCGGGTCGGTTTCTGAAGCAGTGTTCCCACAGACGGCGCCAACCTGATGCGGTTTATTTCTGGGAGACGTGTGGATGCACCAGGTGTGAGTTCGGACTCGATTTGTATTGAAGGAGAAAGCTGCTTGTCAGACGACCCTCGGAGTGACCTGGCGGCTCCTGCGACTGGCTCGGAGTGCAGTGGATGCTTCGGCTCGGATCAGAGGGTTCGGATCCGAGGTCTTGTGTACCTGCAGACGGTCCTGAAACACCGGGGTTTATCCCGGTGGCGGACCCTCCGACGATCTAGTCAGTCTCTGTGAGAGAGTAGCAATAATTAGGTGAATTTAAGTGGCAAAAGATTGGTTACCTCTAAAGGTGGGTGAGGGTCTAGTATTTATAGAGAATTCTAACCGGGTTTGGATCCGCTTGGGGGCCGGGTCTGAACCCGAAAGCTCATGGGCCTGACGTGGCAGAAGGCCCAGGGGGTTTAGGACTGACGTGGCAGTACCAGGAGTGGTATAGGGCTGACATGGCAGATCATGGGGCTTCTGTGCTTCCGGGAGGATCTGGTAGCCCAGGCTGTGCCAGGTCATCCTCATTCTGTACCAGGAGGGGCGGACGGCCTGGAGGGCTGTCGTGGATCGGAGGCCGAGGGTCATCGTCTCTCATCGGATACGAGGAGGCCAGTTCTGTGGGGGTGAACTGGAGGTTTGGCACCGATCCTGTGGTGGCTCGAAGCCGAACTAGACTGCTGTTTCTTCCATTTTTGAGTGAGAGTTGTATTGGGCCCTGGTTGGGCCCCAAGCCATGTTTACCCTACCACAGTAGGGCGTTCTGAACACATGAGAATGCAGTGCATTCTAACAAATACGATAATGCAAGATTTATGGGAATTCCATATCTCCTGATTCTTCCCATCACATTCCTCTCTCTTTCTCCACCCAAACGTCAATTTTAAGGATTGCACATTCCTCGAGTGCAATGCATTGCAACAGACATGATGATACCGGATTTGTGGGAGTCTTGATTCTTCCCATCACATTCTTCTCTCTCCACTCAATCATGTATGGTAGGGTATTCTGAGAAAACTAGCACCTTCTTGGAATGCTATATATTGTACAAACACAAGAATGAAATGTAATGAACACAATAAAATGGGACTTGTGGGTTTTTCCCATCACATTCCTCTCTCTCTCTCTCTCTCTCCGCCCAACTGCCAATTGTAGGGTGTTTTGAGAAAAAATGCTCATTCCTAGAATGCAATGTACGTTACTCAAACACAAGAATGTGGTGCATTATGATAAACACAGTAATGGAGGATTCTTTGGATTCTTTATTCTTCCCATGACATGACATCCCCAGGAATTCTTATGTTCCTTGTAATCCTCCATTCCACGTATCAAATTCCTCCTTAGTCCACACATGTTTGTGTTCATGCGTGCAGAACTACAGATACTTCTGAAAGAGCAACTGGTGCAATTGTGAGTATTTTCTTGTTTTGGACATAATATGGGTAATATTTTGTGAGTAGTAATCATACTATAAATCGGTGGTGATGATATGGTCTGAAATTTGTTCTCATTTCTCGACTATATTGTGGCTGGTTGAATTGATAAAAGAAAATTGGGAGAAAGAGGACAAGAAGAAACTGGATGTTTTCATCACTGTTAGCTGCCATCCACCACCATTTACTCTATTCGTCTTTCTTCTACCCAAGTCCGCATCAAATATAAGTTAGCAAAGTAGGAAGATGAGAAAGTGGATACTATTCAGTTAAGTGAAGGTTAATCTAGTGCAGTAGAGTAAATAATGTGGATAACTGGTTATTGATTTTTTTTAGTAGAGGACGGCTCATGACAAAATGCAAACTATGATTTTGATATTTGATGTCACTATGTTCTGGTTGTAAGCCAGTATTTATAATTCTTTGAGCACATTTTTAAAAACAACTACCATCATCGTAAGTGTAGAGCTTAACTTCAGTAAGAATTATGATTCATTTTATGATGTAGAAGTCATCTTGATACAACACAAGCTTTTTAATCCAAAACAAAGCTTTTAACTGCGGATATATTTTTAACGTTACCATTCTCGGTTCATGATAATATGATAGGCCATTATTTATTTGTTTCTTTGTTGATGATTCCGTAATTTTTCATAAAATTAGTGAATCATCAGGAAGAAAAGTTAGTGCTCCAAAAGACAGTTGACAAGTTCAGCTTAAAGGCTAATAGGTCCTGTCTCTTTCTTTGGCATAAAAGTTGAGAAATGATTGGTTGTACAGGCTTTCGTTTCTTCTTGTTATTTACTTATATCGCCAATAATCTAATTTCTAAAATAAAAACTGCTATTAGTTGTGTTATTTTATTTCCACTCTGATAGCTACTGAAATTTCTGTTATTTTGAAATTTAATTTTTTACATCGCATTGACTCCACCTCAATATGGAAAAATTGGGGTAGGTTGGACCGCCGTTTGGTGGGCACCAGCCCGTTTTCAACTCGCAGTCTGGACAATTACAGTCACCCCAAGCTTATATCCATCCTAATGGTCCAATGGTAACGAGATTGTCCTTTATGTTCATTAATTCCATCCATTAAACCTACATATTCGAACCATCAAATATAACAAAAGAACGTATCTCATTTCATGTCATTGTTTTCTGCAGTTTGGGCAGCAGGTGATTATTGGGCAGCCTCGGCCTGTTTATTATATGCAAGCTTATCCACCTGTAAGTCAAAGTATTCAGTTGTTCTGTCAGTTTCTTTATTCAAACTAAATTGAGAATAAGAACAATCCTCACCATATAATATAAGTGAAGAAAAAAAGATCCATTAGTGCCCCAAGAGTTGTCACTTCCCTAATTGATCATTTAAACTGTGGAATAATTCTGGGTAAGATTCATATATTTGATTACATCCAAGAAATATTAATCTACTTTGTTATTAGTTTGGAGGGGATGTTAGATATTTGATACATGAATTATATTAAGGGTTTTTTTTGTTCCAGAGAAGGCACTCACAGTTCTTTAAATTCCAAATAAGACACCACAATTCACCATTTTCATAATACACTACCCATAATGTAGGGCTGACTCTAAATACAACACTTGAGTTATCTGGTGTTAAAACAAGGCTGAATATTTTGTTTACTTTTAACGAGAGGAGAGTAGAATGTCTAAATTATCCCTCTCCCTGACTCAATCATGTCTATTATATCCAATGGCTGAGAAATCATTTTCAATTTTATCCAATGGCTGATAATCTCTCTCCTTTTCCCTAGAAAATCTCATCCCAATTCTTCTTCAACCTCCTGATCCCCATCTTGAGTATTTTAGTGTTTCTCCCACTTGTTACTCCAAATTCACCCCATTTGTTTTTCATCAATAAAAATTTAAATTTATCTCGAACTCATTTTATATCGTTAGGTTGAGTAGAAGTGTAATATAATTGGGGTATGTTTAATTAAAGGGCATGTTAGTCATTTGCCAACCATGACTGGCTTTTAACTAGGGCTAAACAAACAAACCTCAACAGAGTGCCCTTTTTGGAGTGCGCCCAACATTGTGGGTGTTGTATATGGAAATAGTGAATTGTGAGTGTCTTATTGATTCTGTCTTCCTCTGCTTCAGCACAACCTAAGAGCAGCCCTTCATTTGGAATTTAAAAAATTATGAGTGCTCTTTATGGGGGAAAAAACTCTTATATTAATTGTGAAGAATTTCAGTTAATCGATATTTTTTATTATTTTTATAATCTATATTATCTTCGTACTGCATGGTACATAATTGATTTGAATTTTAAATAGGAGATTAGTCATAATGACTGATCCGAAATGTCTAGAAGTGTGGTGTGAAAGTTTGAAGAATCTTATAGGGAAAAATGATGACGGCAGATTGGAATATTTAGTAAAATGTTACAGCAGACAGCTACATCAAATTAACCAGGCAAACCTAGAATGTAGTTGTGAGTTATGCTTTGAATCAATAAAGTTGGTGTACGGACAATAATATAGAAGTTTCTGCATTGTAATTTTTTTTCTTACTTAGCTGTAACCATATATGTCGGATTGAACCTTGGACCTCCCACTTAAGAGTGACAAGCCTTGCCATTTGCACTATAAGCACTTGGGTTCTGCATCGTCTATTGTGTTGGTCTTCTTACTTTTGTATAGTGCATATTTTCTTTCAATTACTTACATGCCTTGCTCTTGCCCAGGCAGTAAATAACGTATAATTACATATATATCAACTCAGTGCATTTTCCATTGGTAACGTAGTAGGCTTGAATATCATTATCATTTAAAGTTCAATTGAAATGTTACGAGTATGATTCCTCTAGTCACACCTCTTTCTACAGGATATGCCATATAAAGGAAGAAATTTCTAGTTTTAAGTTGCTGGCTTTCTCAACTGGTGGTCTCTAACTTTATATCTGGTGGCCAGTATTAAACTTACCTGGACGGCATGCGAACCCAGATCCATTATCCGGAGAAGCACCAATCCAGCACCGCACCATGCCTTGCTATTTAATTAACCCACTCGTGTATTTTTCCTTGGGTTCAGCTGGATTTTACTTCTGAATACTTTTGAAGTGTAAATTAATTGGTACGTGCATAAACCTTTCATAAACTTGGAAAAAAATAACGAGTCTAGCCGACTCTGTAAAGATCTTGTGTAATATTTTATGGTTTGATACTCTACAGCGTCGTTTGTTTGGGTGAATCTATTATTGTTCTGAACACTCTGCTTGTTGAATATGTTATGTGCTTAGAATTTAGAACTAGTTCATCTTTGAGTGTCTTGAAATGAGATTTCTAAGATGAAGTTTCAAATTTTGTTCATTTTAGTTGTTTGCTATTTTGAGTAATGTTAATTGTATTTTAAATATTGTGATGCTGTAGTATTACTGCGATTGTATTTGTAGGTTGTGTTTGTGAGCTGTTCACTAAAAGCCTTACTTGTGGGTTTCCAGTAATACCAAAATTTGCAGTATGATTGTTATTTATCACTATTTTCACTATTATATAAGTCGGGTTTTTATTGGAATTTCCCCCCAAAATAAGCATGTTTTTGAAACAAAATTCCATGGGGGGTTATATGCCAAACTTTTTCTCAGGTTGAGTTGTTGTCACGATCAGCTTAAGTTGCACTGTTGTAATGAAGATGTAGTTTCTTAGAGTGCGTTTGGTTTGTTGTTTTGAAAATAGTTTTGTGAAAATATTTTGTGAAAACTGTTTTGTGAAAACTGTTTTGTGAAAATGAGTGTAAAAGCTGTCTGGTAGAGTTTTCTGAAAACTGTTTTCTGAAAATGAAATTGTATAACCTGTTTGTGTATAAAAAATACACCTGAATGCTGTTTTCTTAAAACTAGACTGTAAAATGCTGTTATCTGAAAGCTGTTTTCCTGGAAAAACGAGCTTAAAAGCTGTTTTGTTATATTCCTAGCTGAAAATTGTTATCTGAAAGCTGTTTTTCTGAAAAAGCGAGTTTAAAAGCTGTTCGGTTATATTTCTTGCTGAAAAATGTTATCTGAAAGCTGTTTTTCTGAAAAAACGAGCTTAAAAGCTGTTTTGTTATATTCCTAGCTGAAAACTGTTATCTGATAACTGTTTTCCTGAGAAAGTGAGTCGAAAAGCTGTTTGGTTATATTTCTTGCTGAGAACTGTTATCTGAAAGCTGTTTTTTCTGAAAAAACGAGTTTAAAAGCTGTTCTGCTATAATCCTAGCTGAAAACTGTTATCTGAAAGCTGTTTTTCTGAAGAAGTGAGTTCCAAAAGCTGTTGGGTTATATTTCTTGCTGAAAACTGTTATCTGAAAGCTGTTTTTCTGAAAAAAATAGTTTGAAAGCTGTTTTGTTATATTTGTAGCTGAAAACTGTTATCTGAAAGCTGTTTTTCTGAAAAAGCGAGTTTAAAAGCTGTTCGGTTATATTTCTTGCTGAAAACTGTTATCTGAAAGCTGTTTTCCTGAAAAAACAAGATTAAAAGCTGTTTTGTTCTATTTCTAGCTGAAAACTTTTATCTGAAAGCTGTTTTACTGAAAAACCGAGTTTAAAAGCTGATAGGCTATATTTGTTGCTGAGAACTGTTATCTGAAAGCTGTTTTTCTGGAAAAACGAGCTTAAAAGCTGTTTTGTTATATTCGTAGCGGAAAACTGTTATCTGTAAGCTGTTTTCCTGGAAAAGTGAGTTTAAAAGCTGTTTGGTTATATTTCTTACTGAAAACTGTTCTCTGAAAGCTGTTTTCCTGAAAAAACGAGTTTAAGAGCTGTTTCGTTATATTCCTAGCTGAAAACTGTTATCTGAAAGCTGTTTTTCTGAAGGAGTGAAAAATAAAAGCTGTTGGCTTATATTTCTTGCTGAAAACTTGTTTTCCGAAAGCTGTTTTCCGAAAAAAACAGTTCAAAAGCTGTTTTTTTATATTTGTAGCTGAAAACTGTTATCTAGGTTGTATATTTAATGAATTCACAATATTTTTCTTATGAGTTTTTTGTTAATTTTTTTTGCAGATATAGACCCAACTTCTATCAATGTACAAACAAGCAACCTGCTACAACGTGGAAGCGTCGTGCGCTACTCAATTTTTTTCTTCTTTTTGCTTCTTGGAAGCTTCCCACTAGTGTCTTCCGACCATGTAAAATTTTATTTGAATTGTGGTGAAGTTGGGTAATACAACGATTGGACACACTAGGCAAATTTCAAAAAAATGTACAAAATTTCCATTACAAATTTCTGTTTGGTTACATTTATTTTACAAACTGTCCATTACAAATATAGATACATATATTTTGCATTTTACAATTTCTACAATTGACCAAACAAGCATCAAAACAATAAAACAATTGCACAAGTGGAGCTGCTGCTGCTGCTACTTCTCAATTCCTTGTACAGCTGCTGCTTCTCAACTCTTTCTAGTTGCTGCTACTTCTCCTACTACTACTTCTCCTTACGTTGCTGCTTCTCAACTTCTTCTAGTTGTTGCTTCAATCTCCTTCTACTACTTCTCTTCTACATCTTCAACTACTTCTGCCAGTTATCTTTTGTGTACAATCAGGAAAAGAAATGCATAAGATGAAAGTATGATTAATTCAACATGCAGAATCGAAATTAATATACTAAAAATAATGGTAGGCTCAGAACACAGTATTCACACTAGGGTTGCATTGGGGTGCATGCCAACTAGTTCAAATAAATAAATAATACCGCATCAGTTAAATAGAACTTCAAGCATCATTTCAAATCCATAAATACACCCTCCTTCATATAAATAGGGATTTCCGCAGTTGCGTACTCTAAGTGGACAGCAAAGTAAATGAACAACAAATGCAAATATCAAACCGAAAATACTGATCTCAGATACTCAACCATACTCAAGTTTCGGGCCAATAAACTGATATCATTTACCCCCACTATAATCAAGTTTCAGGCCAGTTATCATTTACCCCAACCATACTCAAGTTTCAGGCCAAAAAACTGATATCAGATACTCAACCAAAATGAAGAACAAGTACAAAATATCAGAAACTGAATAACTGATCAGTATGCATGCACAAGCTCAACAAGCTGAACAACAAGCTCAACAATAACTGATCAGAAACTGAATAACTGATCAGTATGCATGCACAATAACTGATCAGTATGCATGCACAAACTGAACAACAAATACAACAAGCTCAACAAGCTCAGTATGCATGCACAAATAACTGATCAGTATGCACAAATACAACAAGCTCAACAAGCTCAACAAGCTCAACAAGCTCAACAAGTAACTGATCAGTATGCACAAATACAACAAGCTCAACAAAGCTAGTGACCAAAATTGTAAATAGAAGCCAGAGTATCAAAAATAATTCATGCTATATTGATCAGGTATTAATTTTCAGAAATGTGTTTGTCATCACTGCCTACACCAACCCACAAAAAGAGAGAAAGACAAAACCCCAAAATGAGTAAGAGAGAATCAAATACTTCCCTGGAATATAATAGGTGTCCACATACTGTTCTAGTAGCATCCATATTTTTCATATATGTCCTGAAACAAAATTAGAAAGAAATGAAGATCATAATCCACATAGTGTTCTCAAGTATAGGTATACTCACATGTACAGAAGAAGAAAGTTACAAATATAGATATACTCACAGTATGAGGCCATAAACTGAAGCACCGGTAACATTATTAGATGCTAATCAGCTTCTATGCATATGAACAAGAATAAGAAGACAACAGCTTTCAAGGAAAGCATCATAACACATCAAAGAATCATGATCACTGTCGAATTTGTCACCAAACTGAAAAGATGCTTCCAGCCGCATCAAAAGAATCATGATCATAACACATCAAAAACTTTTCTCAAAACGCGTTTGGTACACTGTTCTCAACCGCATCTTTTCTGAAAAGATGCTTCCAGCTGTTTCCCCTCACATTCGAGTGCGCTCGTGACAATATTTAAGAGAATTCATTCAAATTCAATTGAAAGGGAGAAATTATATACTTCACTATAATTTTGGTTGGGCAATTTCTTAACAAATCAGCCTTATCAAATTAGACTTATGAATAGGTATATCAGTGAAGTGTATATCAGGTAAGTATATCAGTGAAGCGTATCAGTTGAAAGTATATAGTGAAGTATATCAGTGCAGCATATATCAGGTCAGCATGTCTCAGCCCAACACCAACAATTAAGTGCAAAGCAAGAAATAAGAGTACAGTAGCCTCAGCCCAACACAGAGAGCATAACTGTTGGAGATTAAAAATTACCTGCAAAAAGATTGAGGAACAAACAGCACAAAAAGAGAACCACCAAAGTCGCTGAGACCACAACCCATACTCGACACCTCTCATGTACCCAAAATAACCATGAAGTTACCAACATATTGGAGGTGATAATCTCCCACCATTTAGGTCATCAATACTGATCACCTAATTTGACTGGCTTTTGTGCACAACATGAAAACTGCAACCCAATTATTTTTTTTTACGGCAAACAACAATAATTACTCCAAAGAGTATTATAGGATCAGAATAAAGCATCATCACTATCTTACATTGAAAGTGTAGTATCCATTACAAAATTCATCATATCCATTGTTTGCCTTACTTTTCAAATTCCAACATATTCTCATGTCTACCTCAAAATTGCAATGAATTCTTCTTTCTTTGAGGAAGGTTGCAGTTTAATAAATGTGTAGTAACTTCCATGCTGTGTACACAAACCAACACAATAGTGTGATCAGTATTGATGCCCAGCACGGCGGGAGATTATCGCCTACTATATATTAGTATCAAAAGCTGTTATTTTGAAACCATTGTACTAGTTATTTTGAGACCATGAGAGCTAATCCTATCCCAAATAAGAACTGTAGGATCAGAATATAGCGTCATCATATCCATAATGGTAAATTCATGTAGTCATACACAAAGGTGTCACCAAAGGTGTTATCTCCCACCATAATATGAATACCAAAAGGTGTTATATCATATATATGAGTATCAATGATCACCATGTTGAAAGTTGTCAGACACTCCAAATGTAAGATAACATGTGCAGGTCCAGAACAACGAAGCAACAAGGTTGTCATTATCCAAAATAATAGCTGCAGGATCAGAATATAATATCGTCATATCCATATTTTGAGTACATCTAATCAATTACGAAAGCCTCACAAATATATGTTATGTAGGATCAGAATATATCATCATCATATCCGTACTTTGAATTGTAGTAATCAATCACAAATGCCTCATCAAATAGTGGCAGATAGGATCAGAATATATCTTCATCACTTCCATATTTTGAATTCTAGCATTCATTCAGAAAGGTATCACAAATTAAATTGTACAGGATCAGAATATAACATCATCATATCCATTCTTTGAATGCTATTAATCAGTCACAAGGGTCTCCCAAGTAATGTTATATAGGATCAGAATAAATCATCATCACATCCCTAATTGGCCGTATCCTCAAAACATTCTGTCATTGAACAGTTGTTCGAGCAAATCATCATGATTAGTGTAGAGCTGCAATTTTTAAAATTGCCATGCCAGCTACTACTAATGTCTTGTACCCACCCCATCCATTACCCATAGTTGAATACATCATTCATTGAGTCAGTATAATAAGAATATAAGTTCATTAGAATGCCATCTTCTAACGTAACAAAATATAATAAATTCTGGATCAGAATATACCGTATCCATCATTTCCAGAAACTCAGTCACACACGATGGTCCCCCAACCTGCATGCATACAAATATCATCATCATATGTCGCCTGCTTAATACAATAACACACATGTTCTTCAAATAGATGGGCTACAAATGAAAGGAAATAATTTACAACAAATATATACTACAAGAACAGAAAGTAACCACGAACAAGTACATGCTTATGCTGACATCAATGTCTGGCATTCCACATTGCCATGGCTATTTGATCTCTTTTATTATTCATGCGATTCAACTGAGAAGATGACATATCCAACCGCCCAGATGTGGAAGCAATATCTTCAGTGCCTAGGTGATTATTTTGTTCTTCTACTATGTCTGAAAACAATGAGTCATCGGCAGAATAACTCTTGATAAAATTATGGACTGCACAACATGCAGTTACCATCATAACTTGTCTTGTGTAGAAGTAATTGGGCATAGACTTGAATATGGCAAACCTTTTTTTAAACACACCAAAGGTTCGCTCTATTACATTCCGTAACCTAGCATGCTGTTTGTTGAAGAGTTGCTTGTATTGGGTGGGTGCATGGTTAGGACCATGGAAATCCTGCAGATGATATGGCTGTCCACGGTAGGGAGCTAAAAACCCAGGCATGTTTGTATACCCACAGTCTACTAAGTAGTACTTGCCTTCAGGCGGGATTGGCAACAAATTATTGGTTATTGCACTATGTATTACGCGGGAGTCATTAGCGCTTCCTTCCCAACCCGCATAAACAAAGGTGAAGTTCATGTCAAAATCACAAATAGCCAACACATTTTGACATATGTCACCTTTTCGACCACGGCAACTGTTTTGTCGACTTGCGGGTACGGTAGCAGGTATTAAAGTACCATCCGCAGCACCAATTGCTCCCTACATTATTGAGGTAGAAAGCTACTACTTTATCAAACGCATTTGATTGATTAGAATAAACGGTTTTAAACATGAAAAGCACAAATTACCTCAAACCATGGATAGAAATCTGTGGAAAGCCTGATCTTATCATGGACAACTTCCGGGTCTGGGTGTTTAATAAGAACTGCTGATGCTCTTACCAAACCATACAACACTTCAGTGAAATGTCTATCAATTGTTTCCAACGAATGATCAAACCTACCACAGACAATCCTCAACCTAGTACTATGAGCCACAACGAACAAAAAAATAGCAACACTTTCATAATGTGATATTCGCCTGTTTTGTATCTTCTTCGGTGTTTCCTGAAGATAATTGTTTGTTATTATAAATTGGCACAAAGCCATAAAACAGTCCTTATTCATGCGAAACACCCAAAAGAATTTGGCATCTGGACCGTCTAAGAGTTCTTGTAGGTATTCGCGCCCTGATAGTTTGGAGGTTGAGTTAGGACTTTTACTATTATAAAATTGTTCGGCCTGTTGAAGAAAGGCCAAGTCCTCAAGATCGGATTCATCAGAACTTGACGACGAATTGCTTGAAGTGTCCATCAGTATGGTGGCAAGTGCAGTAGTGCAGTACACTGTAACAATTAGATTACATTTACATAAAGAAGACTTCTAATTTTAAATACTCTACGACCATAATGGATGTCATATTAATTATAACAGTTACCGATAGAATTGAAACATAAATAGTGACAACAAACAGTCCAAATGTAGGAAAACGAGTGCAGATGAAATTAAAACCGATATAATATCAAAGCCCACCATGAACCAATGCATATAATCACCCAACTAATAGTACAGAAAAATGTCAAATAACTGATACAATTAAATTATACATAGTGAAGGTGCTACGTTATGGAATTTAATAAATTACATTTATTTTTTCGAAAGTCTATCTAACCACCCTAGCCTCCACTTCGGTTTCATTACCATAAAGGTTTTACGCCAATTTGGGTCATTAGTGATTTTTTCCAGTGCAAAATCAATCATATCATGATTAAGCCCATCGATACCAATCAGTACCTGCATGGCATTCTCAATGGAGTACTGGTCGTCTGCGGCAGAGCGATCAACCATGCCGGCCTTCTTCCTATAGTATTCACTCTTAGCAATGGACTTTTCTGCGTTGGCAGAAACAGCCACATCCATTCTTGAGCTTTTTGTAGCTCGGCCACTGGACCCACCACTAGAGCGTCTCTTACGAGACCCCGACCCCGTATGCATTGGCTCGTACTCATCATCATCATCTAAATTTACATGCGGTGCATTGGAGGGAGCGGGGTGGGCGAACTCATACATGACCCTCTGTTCCTCGTCGAGGTCATACACCCTTTGGGATGAAGCCCTGGATAGCAGACCCTCGGCGGTAGAATCTTGAAAAAGTTTGGTCAGCACATCATAGTTTGGCAAACCCTTCGATTTAAATTCAGAAGCTTTAGGGTGAGCCTATTAATAAGTTATTGTGTTGTTAGTTTACAACTATACAAGTAAATACAAAATTATATTACGATCATAATCCCACATTAGTTTTAAAAAAAAATTATTTAAGATGAGAACCTGGACATATGACTTCCAAACTACGGGATCGCAAGTCACTGTCTCATTCTCTTCATCCCAACCCATACCGCTTTGATTCTTCAAATCATGAAAGGCTCTCCACTGCATCTTAAGCCGTCCATATTTGTCTTTTATTTGTTTAAGATTGTATGAACGGTTACATCGTTCGTTCAATAAATTCATCAATTGAGACCATTGTCTCGCATCGAATTTTGCACTTTTCAAACTATTCCGATCTACCTCGGCCTCCATCAACTCAATAAATGTACGCACGTGACTTGCGGGCCAAAGACCAAAATCACTGTCCATATCAATCTCCTTTCCCTTAACGATCAGTAATAAATAACAGTCATTATTTTGGTGAGCATAAACAGTATACACTTATAATTTGAGGTTACTAGAGAAATTGTAGATGATGTGTTCTATCCAATAAAAAAACAGTACTCAAGATCAGCACTGAAGATCTCCGGATCAGCATTCGAAATCACCCAGTTAAACAGCTCAGTACCCGAGATTTTCAATTCACAGCAAACCCCCCCCCAAAAAAAAAGGAAATTTTTTTCCGATCCTCAAATCTACACTACGACCGACAAATTAACCCTAAAATAGGAATTTTTTTATGAGGCAAGTGCCCAAACATAGACCAGTTACCAAAACAGCATCAAAAAATGGGGCAAAGATAAGAAACATACCCTCGATTCCGGCTTACCAAACCTGATGAAGTTGTCTCCGACGGATTCCCTCGACCGGCGTCGGATTCGAGAGCTACGATTTCGAAGACACCTTTTAGCAAAAGCAGATCTGGTCTCTACGACCATGAAGCGAGCTCCGAGCGGTGTGAGGAGGGGCCCGAAGAGAGCAGCGAATGAGGGTGCGGGGTGAGAAGGAGTGAAAGAGGGCGTTAGGGTTTTCCAGATCTGCCGACCCGGGGAGAGACGAGAGGGGAGCAGCAGGGGGTTAGGGTTTTTTTTGCTCAACAGATGGGGATCGAAGATGGGGGAAGCAGAGACGAGAGGGGAGCAGCAGGGGGTTAGGGTTTTTTTGGCTCAACAGATGGGGATCGAAGAGGGGGGAAGCAGAGACGAGAGGGGAGCAGCAGGGGGTTAGGGTTTTTTTTGCTCAACAGATGGGGATCGAAGAGGGGGGAAGCAGCCAATAGTCACGAGCGCACTCAAAGATGAGGGAAAACAGCTGGAAGAATCTTTTCAGAAAAGATGCGGTTGAGAACAGGGTACCAAACGCGTTTTGAGAAAAAATTTTTCTCAAAAAATTTCCAAAACATGGTACCAAACGCACTCTTAGATTTTTATTCTTTCCGAACTAACCCATTTTCAAAACTAATACCCTGGGTGAGCCATTTTTTGACATGACTAACCCATTTTCAAAACTAATACCCTGGGTGAGCCATTTTTAGACACGTCAGTATAGGCCGCAGCTGGGAATTGTACTCTTCAAAAACTTCTTTTTCGAGGCTACTATTTCCAACTGTAGCCTCGGTTCATTTTATATTTGGGTTAGATTAGAGAGATTATGATATTTAGACAAAAATTGCGAAGTTAAAATGTGTTAAATTTAGGTTGTAATAGCCATCTGCGATCTAGATATAACATAGGCCGCAGTTCCCAACTGTGGTTTCTCTAATACTACGGTCACAGATGGCTATTGTGGCTAGGGCTGTTCATACTTTGGTTAAAACCGATTACCGAACCGAACCGAAATTTATCAATTTGGTTCGGTTTTTTGGTTTTTCGGTTCGGTTTTGATCCAAATCGTAATTTTGTTAGAGAGTTCGGGTCGGTTTTTGGTTGGGTTCTAAAAAAACCGAACTTTTTTTTCTTCTCAAATTAATTCTATCTAGTATCTACCCCTTCACACTTCTTCAGTTCAGCCGATGCCCTTGACTTCTCATCTTTTTCTCAGTCTTCACTCTTCACCCTTCAGCCTTCTCTAAAATCTCTACTGACGACGTTCTCACTTCTCAATCCTATCTATTAATGATGACTTCTCCAGAGTTCTCCTTCTCCACTTCTCCTTCTCAATCTATTAATTCGGCCTCTAACTCTCAAGGCTCATCTCTAAATCACTCTCTCAATTTCACAGATCCATTCCTCTCCTCTCTCTCAATTCTCAATTCCTTTAACCCTAGACGGTCTCGACTCTCGATCTCGACTCTCGATCAGTCGATCTCCATCATCGGCTCTCAACTCCCGATCTCCATCCCTCCTCGCACAGTCGCACGACTCGCACCCTCGCACAGTCGCACGACTCGCACCCTCCAGTCTCGACTCTCGATCCTCCTCTGGTGCTGTTCCCTTGACCGGCCTCCTCTATTCTCCTGATTCTCCATCGTGATTCGCAGCGGCAGTGCCTCGCGATTCGCAGTGCCTCTCAAACTAAGCTGCTAAGTGCTAAGGTATAAATTAATCTTGATATTTGTAAGTGTTAAAATTTTAAATTTGTAACGAGAAATTAATAAGTTTTGGTTTATACTTTTGTTTGGTTTAAATTGGTAGATTTGATTCGAAGAATTGCTAGTTGCTGCACTGTCACCTGTGAACTTTTTTACTATTAGTATGGATTTTGATATGGATAGACAAGATAGTAGGGGTCGTGAGGATTCAAATTCTATTACCGTTGATAATTTAAGCCATGTAGAAGCAAGTATGCAACCCCAACCCTCACAAAGTTCTAGAAAAGCAATTAAATCTAGATCCGAAGTTTGGCTTCATTTTACTAAGATCAATGACATAGATGGAAGTGTGAAAGCGAAGTGCAATTATTGTGCAAAATTGTTTATGCCAATACTAAAAAAAATGGGACAACAGCTTTGAAAAATCACATGGGTAGTTGTCGTGATAATCCACACAATATAGAGACTTCACAAAATCTATTGAGTTTACAACCGGTTCAAAGAGGTGAGAAGAGGGAGGGTGTATTAACTAATTGGATATTTAACCAAGATGAAGCTAGGAAGGGTCTTGCATATATGGTCATAATGGATGAGCTACCATATAGTCATGTTGAGCATCATGGGTTTCGTAAATTCATGTCTATTTGTTGTCATATGTTTCATATTTCTTCACGTCCGACAATCACAAGAGACATTTATGAGTTGTATGTTAATGAGAAGGAGTTATTGAAAAAATTCTTGAAAGAAACATGTCAAAAAGTATCCATCACCACCGATACTTGGACCTCTTTGCAGAGAATAAATTATATGTGTATCACTGCCCACTTCATTGACAATAATTGGAAAATGCACAAAAAGATTCTAAATTTTTGTCCAATTTCTACTCATAAGGGTGAGGGGTTAGGCATTGAAGTTGAAAGATGCTTGTTGGATTGGGGTATTGATAAAGTATATTCAATAACAGTTGATAATGTAAGCACAAATGATGTTATGGTTAATCATTTGAAGAAGAAAATTAACAATTGGGGGCATAGTGTTCTTAATTGCAAGTATCTTCATATGAGGTGTGTTGCACATATAATAAATCTTATAATGCAGGATGGGGTAAAGGAGATGGAAAAATCAGTTTGTCGAGTTCATTCAGCAGTGAAATATATTAGACAATCTCCATCTCGTATCAGAAAATTTAAAGAATGCATTGAGATTGAAAAGATTGAGAGTAAGCGCATGTTGTGCCTTGATGTTGCCACTAGATGGAATTCAACATATCTTATGTTGGATACGGCGAAAAAATTTGAAAGAGCGTTTGAAAGATTTAATCATATGGATCCTTTTTTTAGGAGTGACTTGGAAGAAGGGATTCCCGATGATGATGATTGGAATAATGTCAGACGACATGTTCAATTTTTAGAACACTTTTATAATCTCACATTGAAAGTATCAGGGTCTTTGTATGTGACTGCTAATAATTTTTTGCCTAAATTAGATGAAGTTGATTGCCTTTTGAAACAGTGGGAAAGCAGTGTTGATGTGAATTTAGCTTCAATGGCTTTTAAAATGAGAGACAAATATAACAAATATTGGGGAACTTTGGAAAAGGTCAACTACTATCTTTTTCTTGTCGTGATGCTAGATCATAGGTATAAGAAGAGATTTGTGGAGTTTGCTTTTTTAAGACAATATGATGATAACGAAGAATTGGCTGCAATAAAGGTGAACTCTATCAAGGAGGTTGCTGTTGAGTTTTACAATGAGTATAAAAGAAAACTTGATCCAGTCACGACCACTTCATCCTCTTGTAACACTTCTAATACTTCATCTACTTTTGGTTCAGAAAGTACAACTATTTATAAACAATCTTATAAGAGATATAAGAAAGAAGCTGGAGGTGGAGATTCTAAATCTGAATTGGATAAGTACTTAGCAGAAGAATGTGAGGATGAAGAAGAAGAATTTGAAATTCTTGATTGGTGGAGGAAACATGAAATCAGATTTCCGATTCTTGCTCAAATGGCGAGAGATGTTTTAGCTGTCCCTATTTCAACCGTTGCTTCAGAATCATCATTTAGCACCGGCGGACGTATACTTGATCCATTTAGGAGCTCATTGACTCCTAAACTAGTGCAAGCGCTTGTGTGTGCACAAGATTGGTTACGGTCCGATATTCGACCAATTTGTGTGGAGGAAGATTTGGAACAACTTGATAGGATTGAAAATGGTAATCTACTACCCATCGTTAATATTGTAATTTGTAGACATTGTTTAAAATTTATTTATTAACTAATTATTTGTTTTACTTTAAAACAGAAATAACAAAGATTGGAGGAGCAGAACCCGCAATTGTTGATATTTAAGTGAGATTCTTTTCAATTTTTTCTTTCTTATATGAAGTTATATTATTTCTAATTTTTGTGTTATATTCATTCGTATATTATATTTTATTTGTTTAGGGGTTCATGGTTTGGAGAATTTGATAGTTCGATTGGTATTTGGTGGTGGTTCACATTGTGAGACAAATCAGTATGACAATATCATTCTATTTTATGTTTGGTTTACTGTTAACCATGACTTTATTATGCTAAAGTATTCTACTAGTCTGTTATATTCATGTGATTGTGAGTTTGCTTCTTTGTTGGATAACTTGGATTTCAATTTGTACAAGTGATGATGAGATGGATTATGTTTCTGAAGTTGCACACTGTGAATCATTTATTTAATGATTTGTAGGAGTGACTTGTGATGAATTAATCCTAACTGAGCTTTATTTTTCCTCATTGGTTTTAAGTGATGATGAGATGGACTATGTTTCTGAAGTTGCACACTATGAATCATTTATTTAATGATTTGTAGGAGTGACTTGTGATGAATTAATCCTAACTGAGCTTTATTTTTCCTTATTGGTTTTAAGTGATGATGAGATGGATTATGTTTCTGAAGTTGCACACTATGAATTAATCATCATTTAGGAGTGACTAGTGATGAAATAATCATATCTGAGCTTTACGAATTACGATTGTTACTTCACTGAATTTTGTTAAATTCAAAGCATGACTGATGAGATAGATTGTTACTTCACTGAATGTCGTCGGTTTGAGTATTCTTTACTGTTGCATCCCTTCAGCAATATACTAACAGTTTTGCAGAGGAAAATTAATCAGCAAAGCTAAGCTAAGCAAAGTATTTTTGGCTCAGCTTCCAGATGGAAAGGTATGTTTATGTACCATTCGTGCATTTCGTGCATATTAGGCCTAACACATATGGCACGTTTGACCTTTAAGCTCCTTACAATTAAACCTTCTATAAGATTATGCTTGCAGCAGGATACATTTCTTATTGATTAGGCCTAACACATACTAATTACATAGGCAGTTCCCGATGTTCATATTTCGTACTTGCGTGTTTATCTTCACTTGATATCTAGATTGCTCAACTTTCCTGAGAGATTTCCATCTCATGCAAACTATTTTCAGATTAGAAGGCTTTGTGTTTTAGAAAGTCAAATATACAATCTAAATCTTTGTCAACCCAAAATGATCCCACAATGTGGTGTTGTGTGCATGTCTGCTTTACCATGCATATCTAGCATACTAATTTGCATTAGAGAAGGATATAATAACTTTTGATAGAATACTTTTAATAACACTAGAGATTTCTTGTATCTGATCAAATTTGGTTGACTCTGTAAGCCATCTACTTACTAGAAGTTACTTTATAGTTGCATTGATGAGCAAACCTCACAGATTAATTGGAAAAAGAATTCTTTATATGAGCAATATTTTTACCACAAAAAACCCATCTATTCTCTACATCAATCAATTAACGACCAATTGTAGAGATAAAGCATATAAAATGTTTTTATGATTTTGAATTTTTGATACTTACAAAATGGCACAAAAAACTTGAATTGACTGACTAATCAGGTTAATTGGTAGTCTTACAAGTAACAGTGAGTCCTGTTAGCCTTTGCTTGCATAATTACTTAGTACTTACGCTGTTGATGTTGCTTTCCATCTTTCACCGGAGTTTTGGTACTACCAGAATCTTCACTTGTACAAGTCTTTCCAAAGTTTTTAATTGTCTTCTGGGATGCTTGTAGGTTAAAACCAAGCTAAGAGGGCACCAGAAGAAAATCACGGGCCTTGCATTCTCCCAGTCATTGAATGTACTCGTTTCCTCAGGAGCTGATGCTCAGGTATACACACATTTGTGATTCCAGCATTGCAGATTTAACTAAGCATGGATTTGGCAGCCATTAAGGTTTAAGATATTTTTATTCTTGCAATGAACCATGTTCCTTATAAAAACAAGTTATCTTATGTACATGTCCAAGTCCATATGATTAGGGCTTTTATGAGAACCATATTGAATATTAATGGCATTTCTCTTCCATTCTGATAAATTTCTGATTTTCAACAGCTTTGTGTATGGAGCATTGATGGATGGGAGAAGAGGAAGTTGAGATTCATTCAGCCACCAGCTGGCCGTGCAACCCCACTAGTTGGTGACACCAGAGTTCAGTTTCATAATGATCAGACACACATTTTGGTTGTCCATGAAAGCCAAATCGCCATCTATGACAGCAAGCTAGAATGCTTAAAGATGGTTAGTGTTTATCCCCTCGTCCATTGTCGAAATTTATTATTCAAACATAATTATAAATTAGGTTGATCTTATTATCGATTGTGATTGGACAAGATGTTTGAGTTATCATCTGCATCTTGTTTATTGTGATTCTGTGAAACTAATTGATGGGTTTGAAACGTAAAGTTCTAAATTTCTCAAAAATCAACCAAGTATAACTACTATCAGATAATGAATATTGATGCATACTACTACTAACTGAAAAAACAACTGGTATTATAGACTAATCAGTAATCAAGCTATTATTTTAACTGTATAACTATTGTAAAACTAGCTGAATTGTAGTTGGACGAATGCCTATCAATTGCGAGCTTTTTAGCTGGTACTAGATTGATAAAATTGTTACATATGCCTATCCATTTTCAGCTTATAACATGCCTCCTGCATTATATGCATTGACTTAGAGCTTCATTATATGCATTGAAAATTTGAGATACAATGATTGCTATATCTTCCAGGTGAATACTTTATTGGAATACTTCATTGGAGTAGCATATCTTCTCAGGTCCCTCTCTTTCCCACTGATTGTTGCTTCACTTTGCTATATTTTCATATTTTGCTTCATTTTTCAGTGTCTGGTAAAAGGCTTAAGTGCTTGAGATGACTCAGATGAGGCCCGCAAACTACAAAAGTGTTACAGAAAGTCAGAAACTTGTAATTTCAAATTGTAAAATATAAGCTTATATAGTTGATTAGTTGTAAATTGTAATCATTTGTCACTTGTAAATTGTAAGCTTTTTTGCTAGTTATTACTGTAATTTTGTAGTGTATAAATTATGAGTACAATGCTAATTGGTTGTTGTTTGCTTAATGAATATTGAATAATGAGTCTTTCACTCAGAATCTAATATAAACATTCAAAACTGAAATACTTTCTTTAAGTTCGGTTAGTACGGTTATTAATCGAACCGAACCGATATATTTCGGTTCGGTTAAAACCGAAATGTACATGTTCGGTTTGGAGTTCGGTTTTAATTTTACCAAACTGAAAAGTTCGGTTCGGCTCGGTTTTGTTCGGTTCGGTTCGGTTTTGAACCGATGAACACCCCTAATTGCGGCGTACGTTTGGGACTATTAAGAAACCTAGTTAAGATCTGGGCCTTCTTTCTCTCTCAACTCTCTATCCTTCAACTCTGAAACCCCAAAACTAATTTCTCAAAACCGTAGATCCCCAACTCTTTCCCCTCCAACTCCGTTAAATCTCTTCCACATCTCTTCTCCACTTCACTTTATCTTGCGGCCTACACAAATCCTTAGACTTCCCAAACCCTAATTCCTAAATTCCTCCAAATTCTCCAACTCTCGTCACTAACATTCAATCTGATAACCCCCCAACATTGGCTCAGAAAGCACCTCCCACAGCACCCAAAGATAACTAAAGTATGTCATGTTTGGTCCAACTCTTTCCCCTCCAACTCCGTTAAATCTCTTCCACATCTCTTCTCCACTTCACTTTATCTTGTGGCCTACACAAATCCTTAGACTTCCCAAACCCTGATTTCTAAATTCCTCCAAATTCTTCAACTCTCGTCACTAACATTCAATCTGATAACCCCCCAACATTGGCTCAGAAAGCACCTCCCATAGCACCCAAAGATAACTAAAGTATGTCATGTTTGGTTTGTACTTGTTGGATGTTGAGAATTAGGTGTTCGTTGATATGTTGATGTGCTAGCATGCTTATAGCAAACAGTTGAGGGTTGATGATTGTGGTTTCTAGGTTTGGTAGGATGTTCGGGATTTTTGGGGATGATGTAGCTTTCCTCTTTTGTATATGAGTTTAATTGTGACATACTTGCATTTATTTCCTTATGGTGAAATGTGATTGTTTATGGAATAGTAGCTCAATGGGATTGGATTTGGAGCTTGATTTCCTTTGTACTCCATGGCGAAGTAATCACATCTTTATTTAGGTTACTTGGTTTGATTTCACATACAAGGTGTTTAGCAGTGAATAAATCAAGTTGAAAGCTTTATTATCTTCGCTAAGATCATCAGCGTTAATCTCCTTCAGTTAAGATATTACCTTATTGAACTCCACAATATGATCTTGAAGATGAGTACATTCCTTCATTGAGAACCTAAACAGCTTCCTCTTCCAATACATCCGATCTAGCAATGACGACCCCGAGTAGTCAGATTTGAGTCTCGCTCAAAGACTCGCCGCACTTTTTTTACCAAGAATATTACACTTGACTTCGTATGCCAATTACAACCGAATTAAACTCAATGCATTCAAACAAATCTCATCTCACTTCTCCTACTTCATGTCGGTTGGATTCTTCTCTTTTAGGGAAATGTGCAAGTTCTTCTAAACCAAAACATCATGTCCACCTTCCATAGATTGAAGTTGATTTTACCATCAAACCAATTAATCTTCGTCTTTTGATCTGCCATTTTCTCCAAGAAACTCGAACAAACCCACGAATCTGATTGCTCTGATACCACTTGTTAGGAAATTGAGAAACTTGTAGAGTCTTCGACACAATCAATACAAACCACCAAGCGAAACTAGATCACACCAATCACAAAAAGCGCACAAGAATAGTCCCGGATAGGGTGCTTGCCTTAATCTGGAGGAGGAAGAACCGAGATGTTATTTCAACTAGAGAATATACAAAAATATTACAATTAACCACGACCATCTTTCAAGCCTAACTAGAACTTGGTTGATGTTTACACTGGAGAAATCTCTCACCCTCTCAGATGAAGTACTCTCTTCTTCTATTCGGCACTCAATAGAATCATATTGTTCTAGGAGCTGTTTAAAATGTATTTATAGATATAGAGAAATCCTAGTTTAATACACTTGATACATTAACCATCCGATTACTACTGAAGAGATAACCCTGCATTAAGAGTCAGACGATCTGACTTGAAGACGAAGTTGGGCTTCTCACAAATCTCCAAGACCTGACCCAAATAACCCATCAGCGTTGCAGGCGGTCGACTGTACACAACAGACGGTCGACCGTTCCCCTCTCGGATGTACAGTCGGGGGGATCGACCAACCCCAAGTGCGGTCGACCGCAACTCCACCTATTTACTTCTGCCGACTGCTTTCCTTCTTCCTTGATGACTCATTTCGATCAATCTCAACGCTTCATCGTCTTTTTCATACAAACCCAACATATGCAAGACATACAAACCCAATAGTAGCATGTGAAATATATCGAGTGAAAACAATTGATACTTAATGAATGACACGAAAACAAAAGGATTTTTTTTCTGCACCGGTCATTCAAAAATCATCGATTTCCAAATTACTCACTCACAGAAACCTTTGAATGTAGACTAATATGGGCCAGGCCCAAGTCCAGATCCAACCCATTTAAGGCTCATAACTCTTTTAAGTGGCCTTTACAATAATCTAAAATAGTAATTAGAAAATAGGAAAAAAAAGATTAAAAAAAGTCAGATCATTCAGCTGTTAAGACTGCTATCATCTTATCCGGCGGCGGTTACTATCCTACACCGCTCAGGTACTAACTGAAACCCTAACCTTGCTATCTTATGCTGTTCACGTAAAATTTTGTCACTAGTTGGAAACCCTAGGTTAAACCCTAATCTAGGGTTTTTATTGAAGAGTTGAGATTAATTTG
This sequence comes from Hemerocallis citrina, assembly GCA_017893485.1. Lineage (NCBI taxonomy): Eukaryota > Viridiplantae > Streptophyta > Magnoliopsida > Asparagales > Asphodelaceae > Hemerocallis > Hemerocallis citrina. The sequence continues at coordinate 282,698,165 of CM030363.1, read as the reverse complement.
AATTTATTGATGGTTCATTCGATACTATGAATAAGATAATAAATTTGGACTCAATGAATTCCATATTAAACCAACAATTGTAAGTTTAATTGATAATTTTGACAATTTTAGTGAAATTTCTGGGGTCTTTTTAGTAATGTAAAATGGGTTTTAATGGGTTCTTCATTTTATTTTGATTCTAATCATTCCAGGGTTTAGTTGAGTTTCGGCGTAAATTTGTCTATCTTTCAAGATAGTGTAGGTTTTTTTTTTTTTTTTTTTTTTTTTTTTGTTGTTGTTGTTGTTATCAGTTACTTTGTACACAAAGCATTCCGCGTCGCTTCTTAGCAAGCGAAGTTGTTGTTAGGGTTAGCTATGGGGAGTTCACCGGTGTTGTATTATTATTTCGTCAATTTGATGTTATATATATATATATGAATGCCCGAAGGCCTAGTGCACACGCCGTGTGCACTAGAGGAGTTATATATATATATATATATATATATATATATATACATCTAAATTAGTCTAAATATGTAAAATCAAATCATTTAAAATTCATTTACCCGTCCTTTGAAATTCCTTTACCCGTCCATTGAAGTGTTACAAAATTGTATGGCTCAAAATCATTGTTATATATATATATATATAACATCAAATTGATGAAATAATAATACAACGCTGGTGAACTCCCCATAGCTAACCCTAACAACAACTTCGCTTGCCAAGAAGCGACGCAGAATGCTTTGTGTACAAAGTAACTGATAACAACAAAAAAAAAAAAAAAAAAAAACTACACTATCTTGCAAGATAGACAAATTTACGCCGAAACTCAACTAAACCCTGGAATGATTAGAATCAAAATAAAATGAAGAACCCATTAAAACCCATTTTACGTTATTGAAAAGACCCCAGAAATGTCACTAAAATTGTCAAATTTATCAATTAAACTTACAATTATTGGTTTAATATGGAATTCATTGAGTCCAAATTTATTATCTTATTCATAGTATCAAATGAACCATCAATAAATTCAAATTAATCTCAACTCTTTAATAAAAACCCTAGATTAGGGTTTAACCTAGGGTTTCCAACTAGTGACAAAATTTTACGTGAACAGCGTAAGATAGCAAGGTTAGGGTTTCAGTTAGTACCTGAGCGGCGTAGGATAGTAACCGCCGCCGGATAAGATGATAGCAGTCTTAACAGCTGAATGATCTGACTATATTTTTAAATTTTTTTTTCCTATTTTCTAATTACTATTTTAGATTATTGTAAAGGCCACTTAAAAGAGTTATGAGCCTTAAATGGGCTGGATCTGGACTTGGGCCTGGCCCATATTAGTCTACATTCAAAGGTTTCTGTGAGTGAGTAATTTGGAAATCGATGATTTTTGAATGACCGGTGCAGAAAAAAACTCCTTTTGTTTTCGTGTCATTCATTAAGTATCAATTGTTTTCACTCGATATATTTCACATGCTACTGTTGGGCTTGTATGTCTTGCATACACGTGTTCGATGAAAAAGACGATGAAGCATTGAGATTGATCGAAATGAGTCATCAAGGAAGAAGGAAAGCAGTCGGCAGAAGTAAATAGGTGGAGTTGCGGTCGATCGCACTTGGGGTTGGTCGATCCCCCCGACTGTACATCCGAGAGGGGAACGGTCGACCGTCTGTTGTGTACGGTCGACCGCCTGCAACGCTGATGGGTTATTTGGGTCGGGTCTTGGAGATTTGTGAGAAGCCCAACTTCGTCTCCAAGTCAGATCATGTGACTCTTAATGCAGGATTATCTCTTCAGTAGTAATCGGATGGTTAATGTATCAAGTGTATTAAACTAGGGTTTCTCTATATCTATAAATACATTTTAAACAGCTCCTAGAACAATATGATTCTATTGAGTGCCGAATAGAAGAAGATAGTACTTCATCTGAGAGGGTGAGAGATTTCTCCATTGTAAACATCAACCAAGTTCTAGTTAGGCTTGAAAGATGGTCGTGGTTAATTGTAATATTTTTGTATATTCTCTAGTTGAAATAACATCTCGGTTCTTCCTCCCCCAGATTAAGGCAAGCGCCCTATTCTGGACTATTCTTGTGCGCTTTTTGTGATTGGTGTGATCTAGTTTCGCTTGGTGGTTTGTGTTGATTGTGTCGAAGACTTTACAAGTTTCTCAATTTCCTAACACGTGGTATCAGAGCAATCAGATTCGTGGGTTTGTTCGAGTTTCTTGGAGAAGATGACAGATCAAAAGACGAAGATTAAGTGGTTTGATGGTAAAATCAACTTCAATCTATGGAAGGTGGACATGATGTTTTGGTTTAGAAGAACTTGCACATTGCCCTAAAAGAGAAGAATCCAACCGACATAAAGCAGGAGAAGTGAGATGAGATTTGTTTGAAGGCAATGAGTTTAATTCGGTTGCAATTGGCGTACGAAGTCAAGTGTAATATTCTTGGTAAAAAATAGTGCGGCGAGTCTATGAGCGAGACTCAAATCTGACTACTCGGGATCGTCATTGCTAGATCGGATGTATTGGAAGAGGAAGCTGTTTAGGTTCTCAATGAAGGAATGTACTCATCTTCAAGATCATATTGTGGAGTTCAATAAGGTAATATCTTAACTGAAGGAGATTAACGCTGATGATCTTAGCAAAGATAATAAAGCTTTCAACTTGATTTATTCACTACTAATTTCTTATGATCACTTGATAACTACCATGCTACACAAGAAGTCAGCCAAAGAGACACTTATAGTAGCCGGGGTGATTAAGGGTCTGAAGAAGATGAACTAAGAAAGTAGACTCATAAATGAGGGTCTGTTTTCTGCAGGGTGTTTTGCGATGGATGGTGATACTTCAATTGGAAGGGATGCAACACACAAGGATAAGATTCGTTGCCACTATTGTAAAAGAGTTGGGCATTACAAGAGAGACTTTCGCAAGCGGTTGAGTCAGAAGAGTGTTACTAAAGGAGGTGATCAAGCCACTGTACTCAACTTTACTGATTCAGGTAAATCAGGTGAATCTGATAACTTCGACATATGTCTTCTTGTTTCAAGTTTTGCAGATGTGGATTCAAGTTGGTATCTTGATTCGGGAAGTTCTTATATTTGCTCCAAAAGAGAGATATTTTCTACTTACAAGTTGTCAACATGTTGTAGTGAGAATGACTATAGAAGAGATTTGTGAAGTAGTGGGTGAGAGAACAGTTGAATTAGAGACGTCATATGGTAAAGGGCTCACACTAGAAGATGTCATGCTTATTTCTTCGATACAACAAAATCTGATATCGTTGGGGACTCTTAATGATCATTGCTGCAAATACACAGCTCGAGGTAGAAATTTGATAGTTTGGGATGGTCGTCGTAAGATAATGAAGGATAATAGGGGGATTGGGCAAGGCAAGCACACCCTCTATCAGCTTTGTGGGATCAGAAAAACTCGGCCGAGTGTATGGAAGCCCATTCTTCCTAAAGCATTATCTAGTAAGTCGTCAATAGAATAACCGAATTGAGACTATAACGTTCGAATATCGTTGGAAGGTGAAGAGAGCCTTGAAGTAGGTGGAGTTCGTGTGGAGGGTGGCACCTCCAAGATAACATCTACTGAGGTGTGCCTTTGAGGGGGGGGGGGGAGCATATAGCTGGAGACAAATAAATGGAGGTAGATTTTAACTAGCAGAAAAAGCCATAAAAACGTGTTGTTTACAAAGCGGAGAAGAAAGGACTAGAAGAGTTTTAAATCACATAAGTATGGATTCATGAGTATGCAATCCAGGGTGGAAATTGTTGTGTTTGTATGTCTTGCATACACATGTTCGATGAAGAAGACGATGGAGCATTGAGATGGATCAAAGCGAGGCATTGAAGAAGAAGGAAAGCAGTCAGCAGAAGCATTGAGATTATTAATGTATCAAGTGTATTAAACTTGGGTTTCTCTAGATCTATAAAAACAATGTAAACGACTCATAAAATAATATGATTCTATTGAGTGCCGAATAGAAGAAAAGAGTTTTTCTTTTGAGAGAGTGAGAGATTTCTCTATTGTAAACAGCAACCAAGTTCTAGGTAGGCTTTAGAGAGAGCCGTGGTGAGAATTGTAATATTTTTATATCTTCTCTAGTTAAAATAACATCTCGGTTCTTCCTCCCATGGATTAAGGTGAAAGCCCCAACCAGGACAATTCTTGTGTGCTGTGTGATTGGTGTGATCTAGTTTTGTTTGGTGGTTTGTTTTGATTGTATCGAAGACTCAACAAGATCCTCAATTTCCTAACAACTGCAATACTTATGCAAGGTTATACATCTAATGTTGCACAAATGCATCTCAATTCTCCAATTGTAGCAGTAAAGATATGTAAAAATGAACTGGGACATCCAGTACCGCAGTTGTTAACTTCCTCGCTACTCGAAGTTAGTTTTTTTTTCTTTCTTTATTTGGGGACAAAGAAAGAGGGAGAAGAGAGGATCTTTCTTATGATGGTGAACTTGATTATGTTATTGTCAGTAGACTTGTTAAAACCCCATAATCAATTGAGTATGAGTTGTGATATGGCTAAAAATGGGGTTAAATCAGAACCGTCCAAATCAGGAACGAATCTTAAAGCTTAGGGGTAAAATGGTAATTTCACCTACCAATGGATCTGAAGCGGGTACTGGTTCTCCTCCTCGAAGACCCACTAACCCGCGAACGGATCCACCTCAACTGGGTGCGGGTTTCAACCCGCAACAAACTCAGTCCAGCAGGGTAGAAGTAGGGTTTCTGATTAATCCTAATCAACGACCCTGATTCATATCTATTCTTTCACTGGGGATTAAGGATTACATTCCTTATCTAACCACAGGAATTACATTCCTAATCTGACCCTAACGGCGGCTATAATACCCCCCATCCATCTCCATTAAGAGGTAATCAATCTTTTTCCAATTCACTCTCTTTCATAATCTCCCTGATTACTGACTTGAGCATCGGAGGGTGCGTCGCCGGGATCAACCCCGGTGTCTCGCACTTTTTGCAGGTGAACGGCGGGAGTCAACGATCAAACTCCAGCAGAACAGGTAACAGGTTTGCTAATTAAAGTTTTCCAAGAATCCACAAATACTTTCTGTTTGCCCCCACACCAGATTTAGCGGTAACAGATTGGCACCGTCTGTGGGAAACAAACGAATAGCAGCCTCCCCTCTTTCCGTTGGTCAGATTTTCTCCAGCCATGCATCCTAGGAAAGTAAGATCCAGAGGGTCCAACCGTGGACCCAACCCTGATCAGCAACAGGATGTCCCCATCCAACCCGCTCAGCAGCAGGGGCAACTTCCGCCTCAAGCCGAGGACCCTCTTCAACAGGATCAACCTTCTCTTCAAAATCAACAACCTCCTAAGGGTCCCCCCGGTCCTCAACATGCCGGTGCAGGGGTCTCGCGTCTTAACCCGCAGAAACAACCTCTCCATCAGGACCACGTCTCAATCCACAATGCCTCTTCGGATTCTATGGCCTCCCACAATCCCCGAGCTTCCGACCTTCGCAATACCATCCTCAATCGGCAGAAGGATGAGGATCTTCATCGCCGTCTGGATGAAAAGCGGGCCCGAGAGGGAGCCTCCCGTCAACAACGTCCGGATGAGCGATCTCCTCACCGCCGAGACTACAGAAGGTCCCCTACCCGAAGGGGGCGAAGAGAGTCCCCCGAGCATCACAAGAGAAGACCCCATTCCCCTGTCGGTCGGCAACATCCAAGGAACGATAAGGCACCCATCACCCGTGCCGAGTTCCAGCAATTCCAAGCAACCATCCTACAAGCTCTCAATCTCCGTCCCAACAACCCCAATGCTCCAAGGATTCCCACTCCTCCTCCGGTCCGAAGTCCTCGCCGACGGTCCCTAACTCCTCCCCCAGTTCCTAGCAACCCCCGGCACATTCCTAGTCCTCGCCGCTCCAGGAGCTACCGTCGTCGTAGCCCCCGCTCTTCCTCGTACGAAGACGAGTCTAGAGGCTCGGTTGATTACCGTCGAAGGGATGATGCTGTCTACCTCCGTCTCCGCGAAATGGAGAGGCGCTTGGGTCAGTTAGACAGGGAAGAAGAGCTCAGAGGAAGAACCCTTCGCCCGAGTCGACCTCCTTTTTCCCGAACTATAATGGAGGCACCCGTACCAATTGGCTTTAAACCTCCTCAATTCGAGATTTATTCCGGGGAGTCTGACCCCATCGATCACATCGAAAGCTTTAAGACCCTCATGCTCATCCATCAAGCTTTTGATGCTCTGCTATGCAAGACCTGCCCCGCAACTCTCAAGGGTCCGGCTCGAGAATGGTACTCTCACCTTGCCCCATCCTCAGTATTCTCCTTCGAGCAATTTGAGACCCTCTTGGTCACCCACTTCGTGAGTAGCCGCCGAACTAAGAAGACCATCATTTTGCTACTCTACCTCAACCAGAAGAAGGGTGAGAAGCTCAGAGACTACGTGAAAAGGTTCACAGCGGAGGCCAGGTCCATAGCATCTCTCGACCAGTCGGTCGCTGCAGCAGCATTCCAATCCAATGTCCTTAACTCCAGCCTCCGCTCCTCCCTCGCCAAGAAGCCCTCACAGAACTTCTCTGATCTCCTCCTCCGGAGCGAAAAGTATATTCAGGCCGAAGAAGCTGAGCACCGCCCCAACTTGGAGGGGTCTTCCTCCGGGTCTAAGAGGAAGGGAACAGAAGAGGAAGGGGCCAAGAAGCTCCAGAAAGATAATGGCGGCCAGCGCCGACCTCCTCCAAGATTTGAAATGTTTACTCCCCTTAACGCCAACAATTCTCATGGAAGTTGAGAAGGAGGGGGTGATACCATCTGCACAAAAAATGAACACCCCTGGCAAGAAGAGGAATAAAGAGAAGTGGTGCCGTTATCACCGGGACCATGGCCACGACACCAATGATTGTCGGGCCCTGAAGAACGAGATAGAAGCCCTCATCCAGAGGGGTCAGCTAAACAGGTTCGTGAGAAAGGACCGAACCGATCCTCCTCCCCCACCTTGGGGGGCTAACAAGCGTCCTGAACGAGATGAAATGCCCGAATTCGAAGAGGAACGTGTCTTACACCTCATTCATGGGGGCCCAATAGGGGGCTCCTCCAACTCCTCTCGGAAGGCGTTTATAAGGAAAGTCAATTCGGTTTGCGCCACACCTCCTCCTAAAGGCCTCAGAGTGCCCGTCACATTCTCAGATGAAGACATTGAGGGTGTCCGAACCCCCCATTGTGACGCACTCGTCATCAGTCTCCATATGGCGAACTTTAAGGTGGAAAGGATCCTAGTGGACAATGGCAGCTCCGTTAACATCCTTTTCCTTGCCGCTTTCAAAGACCTCAAACTATCACGAGACAGACTCAAACCCGTTGGGTACACGCTCCATGGGTTCACGGGAGTGCCAGTGACTATTGAAGGGGTGATCACTCTCGACGTAACCACTGGCAAAACTCCTACTACCCGAACGGAGTCGATGGACTTTATGGTCATGGATGTCCCTACAGCTTACAATGTCATTTTAGGTCGCCCCGGCTTAGCAGCTCTTGAATCCGTCCCTTCCGCCTATCACCTCAAGATGAAGTTTCCCACTCGGGCAGGAGTAGGGGAAGTAAAAGGCAATCAGGAAATGGCCCGCAAATGCTACATGACCTCTACCCTGGGTCCAGTCCTCTCCCTCAAAACTCTGGAAATCCCCCAAGATGTTGCCCGACCAACGTCCGAGCGGTGGATGAGTTGGAGGAAGTGCTCTTCTCTGAGCAGGATCGAAGCCAAAAGTTCTTTGTTAGCAAGACCTTCCCATCCGCCCTATGCTCCGACATAGTCCAGTGCATTCGAAGGAACCGAGACCTCTTTGCGTGGTCGGCTGCAGACATGCCTGGAATTTCCGAAGAGATCTTGGTCGACCACCTCAGCGTTGCTCCGGGGTCCAAACCGGTCCAACAGAAGAGGCGCAAGTTCGCTCCCGAGCGCCAGCAAGCTATAAAAGAGGAAGTGGACAAGCTCTTGAAGGCTCGGTTCATACAAGAGGTAAACTATCCCGAATGGCTCTCGAATGTAGTTATGGTGAAGAAGTCCAATGGGACCTGGAGGATTTGTATCGACTTTACCGACCTCAATAAGGCATGCCCCAAAGATCCATTCCTTCTTCCAAGCATCGATACTTTGATTGACGCAACTTCGGGCCATGAACTCCTCAGCTTCATGGACGCCGTCTCAGGCTACAATCGGATTCGTATGTTTCCCCCGGATATCCCGAAGACCTCCTTCGTAACCGATCAGGGCCTCTACTACTACAGGGTAATGCCCTTCGGTTTGAAGAATGCAGGTGCCACCTATCAACGCCTCGTCAACAAGGTTTTTCAAGCACAAATCGGCCGAAATATGGAGGTATATGTTGACGATATGCTTGTGAAGAGCATCCACGGGGCCGATCATGTGGTCGATCTGCAAGAGGCATTCGACGTACTCAGGAAACACAATATGAGGCTCAATCCGAACAAATGTGCGTTCGGAGTCTCATCAGGGAAATTCCTAGGCTTCTTGGTCAGCCAGAAAGGAATCGAGGCCAACCCCGAGAAGATTAAGGCCATATTAGACATGGCTCCTTCGAAGAATGTCAAAGAGGTTCAAAAGCTAACGGGTCGCCTGGCAGCCATAGGGCATTTCCTTTCCAAGTCAGGGGAGAAGTGCCTTCCCTTCTTCAAGGCTCTCAGGAGGGCTAAAGGCTTCGAGTGGGGACAACAGCAACAAGATTCATTCGACTAGCTCAAGGCTTACCTAGTCAATCCTCCTCTCCTCAGCAAACCAATTCCTGGTGAAGCCCTCTACCTCTACTTAGCAGCCTCCGAGCAGACCCTCAGTGCCGTTCTTGTGAGGGAAGAAGATAAGACCCAAAAGCCCATCTATTACGTGAGCAAGGTACTTCGGGATGCCGAGCTCTGCTACCCAAAGATAGAGAAGATGACATATGCCCTAGTCATGGCCGCAAGGAAGCTTCGCCCATATTTTTAGTCCCATTCGGTGGTCGTTCTTACTGACCAACCGCTGAAGCAAGTTCTCCACAAGCCAGAGACCTCCGGTCGCCTTATGAAGTGGTCTATCGAGCTGAGCCAGCATGATATAACATATCAACCTCGGACCGCGATCAAGGCTCAGGCCTTAGCAGAATTCATAGTTGAAAGTACCATCTCCAAGTTCAGCTAAGCAATGAAGGGACCACCTGTCTGGTCGGTTTATGTGGATGGGTCCTCTTGTAATGAGGGAAGCGGAGTTGGGGTCATTCTGGCCGTCCCAGATAATTTCATCCTCCAATACTCCTTCCGCAACAACTTCAAGGCCTCTAACAACGAAGCAGAATATGAAGCACTCATAGCCGGCCTCGGAATGGCTCGCAATGCAGGGGCGCAGCACCTCCGGATCTTTAGCGACTCTCAGCTGGTCGTGAATCAGGTCCTAGGCGAGTATGAGGCACAAGATGACCGAATGGTTAGGTACCTAGCCAAGGTCAGGAATCTTATGGCCCTATTTGAGGAAGCTCTCATCTAGCGAATCCCCCGAGAAGAGAATTCTTAAGCCGATGCCCTCTCCAAGTTAGCCTCCTCCTCCCTCCAAGGTCTCAAGCAGACCGTCTTGATTGAGGTGCTCCTGAAGCCAAGTATAGAAGATAAAACTTCCGACTCTATGGAGTCCCTACCTGTCCTGCTTCAAGATAATTGGATGAAACCCCTCGTTGAATTCCTAAGGGATGGGCTCCTCCCCGAAGATCCTAAGGAGGCTCGCAGAGTAAGAACCCGAGCAGAGCGATACACACTTATCGAGGGCATCCTATACAAGCTCTCCTTCACACAAGTAGACGGCATGCCTTATTTGAGATGGCTCTCCCCGGAACAAGCCGACTACGCCTTACAAGAACTTCACGAAGGCATCGGCGGGGCACATTCAGGGTCCAGATCCCTAGCCCGCAAAGTGTTGAATTACGGATATTTCTGGCCCACTCTCCTACAAGACGCTGAACTACACGTTCGGCAATGCAGCTCTTGTCAGAAGTACTTCAACGTTCATCGCCTCCCACAAGCTCCACTCACCTCTTTATCAAGTCCTATCCCTTTCGCAATGTGGGGGATGGATTTACTAGGGCCATTCCCACTAGCTCCCGACCAGTTCAAATTCTTAGTCACGGCAATCGACTACTTCTCGAAGTGGATAGAGGCCAAGCCCTTGGCCACAATCACCGAGAACAAAGTACTTCAGTTATTCTGGAAGAACGTAATCTGCTGATTCGGTGTCCCTCGGGTCCTCATAACAGACAACGGAACCCAGTTCATCGGGGCTGCCTTCCGAGCTCTATGTGAAGATCTCGCCATCCAACAACGATTCTCCTCTGTTTCCCATCCACAGTCGAATAGCCAAGTGGAGAATGCTAACCGACAGATCCTCTCCGGTATTAAGAAGAGGTTGAATAAATGCTCTAAAGGCTTATGGGTCGATCAGCTCCCTAATGGGCTGTGGAACTACCGCACCACAAAACGGACCCCCACAGGAGAATCCCCATTCAATCTCACCTATGGATCCGAAGCTATGATCCCCCTAGAAGTTGGTATACCTTCTCCTCGTCTAATGGCTTATGAAGAAGAACAAAATGCCAGAGAGCTCCGAGCAAATCTAGACTTGATTGATGAGATCCGTGAAAGAGCTGCCATTCGTCAACAAAGCTACCAGAAAAGAATCGAGCTGGCATACAATAAGAGAGTCTGTCCTACCGACCTCAAATAAGGGGACTTGGTCCTCAGAAAGTTAGCAATCTCTTTCCCTGGTCAAAAGAGTAAACTAGCTCCAAATTGGGAGGGACCCTACAAGATTGCCAAAGTAGTTCGGTCCGGGACATATAGACTAGAAGACCTCGAAGGCAGAGAGATCTCCAAGACTTGGAATGCCGACCATCTTTTGAAATACCGGGAGAGAGCATTAACGCCTCTCTGAGTATTCTGGGATGTCGAACCGTTCCTTTCCTTTTACTTGTATTTTTTTTTTTATTTCTCTCATGTAATAACGGCTCGCAACTTAGAAGCAGCCAACCATTAGTTATCAATAAAGAAAGTTTTTTCATATTTTACTCGTAAAATTGCTTGTATCTCTCTGCTTTTACTCTTCACCCTAACGACGAGTTCGAAGTCCAACACTTGGTTCGATTCTGCTCCGCAAGCCCGCTCTTAAGCGAGCTAGGAGTGGGTCACTATTCGGAATTGCTCCCACAACCGTTGAACAAACTCTAACGACGAGTTCGGAGTCCAACACTTGGTTCGATTATGCTCCGCAAGCCCGCTCTTAAGCGAGCTAGGAGTGGGTCGCCATTCGGAATTGCTCTCACAACCGTTGAACAAACTCTAACGACGAGTTCGGAGTCCAACACTTGGTTCGATTCTACTCCGCAAGTTCGCTCTTAAGCGAGCTAGGAGTGGGTCGCCATTCGGAATTGCTCCCACAACCGTTGAACAAACTCTAACGACGAGTTCGGAGTCCAACACTTGGTTCGATTCTGCTCCGCAAGCCCGCTCTTAAGCGAGCTAGGAGTGGGTCACCATTCGGAATTGCTCCCACAACCGTTGAATAAACTCTAACGACGAGTTCGGAGTCCAACACTTGGTTCGATTATGCTCCGCAAGCCCGCTCTTAAGCGAGCTAGGAGTGGGTCGCCATTCGAAATTGCTCCCACAACTGTTGAACAAACTCTAACGACGAGTTCGGAGTCCAACACTTGGTTCGACTCTGCTCCGCAAGCTCGCTCTTAAGCGAGCTAGGAGTGGGTCGCCCATATGAAGGAAGATTTGCTTCTGATTTTGAGTAGTTGTCAAAAGTTGGAGGAGTTATACTTAAACTAATAAACAGCTAACACAGCATTCGAACATCAGAAGCTAAATAAACTCTTTTATTAAGAAACCAAACAGGACTGACACTACAACAGGGTTTTTACAATAACTTGAAGAGCATCATACAACTTGTTTAGCGCTTCTTCGGAAGGGGAACGTTTCGGTTCAGAGACATACGAGGGCGGCGTCGCCTTGCCTCCGAGCTTGACTTTAAACCAGCAAAGCGAGAACCCCCTTCGCCACTAATTCTAGCTGTGGCCCCAACCGAGGCGCCGCTAGACGAAATAGCTACACCACTTTGAGCGTCAGCGGGGCTCCGCCTAACGATGGGCGAACGTGTTGCAAGTTCATAGAACGAGATTCCTCTCTCGCTTTCTTCGCGAGTACACGACGTACTGCGAACGTTGGTCCTTAGGGGCTAAGGTTTCAGCGTTGCAATCTCCTTCTCTAGCTCGACGATCCTGTCTCTCAGAATATCGTCCTCCACCGATACTTTGAAACGGGGAAGTTTAGACGAGCCTGCGACGTTAGTGCTGTCATCCACAATACGACGGAAATGAGTCACTTCGATGCCCCTATCGATCGTGACCCTCCTTAGTTTGTCAATTCTTGCCGTCAACTCATCGCGCTCAGACATCAACTTTCCCACCTTCGAAGCTAACTCCTCTTCCTCCGCCGAGTGCTCTTTCACCGTTAAGTGACGAATCTCCGCCAGAAGCTCACTATTCCTTTGGTCGACATCGAAGAGCGCCTTACGGAGCAACTCTATCTTGCCTTCGAGACGAGTTTCTCGAGATTGCTTTCGCAGTTGCCTCAACTCGCAAAAATACCCCCTCGCGGTTGCTTTAATGTCCTCCAACTTCAAGAAGTCGTAAAACGCTTCATCACGACTGCGAGAAAGAGCCTGCATCGTTTTCTCCAGCTCAGTACGAAGATGGGAGACCTCAGTAATCGGGCCTAACTCAACCTGAAAAGCAGAAAAATATCAAAAGAAGTCTTCGACACTTAAGGACACAATCCGAGCAAAAAGAGTTGAATAACTTCGCGAAATTTTGTAATATTCAGCCGAAAAGAAACCATTTCATTAAAAGTCCAAAAGCTACAAAAAGCGGTGGCCAGTCCGCAGTTAGGCATTACAAAAAAAAAAGAGAGAAGAACAAGAAAATTAGAAGAGGCAACAAAGTCAGGGGTCGACCTCATCATCGCTCGGCACAGCTACAATCGCACGCTCGGCACCCCCTCGCCTTCGGAGTCTTCGCCCTCCAGCCTCGGAGCGAGCTCGGCCAAGGGCAGCTCTTCCTCACCCTCTACGGAGTCATAGAAGTAGTAGGACGAGACGTCGAATCCGGGGTTCCGAGCGACGATATGCTTCAATGCTCAGCCGTACGCCTCCTCCATGTTGGTCAGCATGTGAGCCTCGGCTTCGTCCCGAACCACCTTCTCCGCGGCCGCCACCTTCGACACTTGCTCGCTCAGAGCTTCCTCCGTTGCCTTCTGAGCCTTAGACAACTCCCCCTCGAGTCGAGCCGCCTCCTTTTCAAGGGTCTCGACCTTGGCAGCCTCAGCGGCCGAGCTCCTCAGCGCCTCGGCGAGCTGAGCCTTTAGGTCAGCAACCTCAGCCTCGAGCAAAGTGGAACGCAACTGTTTGGCCTCCAGCTGCTTCACTGCCTTAGACCGCTCCGACCGTTCTCGGTCATTCAGAACGGTCATCTCTTTTTCCTTGCTAGCGAACTCCTCGAGCAGATAGTTGAAGTGGCAGAGGGTCTACAAGCAATATAAGAAACAGTCAAGCACGAGCGCAAAAACTTAGAAAAATTCTCAAGAAAGTGCTCTACTACTTACCGACATAGTGTTCCGAGCGATCTGCATCGCGGCGTCACCAACTTCACCCGCCTTAAGCGCCGCTCGGTCTTTAGGGGTCGGCAAGTGCTTCACCTCCTGCATACAAATGTTACCGTCCCCTAAGAATCCATCGACCTTCATCACCCGCCAGTCGGGGACGAAGATGCGCTTGTGCTCCTCGGTCAGAATCGCCTCCTCCTTGGCAGTGAGGGGCGGGACATCGAGAGCCAGCGTGTAGAACCCCGTATTTTCAAATATTATTTTAATTATTTGAAAATGAATTTAAATGATTTTCTGAGAATTTAATTGATATTTTCTAAAAGATTTATCTTTTGTACACGTGCAAAACACGTGCAAACGACTTTTGAGATGTTTGAAAAATTAAGTTTTCCTTATGAAAAACCATTATTTATTATTTGAGAATTATGTAGTATTTTTCCGAATTTTTCTGAATTTAATTAGTACTATTTGCAAATTTTAAGAAAAGAAGGACCTTTTTGTAAAATTGACATTTTTAAGGGCTAAAGTGCAAAATTGGCATTCTGGACGTTTTAAACAGTATTGGTTAAGATTTAGAAGTATATTTTCTATTAAATCCTAATTTTAATGAATTTTGGATGAGTTTCCAAGAGTAGATAGATATATATAAAATTGTATTTTGAAGGGATTGTTTTGCAAATGTATTTGAAAACCCTAGAACCTAATTTCCGGCCTATATAAAGAGAGTTGCAGCCGTCATTCGCTGCATAACTCAGATTTCATTATATTATTTTCTTGGTGATTGGAGAAGGAGTTTGGATCTAGCAAAGGAAGACTTTTGTGGATTCTTCTTGCTTCTAAAGGTGAGTGATATGAACTTGGTTTTGTTTGTGTGTGTGATTGTGTGCTGTTTTGTTTGATGTATTCGTATCTTGTATGTGATCGATGCAATAGTCGTTATTCGTTTTATGCATGAGAAATCCACGAATGTTTAGTAGATCTTGTTTAACAAATTCTTTATTGATCGAAAACATGTTAAGATTCAAGTATGGTTTGATCGGATGTATGAACATCTGGATCTTGTGTTTATAATCAGATCTAGGTTATTATTGGTGGAAGAATTAAGTATTAAGGAAACCCTAATGTAAGATTTAGGAATTTGAGAACAAGAGAATTGAGTTTTGAGTTATTGAATGATTGAATAATGGATCGGCAATGAAGAAGTAATCGAGATTGTCATTTTACATGATTAAGAATTATTTTCATGAACAATGAACCTTTAGAAAACACCAGACTTGTTTTTCGTATTCAGACCTAATTTATGAAAACTGTAGGCCGACAGTCGACTGGTCTACTATTCAGTCGACTGGTACGACCCCAGCTGCTGTATTTTTAGTTTTTCTCGAAAATCCGTTCTGGACAGTCGACTTAGACCCTTCTCAGTCGACTGGTACACTTAGA
Source organism: Hemerocallis citrina (assembly GCA_017893485.1). Taxonomy (NCBI): domain Eukaryota; kingdom Viridiplantae; phylum Streptophyta; class Magnoliopsida; order Asparagales; family Asphodelaceae; genus Hemerocallis; species Hemerocallis citrina. Next base: position 282,683,039 of record CM030363.1, on the reverse strand, counting down.
ATTTATTTTTCAAAGTTATCGTAGAATTTCTCTCGGGTAAGTCGACTTATGTTCTTATAAGTCGACTTATGTCTCCTTTAAGTCGACTTATGTTTTGATAAGTCTACTTATGATCTTTATAAGTCATCTTATACTTTTGATAAGTCTACTTATGATCTTTATAAGTCATCTTATACTTCTGATAAGTCTACTTATGATCTTTATAAGTCATCTTATACTTTTGATAAGTCTACTTATGATCTTTATAAGTCATCTTATGTTTTGATAAGTCTACTTATGATTATTATAAGTCATCTTATGTTTTGATAAGTCTACTTATGATTTTTATAAGTCATCTTATGTTTCGATAAGTCTACTTATGATTTTTATAAGTCATCTTATATTGTTGATAAGTCAACTGATGTTTTTATAAGTCATCTTATACTGTTAGCACTTGGAATGTTTCTTGAGAATTATTGATAATTGTCTCGGGTAAGTCAACTGATGGTTTTCTTAAGTCGACTTACTGCACTTGTTATAATCTTGGATATTGGTTCTCGGGGCAGTCGACTTACTGTCGCATAAGTCGACTGGTCCTGAGGAGTTCTTCATAATCTTGAGTGTTTTTTCAGTCTTTAGTTTGTTTGTAGATGGATATGTTCGTCGGTGTCTTGGCATACCGGGTTCGTATTCGATCTATACCTTCTTAGTTTGTTTGTAGATAGATATGTTCGTCGGTGTCTTGGCATACCGGGTTCGTATTCGATCTATACCTTCTTAGTTTGTTTGTAGATGGATATGTTCGTCGGTGTCTTGGCATACCGGGTTCGTATTCGATCTATACCTTCTTAGTTTGTTTGTAGATGGATATGTTCGTCGGTGTCTTGGCATACCGGGTTCGTATTCGATCTATACCTTCTTAGTTTGTTTGTAGATGGATATGTTCGTCGGTGTCTTGGCATACCGGGTTCGTATTCGATCTATACCTTCTTAGTTTGTTTGTAGATGGATATGTTCGTCGGTGTCTTGGCATACCGGGTTCGTATTCGATCTATACCTTCTTAGTTTGTTTGTAGATGGATATGTTCGTCGGTGTCTTGGCATACCGGGTTCGTATTCGATCTATACCTTCTTAGTTTGTTTGTAGATGGATATGTTCGTCGGTGTCTTGGCATACCGGGTTCGTATTCGATCTATACCTTCTTAGTTTGTTTGTAGATGGATATGTTCGTCGGTGTCTTGGCATACCGGGTTCGTATTCGATCTATACCTTCTTAGTTTGCTTGTAGATGGATATGTTCGTCGGTGTCTTGGCATACCGGGTTTGTATTCGATCTATATTATCTTTGGTCTTGTAGATGGATATATTGTTATCCGATCTATGGCATTATTGGTGATCGATTGTTGGACATACATTGTGGTACTGAGAATTGTTGACAGTTGGACATATACTGAGTTGTGAGGATTACTGTTTGTTCAGAACAGTCGACTGGTTCATAAGACAGTCGACTGTACCGTACAGTTAAGCTGTACATATTTTGAGAGAGATTGATTGATTGATACTTGATCGTTGGTATTGTTTCTTGACTCGGCTTCACTCATGTACTGACCTATCGTTCTTGTTTCAGATTACATGTTCAGTTTATGTATTTTTGTTCAGTACATGTTGCTTATCATTATTTGTTTGTTTATGTTTGTTGTTTATATCACTCACACCATTTATGGCTGACCCCGTAGTTTTGGGGGTTAGAGTTCAACTCTAGCCTCATGTGATGCAGATTGCTTGGAGTTGGAGGCTTGGATTAGCTTTGGATTTTAGAGAGTGATATAATAGAGCCTTGGGTAAATTTGTAAAGAAAAAGGGTTGTAACAGTTAAATGTATTTTAAGGTGTTTTGTATTTCCGCTGCAATGTTAAAGATTATTGTAATAAAGATTTGGAATAAAATGATTTGAGTTTTTGGCTATGTATGTTGTTACATTGAAGTGGATCGCTGGGAATGTGCCACGTATTTTCTAAGTTCTCATATTAGAAATTCGGAGCGCTACAGTTTGGTATCAGAGCATGCTTCAATGATAATAATAGACATAGTATGGAAACCAACCTAGGTGTGGACACTAGAGAGTGAGTACCTAGGTGTGGACATCAGAGTGCGATTATCACATAGAATTAAAATATGATGTTTTGTTTGAGGTCATGGTATGGTTATAGTTTTGCCATAGGATATGGATGTGAATGTGAATTGTGTTTGAGGTGGCTATCCTTAGTCATGTCCTTTCTAAGGAGGGAGTGGCCACTGATTCTCGGAAGGAGGAAGCAGAAGGTCAGAGTTGGATGCAGGAGTTCAGTAGTTGTTGCAGCGTGGCTTTATCAGAGTCGCGCAGCGGAAGTTTGATTTTCTGAATCCCTTGCATGATTGTGATTATTTGGTGTGATGTGTTTGTTTTGTTAGGATGCATTCTTAGGTGTGATTGTATTTCCTAAAGATTTATGTTTCTACCCATGAGTTTCGATCACTATTAGTGGGTTGTTCGGACCTCATTAGCCGTAGTTCTGAGGACAGAACTCTTCTAAGGAGGGAGTGATGTAGAACCCCGTATTTTCAAATATTATTTTAATTATTTGAAAATGAATTTAAATGATTTTCTGAGAATTTAATTGATATTTTCTAAAAGATTTATCTTTTGTACACGTGCAAAACACGTGCAAACGACTTTTGAGATGTTTGAAAAATTAAGTTTTCCTTATGAAAAACCATTATTTATTATTTGAGAATTATGTAGTATTTTTCCGAATTTTTCTGAATTTAATTAGTACTATTTGCAAATTTTAAGAAAAGAAGGACCTTTTTGTAAAATTGACATTTTTGAGGGCTAAAGTGCAAAATTGGCATTCTGGACGTTTTAAACAGTATTGGTGAAGATTTAGAAGTATATTTTCTATTAAATCCTAATTTTAATGAATTTTGGATGAGTTTCCAAGAGTAGATAGATATATATAAAATTGTATTTTGAAGGGATTGTTTTGCAAATGTATTTGGAAACCCTAGAACCTAATTCCCGGCCTATATAAAGAGAGTTGCAGCCGTCATTCGCTGCATAACTCAGATTTCATTATATTATTTTCTTGGTGATTGGAGAAGGAGTTTGGATCTAGCAAAGGAAGACTTTTGTGGATTCTTCTTGCTTCTAAAGGTGAGTGATATGAACTTGGTTTTGTTTGTGTGTGTGATTGTGTGCTGTTTTGTTTGATGTATTCGTATCTTGTATGTGATCGATGCAATAGTCGTTATTCGTTTTATGCATGAGAAATCCACGAATGTTTAGTAGATCTTGTTTAACAAATTCTTTATTGATCGAAAACATGTTAAGATTCAAGTATGGTTTGATCGGATGTATGAACATCTGGATCTTGTGTTTATAATCAGATCTAGGTTATTATTGGTGGAAGAATTAAGTATTAAGGAAACCCTAATATAAGATTTAGGAATTTGAGAACAAGAGAATTGAGTTTTGAGTTATTGAATGATTGAATAATGGATCGGCAATGAAGAAGTAATCGAGATTGTCATTTTACATGATTAAGAATTATTTTCATGAACAATGAACCTTTAGAAAACACCAGACTTGTTTTTCGTATTCAGACCTAATTTATGAAAACTGTAGGCCGACAGTCGACTGGTCTACTATTCAGTCGACTGGTACGACCCCAGCTGCTGTATCTTTAGTTTTTCTCGAAAATCCGTTCTGGACAGTCGACTTAGACCCTTCTCAGTCGACTGGTACACTTAGAATTTATTTTTCAAAGTTATCGTAGAATTTCTCTCGGGTAAGTCGACTTATGTTCTTATAAGTCGACTTATGTCTCCTTTAAGTCGACTTATGTTTTGATAAGTCTACTTATGATCTTTATAAGTCATCTTATACTTTTGATAAGTCTACTTATGATCTTTATAAGTCATCTTATACTTCTGATAAGTCTACTTATGATCTTTATAAGTCATCTTATACTTTTGATAAGTCTACTTATGATCTTTATAAGTCATCTTATGTTTTGATAAGTCTACTTATGATTATTATAAGTCATCTTATGTTTTGATAAGTCTACTTATGATTTTTATAAGTCATCTTATGTTTCGATAAGTCTACTTATGATTTTTATAAGTCATCTTATATTGTTGATAAGTCAACTGATGTTTTTATAAGTCATCTTATACTGTTAGCACTTGGAATGTTTCTTGAGAATTATTGATAATTGTCTCGGGTAAGTCAACTGATGGTTTTCTTAAGTCGACTTACTGCACTTGTTATAATCTTGGATATTGGTTCTCGGGGCAGTCGACTTACTGTCGCATAAGTCGACTGGTCCTGAGGAGTTCTTCATAATCTTGAGTGTTTTTTCAGTCTTTAGTTTGTTTGTAGATGGATATGTTCGTCGGTGTCTTGGCATACCGGGTTCGTATTCGATCTATACCTTCTTAGTTTGTTTGTAGATAGATATGTTCGTCGGTGTCTTGGCATACCGGGTTCGTATTCGATCTATACCTTCTTAGTTTGTTTGTAGATGGATATGTTCGTCGGTGTCTTGGCATACCGGGTTCGTATTCGATCTATACCTTCTTAGTTTGTTTGTAGATGGATATGTTCGTCGGTGTCTTGGCATACCGGGTTCGTATTCGATCTATACCTTCTTAGTTTGTTTGTAGATGGATATGTTCGTCGGTGTCTTGGCATACCGGGTTCGTATTCGATCTATACCTTCTTAGTTTGTTTGTAGATGGATATGTTCGTCGGTGTCTTGGCATACCGGGTTCGTATTCGATCTATACCTTCTTAGTTTGTTTGTAGATGGATATGTTCGTCGGTGTCTTGGCATACCGGGTTCGTATTCGATCTATACCTTCTTAGTTTGTTTGTAGATGGATATGTTCGTCGGTGTCTTGGCATACCGGGTTCGTATTCGATCTATACCTTCTTAGTTTGCTTGTAGATGGATATGTTCGTCGGTGTCTTGGCATACCGGGTTCGTATTCGATCTATATTATCTTTGGTCTTGTAGATGGATATATTGTTATCCGATCTATGGCATTATTGGTGATCGATTGTTGGACATACATTGTGGTACTGAGAATTGTTGACAGTTGGACATATACTGAGTTGTGAGGATTACTGTTTGTTCAGAACAGTCGACTGGTTCATAAGACAGTCGACTGTACCGTACAGTTAAGCTGTACATATTTTGAGAGAGATTGATTGATTGATACTTGATCGTTGGTATTGTTTCTTGACTCGGCTTCACTCATGTACTGACCTATCGTTCTTGTTTCAGATTACATGTTCAGTTTATGTATTTTTGTTCAGTACATGTTGCTTATCATTATTTGTTTGTTTATGTTTGTTGTTTATATCACTCACACCATTTATGGCTGACCCCGTAGTTTTGGGGGTTAGAGTTCAACTCTAGCCTCATGTGATGCAGATTGCTTGGAGTTGGAGGCTTGGATTAGCTTTGGATTTTAGAGAGTGATATAATAGAGCCTTGGGTAAATTTGTAAAGAAAAAGGGTTGTAATAGTTAAATGTATTTTAAGGTGTTTTGTATTTCCGCTGCAATGTTAAAGATTATTGTAATAAAGATTTGGAATAAAATGATTTGAGTTTTTGGCTATGTATGTTGTTACATTGAAGTGGATCGCTGGGAATGTGCCACGTATTTTCTAAGTTCTCATATTAGAAATTCGGGGCGCTACAGTTTGGTATCAGAGCATGCTTCAATGATAATAATAGACATAGTATGGAAACCAACCTAGGTGTGGACACTAGAGAGTGAGTACCTAGGTGTGGACATCAGAGTGTGAGTATCACATAGAATTAAAATATGATGTTTTGTTTGAGGTCATGGTATGGTTATAGTTTTGCCATAGGATATGGATGTGAATGTGAATTGTGTTTGAGGTGGCTATCCTTAGTCATGTCCTTTCTAAGGAGGGAGTGGCCACTGATTCTCGGAAGGAGGAAGCAGAAGGTCAGAGTTGGATGCAGGAGTTCAGTAGTTGTTGCAGCGTGGCTTTATCAGAGTCGCGCAGCGGAAGTTTGATTTTCTGAATCCCTTGCATGATTGTGATTATTTGGTGTGATGTGTTTGTTTTGTTAGGATGCATTCTTAGGTGTGATTGTATTTCCTAAAGATTTATGTTTCTACCCATGAGTTTCGATCACTATTAGTGGGTTGTTCGGACCTCATTAGCCGTAGTTCTGAGGACAGAACTCTTCTAAGGAGGGAGTGATGTAGAACCCCGTATTTTCAAATATTATTTTAATTATTTGAAAATGAATTTAAATGATTTTCTGAGAATTTAATTGATATTTTCTAAAAGATTTATCTTTTGTACACGTGCAAAACACGTGCAAACGACTTTTGAGATGTTTGAAAAATTAAGTTTTCCTTATGAAAAACCATTATTTATTATTTGAGAATTATGTAGTATTTTTCCGAATTTTTCTGAATTTAATTAGTACTATTTGCAAATTTTAAGAAAAGAAGGACCTTTTTGTAAAATTGACATTTTTGAGGGCTAAAGTGCAAAATTGGCATTCTGGACGTTTTAAACAGTATTGGTTAAGATTTAGAAGTATATTTTCTATTAAATCCTAATTTTAATGAATTTTGGATGAGTTTCCAATAGTAGATAGATATATATAAAATTGTATTTTGAAGGGATTGTTTTGCAAATGTATTTGGAAACCCTAGAACCTAATTCCCGGCCTATATAAAGAGAGTTGCAGCCGTCATTCGCTGCATAACTCAAATTTTATTATATTATTTTCTTGGTGATTGGAGAAGGAGTTTGGATCTAGCAAAGGAAGACTTTTGTGGATTCTTCTTGCTTCTAAAGGTGAGTGATATGAACTTGGTTTTGTTTGTGTGTGTGATTGTGTGCTGTTTTGTTTGATGTATTCGTATCTTGTATGTGATCGATGCAATAGTCGTTATTCGTTTTATGCATGAGAAATCCACGAATGTTTAGTAGATCTTGTTTAACAAATTCTTTATTGATCGAAAACATGTTAAGATTCAAGTATGGTTTGATCGGATGTATGAACATCTGGATCTTGTGTTTATAATCAGATCTAGGTTATTATTGGTGGAAGAATTAAGTATTAAGGAAACCCTAATGTAAGATTTAGGAATTTGAGAACAAGAGAATTGAGTTTTGTGTTATTGAATGATTGAATAATGGATCGGCAATGAAGAAGTAATCGAGATTGTCATTTTACATGATTAAGAATTATTTTCATGAACAATGAACCTTTAGAAAACACCAGACTTGTTTTTCGTATTCAGACCTAATTTATGAAAACTGTAGGCCGACAGTCGACTGGTCTACTATTCAGTCGACTGGTACGACCCCAGCTGCTGTATCTTTAGTTTTTCTCGAAAATCCGTTCTGGACAGTCGACTTAGACCCTTCTCAGTCGACTGGTACACTTAGAATTTATTTTTCAAAGTTATCGTAGAATTTCTCTCGGATAAGTCGACTTATGTTCTTATAAGTCGACTTATGTCTCCTTTAAGTCGACTTATGTTTTGATAAGTCTACTTATGATCTTTATAAGTCATCTTATACTTTTGATAAGTCTACTTATGATCTTTATAAGTCATCTTATACTTCTGATAAGTCTACTTATGATCTTTATAAGTCATCTTATACTTTTGATAAGTCTACTTATGATCTTTATAAGTCATCTTATGTTTTGATAAGTCTACTTATGATTATTATAAGTCATCTTATGTTTTGATAAGTCTACTTATGATTTTTATAAGTCATCTTATGTTTCGATAAGTCTACTTATGATTTTTATAAGTCATCTTATATTGTTGATAAGTCAACTGATGTTTTTATAAGTCATCTTATACTGTTAGCACTTGGAATGTTTCTTGAGAATTATTGATAATTGTCTCGGGTAAGTCAACTGATGGTTTTCTTAAGTCGACTTACTGCACTTGTTATAATCTTGGATATTGGTTCTCGGGGCAGTCGACTTACCGTCGCATAAGTCGACTGGTCCTGAGGAGTTCTTCATAATCTTGAGTGTTTTTTCAGTCTTTAGTTTGTTTGTAGATGGATATGTTCGTCGGTGTCTTGGCATACCGGGTTCGTATTCGATCTATACCTTCTTAGTTTGTTTGTAGATGGATATGTTCGTCGGTGTCTTGGCATACCGGGTTCGTATTCGATCTATACCTTCTTAGTTTGTTTGTAGATGGATATGTTCGTCGGTGTCTTGGCATACCGGGTTCGTATTCGATCTATACCTTCTTAGTTTGTTTGTAGATGGATATGTTCGTCGGTGTCTTGGCATACCGGGTTCGTATTCGATCTATACCTTCTTAGTTTGTTTGTAGATGGATATGTTCGTCGGTGTCTTGGCATACCGGGTTCGTATTCGATCTATACCTTCTTAGTTTGCTTGTAGATGGATATGTTCGTCGGTGTCTTGGCATACCGGGTTCGTATTCGATCTATATTATCTTTGGTCTTGTAGATGGATATATTGTTATCCGATCTATGGCATTATTGGTGATCGATTGTTGGACATACATTGTGGTACTGAGAATTGTTGACAGTTGGACATATACTGAGTTGTGAGGATTACTGTTTGTTCAGAACAGTCGACTGGTTCATAAGACAGTCGACTGTACCGTACAGTTAAGCTGTACATATTTTGAGAGAGATTGATTGATGGATACTTGATCGTTGGTATTGTTTCTTGACTCGGCTTCACTCATGTACTGACCTATCGTTCTTGTTTCAGATTACATGTTCAGTTTATGTATTTTTGTTCAGTACATGTTGCTTATGATTATTTGTTTGTTTATGTTTGTTGTTTATATCACTCACACCATTTATGGCTGACCCCGTAGTTTTGGGGGTTAGAGTTCAACTCTAGCCTCATGTGATGCAGATTGCTTGGAGTTGGAGGCTTGGATTAGCTTTGGATTTTAGAGAGTGATATAATAGAGCCTTGGGTAAATTTGTAAAGAAAAATGGTTGTAACAGTTAAATGTATTTTAAGGTGTTTTGTATTTCCGCTGCAATGTTAAAGATTATTGTAATAAAGATTTGGAATAAAATGATTTGAGTTTTTGGCTATGTATGTTGTTACATTGAAGTGGATCGCTGGGAATGTGCCACGTATTTTCTAAGTTCTCATATTAGAAATTCGGGGCGCTACATCAACTAAACGACAAGATAGTGTTTTCTTGGGAATCGATCCACCATCGAGATTCGCATCGAGATCTGATGGCTCGGATCGCTCCACATCACTCAGAGATCCGAGCCGAGCGACTAGCAATCCGAGCCACTCGCGCAAGGGAAAAACCGAGCCATTTCGCTCGGATTCCGAGCAAGTGCCAATCCGACCCTCGAAAGTAAAGAAAAACGCTGCCGAGCGTCTCCAACCGTTGGATCGTTGCGAAAATCGCACCTGAGATGATGGACGGCCCAGATTGCGCTACGTCCACTAAACGACAAGATAGTGTTTTCTTGGGAACCGTTCCTGCCTCAAGATTCGCGCCAAGATCCAGCAGCTCAGATCGCTCCATGTCGCTCAGAATTCCGAGCCGAGCGACTAGCGATCCGAACCGCTCGCACGAGGGAAGAACCAAGCCACTTCGCTCGGATTCCGAGCAAGTGCCCATCCGACCCTCGAAAGTGAAGAAAAACGCTGCCGAGCGACTCTGCCCATCCGATCTTTCAAAAATTCGCGCTCGCTCAGGATCAACGGTCCAGATCACGCCACGCCATAATTCGGTATTTTATTTATTAAAATCGTTTTATTTATTTAAAAATTGCGAAAAAATGGTTAAAAATTTGGGAAAATTAATTAAAAATTCTGGAAAATAATTATAAAGTCGGGGAAATATTTTTGAACCCCCGAGTAAGTAATTATTGCCTAGGACCATTTATTAAGACCCCCGAACGACGAATCGACACTTCGCAAAATTAAGTAAATATTCCGAAGAAATAGATAAAAATCACCGAATGACCAGAAAAGCTCAAGAACAACTTAGAGTGCAACCAACTTAAAAAATCACCATACTGCCCCCTGCAAAGATTCGAAACCTTGCATTTGGACTCCGATACAACTCCGCTAGCCATTAAAACAGTAAAACTACTCCTCAAAGGCTGATCAAGCTCAGTCTTCGGGAGTGGGGGGCTCGTGATATGGCTAAAAATGGGATTAAATCTGAACCGTCCAAATCAGGAACCAATCTTAAAGCTTAGGGGTAAAATGGTAATTTCACCTACCAATGGATCTGAAGCGGGTACTGGTTCTCCTCCTCGAAGACCCACTAATCCGAGAACGGATCCTCCTCAACTGGGTGCGGGTTTCAACCCGCAGCAAACCCAATCTAGCAGGGTAGAATGGTTTCTGATTAATCCTAATCAACGGCCATGATTCATATCTATCCTTTCACTGGGGATTAGGGATTACATTCCTTATCTAACCACAGGGATTACATTCCTAATCTGACCCCAATGGCGGCTATAAATATCCTCCATCCATCTCCATTAAGAGGTAATCAATCTTTTTCCAATTCACGCTCTTTCATAATCTCCCTGATTACTGACTTGAGCAGCGGAGGGTGCGTCGCCGGAATCAACCCCGGTGTCTCGCACTTTTTGCAGGTGAACGACGGGAGTCAACGATCAAACTCCGGCGGAACAGGTAACAGGTTTGCTATTCAAAGTTTTCCAAGAATCCACAAATACTATCTGTTTGCCTCCACACCAGATTTAGCGGTAACAAGTTGCTACACTCACTACCAGTTTTACTACATTTCTCTTCACTACCTTAAGTGGCACACTCCAATAGGTGAGAGAAGAGAGAGTAGGTAGGGGAACTCTCTAATAGGAGTGTGCCACCTAAGGTAGTGACATTGATAGTGGGTGTAGCATTACTCATTAAGTATTGGTGGTTCAACTTCACCAGATTAAACCTTTAAAAAGAACTACTATTATATATTGTCTTTGTCTAATTAGGTCATCGGTTTCTCCTTATATCCGCAATTGCTGGATGGATTAAGGATTCACAACAGCTAATACAGAAAGCAATCACGTCATATATCTCTCGAAATAGTATTTCTACTCTTACGATGTTATTCTCTTCTAAAACATTTTACTTAAGTTTTTTGAATTTTTTCCTGCTAAAATTAGTTTCTTTGTTTCTTTCCACCAATAAAATACTAAAAACTAACAAGGAATGACTTAAGAACCTTCCTCCTACTTTTGGCCAAATAAGTTAATAACCCTAGATTTACAAGCACTTAAAATGCACGTACAAAATGCCAAAATTTTTATTTCCTCACAAATATATTTACTTTTATAATGATTTTTTTTCTTATTAAATTGTTTGATATATCAAGAGAAATAAGAAGAACAAACCAACATTTTATATGTGCAAGTTAAAGTTATAAGCATACTTGATTAAAGCACATTCAGCTATGTAGTGCCCAAAAACGTCCACACTATCTAGATGTACCAATAACAATATTCTACAACAAACCCAAGGTCTCACAAATACAAGAACACAATGATATGCAGAGACAACAAATACTTATTATTATTCAAGAAATTAAAAGATATGAAGAGACTCACTCAAATCTCTCCCTCACCTTTGATAGCACTCGACACAAGAACTCTCTTGAAGTTATTTCAGTTATCCACGGAACTTGAAACCATAGAATTTATATATATATAACCCACAAATAAGCCATAAAAGATAAACACAAATACAACCAATTGGATGCAGAACCCGCAACCCAAATAAACACACATCGCCCGATACAGATGACTGCCCTCCTCGGTAGTCGACAGACTTCTCTTCATAAAAAATAGAGAATGGGGACAGTCAACTGCATCCTGCAGTTTACTGCTCCTCTGTCTCTGTTTGTTGTGTTGTAGCTTCTCTCGCTGCCTTCATGCCCTCTCTTCTTCCCCAACTTCAACTTCTTGTGCTTTGTGTGTTTGTATTCACAATCTTAACAATATCTCACTTGGACCATATACACAAATCACAAAAATCAATTGCATCTTTCTTTCGCATGATCTCTGCCAGTTTTTGATACTCATAGAAGACCAAGTACCTCTGACTCTCATAAAGAGCATCCCTCGCCTTTCCACCACATAGAGAGCACCAACACCCCTCACAGACTCATGAAGGATGCAGCCCACCATCTCTCGCATAAGGCACGAATAATGGAGAAACACTTTACCATTTCCACGTTGTTGAGTCCCGTGTCACAAGACTCTCAAATTTGCAGAATCTCCTCTAACACAAGATATGGTTCAAAATCTCTCAAGACCAAGGCACTCTCTGCACTGGAAACCTCCGTGAACGACAACTCCATAATATTCGTAGGCTGTAAAACACTACTCACAACCCCATCATGACCGACTCAGCCATGCTCATTGACATCACCCTGCATATCGATACCAATGTTCTTAACATCACAAGAGAAACGATAAGTTTCTGTCATATCACAAAGAACCTGTGTAACACCCCGAATTTCAAATAAGGACAAACTCGGGATTTCACATGATCTTTACTTCACTTCGTACAATTTTACAAGAAAATTTAAAACTTTGCATTCACAATACATCAGAGTTCAATTACAACTTGGTTTTACACAGCGGAAGAATGAAATTTACAATAAAACATTTACAACATCTTTAAAATAAAACAGCACCAGCATATCCACTTTATAGTTTCATGAATAGTCCATTACCTGCATGTCAATCTGTGGACACGTCAGTTACTTACAACTGACGAAATGTTATACACGGCTATCCTCTCTATGCCGGAAATAGTATAACGATCTCATACTTTAACAAATCACAAAAAGATTGAATGAACAAGTAAAGTGTCAAAAGTGATTATTCTAAACATAAGTGTATGTCATGTCTTAATGCCTAATGCATACCATTCTACGCTAGGATGACACTAATGCACACTTGTTCGGATTCTATGCATCCCATACTACATAGGTCCGAGGGCAAGCGCCTACGTTCTTCACAATACAGGGCTCGATCCCTCACCATGAAAACTACCCGGTAGCAAAACAAAGTTCAGACTATTCCACGAATGTGAATCCCAGCCTTGGAGTCCACCGCCGGCTGTTATAACAGATTCCACATCGTGCGAACCGTCCCGTATGTGACCCTCTAGCCCAGTATATATATATATACATTGGAGACGGTAAACACAAAACTCATCCGTCCGACTACTCAAGATCTTGGAGTCCACCGCCGACCCGTCCTCATAGTCCCGGATTAAAATATAATAATCCGTCTCCCACAGGGCAACCTCAGTCCACCAACTGGGTCTATAGTCTTGGAGTCCACCGCCGACTATATAGAGCACCCCACTTACGTTTCCCTAAGTTTACTACATCTTCACTTATGTGCCTAAATTTTCTTAAGTTCAAGACATGAATAATTTCCATTCAAAGAATTAGTGTTTCCTCCTACCGGACTTTTTCAACAAATACGAGATAGCTCCTTAGCCATATCTCCAAATCATTTCTCAAATCCTTTCTTTCAATAATGCCGGTATCGAGGTCTTACTAACTCTAAGTCATAAGCTTTCATGTACAAGAAACATGGGTAGATATACCCTTTAATAAGAATGTCTTAAACCTAGATGATTTCATCTTCCAACTTAGTCACAAAATAATCATAGTCTCGACATTATCCATGATTCATTCATTCATAATTCAAAAATAGAACAATCATTCATTTCATGAACAAAAGATTCATCACTATAAATTTCATTAGCAATTTCTTAGTTCACACCAAATATTTCTTAAACCAAATAAGAGTGCAATTTTTTCAAAAGAAATTACTTCACACAACCATACTTTACTCTTCTTCAAAAATATAAATCTCACACTCTTCAATAATTAAATCTTAAGTCAAAATTTTACTTTCTACTTCAATTTCTCTTTTAATCTCTCAAAAATATACATGGAAATTTCAAAACCATTTTTTTTTAATAAATACCGGCTTTACTATTATATTGGTATAGAATTAAATTCATAGAATGTAACTAATATTCGAATAGTTACAAAATTTCAAAACCATTTTTACTATGAATAATAATTAACTATACAAGGAATTTCTTATTTGAAATTAAGCACAATATTTATTCGAATAGTTTTAGTCAAAGCCTTTCACGAGTAGTATAACCATCTGTACAAGTCTTTACTTCACATTGAATCCTTAGTTACAATATTATTAATAGGGAGTATATACCACAAACATAAACTTTAGGTTGACAGAAGAATATCTTGTGTTACAGATGCATACATTTGTAATTTCTTCATTCAAAAATATTCTTTAACAATTACTCATACTTATCACACAATTTGACAAACAAGAATTTGCAAACATTCTAACTTGGTCCATATGATTATTTCTCTACTTCTTAATTAGCATGGTAACAATTTGTTCACTAACTTTCAACAAGATCATTGTATATTGTGCTAGCATGGATTCTACATATATCTACACATATCACACTCAATTCATACTAGTCATATAAAATAATTAGCATGCAATTTCTACAATTAGAAAGTAGGAGACACCCACCTCAATGAAGTTTGAACAATGAAAGGAAAGATAGAACATCACTCCTAGCTCCAAAGCAAGCTCTTCTCTTCCTAGCAATGGCCTCCCCTCCTAGCAAGATTACTCCAAAGCATAAGAACACTACTTTTCTTACTCTCTTTCTTTTTCCTTTCCCTCTTTTATTTCTTCTTCTTATTTCTTGACTTGCTTTTGGTGTGAAGAATGAGGAGAAATATGGTGCTATTTATAGGGTTTGTAGAAGGTTCAATTTGTAAAATTACCCACCTAATAAATTACTCAAATTAATTTTCAACCTCTTCATTTTCTCAACTCCTAAAAACTCCCATCTTTTCATATACCCACTTCTCTAATTCTATAACTCCCAAACTCTCTCTCTTCCCACTCCTTCAAAACTGAGCCTTTACTCTACCCGGATGTATACACACAGCAAAAGCATCAAGCATCAAATGCTCCCCACCACGTCACCTAATTGGTGACGTCACCCCACTACACACAGCACAAATGTGCTGTTGTGTATTCTCCCATGGGCCCCCACCATACCATCACACCATTTATTACACTTAATTTTATTAACCATTACACTAATCACAGTTATACAACTTCACATTATACCAACTTTTCACATTATACCAACTTGAACACATTATTCATTTACACTATATGCCATATATGCATATATTATACACTATATATTATACACTATATTATTAACTAAAAGTTAGTTCAAATTAAAATTTTATAATAAATGCACACACACATTTTATTAAATTTATTTTGAGAAAAGATGCGTGCACCGAAACACGTGCGTCGCACGTAAAATATCAAAATACGAAAAATCGATTTTATTGATGAAAAATTATTAAATGTAATCAAAAATAATATAAGCAAAATTATATTTACTAATTTATATATATTTCACGATGAAATCACAACACGTAGAAAGCACGTGCATTATACGTGCAAAAAGTCGAAAAAATGCATTTTAATCAAAACAAGGGGAAAATAAATTTTCGTTTTATAAAATAGATTTAAATACATAAAAATAAATAATTTAAAACTATAGAAAATATTATACGTAGTGGTGGAAACACGTGCATCAAAACACGTAAAAAGCACGTAAATTCCAGGGATTGAAATATTATATTTTAGTTGACTAAAATTAATACGAAAAATGTATAAATAGTACGAATCCAAAATATGTAGTGAAATGCATTACAAAATATACGTGCGTAACACCCAGGGGCAAAATTGTAATTTCCAATTTTGCGGGGTGTTACAACCTGTCACGCCCCGCTTCCCAAATATACGGAATGCGAGTGCATGACAAAAGCTTAGCGAATGACTAATGTCATCCATAAGTTGTTTATCCGATTAACTCAACAATATAATCAATACAGAATAATTGCGCAAGCAATAATAACAATCTCATGAACAATAATACTTGAATTGAAGCAATATAAAATATCCAAGTACAACAATAATCCAACGTCTGGAAATAAATAACAATATTCGGGACATAAGTCCAATACAATAATAAGTCTCAATACATTAAGTTTATTAAAGTAATAAGCAAGTAGAAAGCAGTAGTCTTCAGACTGTTGTTCTCCGACTCCAGCAGGCAACTGTTCTCTAAAATCTGCAATTTAATAAATTGCAGGAAGAGAAAAAGAAAATAAAACGCCCGTCAATGCAAGTTACGGGCCGCTTGTAGTACAGGCACAAGTACATGGGAAAGAATAACTAATAATATGGAATAGGCATGATAACAAAATATAACAACTAGTATGACAAGATAAATAAGTGTAATTAGCATGTAATAAGTGTCGAGTGAATAAGTATCATGTAATATTCTTTATCAATAGGAACAATGATGAACAATATGCAATGTCGATGTTGTGTTAATCCCTAAGTCTATTATTTATTTTAATCCTAACTAATGCATGTACTACTGTGTCCCATGTGTGCCGTACCACAGGTTCGATGCATACAATCAATTTCGTTTTAGACTTAGGAGAAAGATTCTATAGATCATGTACATGGCACGATAATGGTATTTGCAGCATTGCTGCACACTGGTTGGCTCAATAAAAACATTACACGGTCAATTGGAAATACTGTGTCAGTAGTCCAACAATAAACTGATAACAATAACTTTTGGCAACACACAATATTTTGGAAAACAAAGCTCACACTACGGTGTACAGTCACTATGTCAGTCAATCCCTTAAACCCCAGCTTATTAATTATTTTATTAATACAACAATACAATATGCAATCTAGAGACATGAGGTGAACGATAATAACAATAGGGAAACAATAGGATGACAACATGAAATATGGTGTACTAGATAACCAAGCAACATAGTATAGGATATTTTACAAGTATTCGACAAGTATAACACGAATAACCCATCAAACACAGATATATCAAGATAACATGAACATATACATCAAAAGTGGTTAACCCTAGGTTAATTCATGTCATATATGTCGTGAGGCAACTGATATGGCTAAAAATGGGATTAAATCGGGGCCGTTCAAATCGGACACGAATCTTAAAGCTCAGGGGTAAAACGGTAATTTCACCTACTAACGGGTCTAAAATGGGAACTGGGTCTTTATTCAAAGCCCAATAACCCATAAACGGATCCATCTCAACTGGGTGCGAGTTTCAACCCGCAGCGAACCCAGTCCAGCAGGGTAGAATTAGGGTTTCTGATTAATTCTAATCAACGGCCCTAATTCGTATCTATCTTTTCACTGGAAATTAGGGATTACATTCCTAATCTATTTCTAGGGACTACATTCCTAACCTGATCCCAAAGGTGACTGTAAATACCCCCCATCCACCATCATTAAGAGATAATCAATACTTTTCCAGTTTAAGTTCTTACTTAATCATTCAGATTACTGACAATAGCGTCGGAGGGTGCGTCGTCGAGATCCATCCCGGTGTATCGCACTTTTTGCAGGTTCGCGGCAGCGGCAAGAGACCAAGTTAACACATTGGTGAAGGTCAACAAGTCAACAGGTCAACAGGTTTGCCTTGTTCGTTTTCTCAAGAATCCACACATTCTATCTGTTTGCTCCCACACCAAAATCAGCAGCAACAGATTGGCGCCGTCTGTAGGAATCGAAAAAGCAACCTGACCTAACTTCATCAACGATACTAGTTTCAAGCCATGCATCCAAAACAGAAGGGGAAGGTAGCGATCTCCAACCGAAGAACCACTTCTCTTCCTCCTCTTCCTCCTCCGGTTCAAGGTGCTCCTACTCAACAGGCCCCTCCAGGTTCTTGGGGGCTGCCCAGGGGGGCTCCCGTCAGAGTCATCCGAAGCAACATCCTCCTCATGACCATGTTGCGGGTCTCAATCCTTCAGTTGAATCTATGGCTTCTCAAAGCCCTCCTGAGCGGGATCTTCGTCAAGTGATTGCCGACCGCCAAAAAGGGGTCAACCTCCGAACTTGCCTGAATGGATGGTGAGCCCTTAGGGGAGTCCATCAACCTGAGCACCCAGGGGCCTCAAGAATCTGGACCCCCCACCGACCGAGGACTAGAAGACCCCTTCCCCCGAGGAGGCAAAGAGAGTCCCCTCAGCATCATCGACGGAGAACTCATTCTCTAGTAAGCCGAGCCACACATAGGGACCGCCAAGCTGGAGAGGCACCAGTCGCAAGGGCAGATCTTCAAGACCTCCAAGCGACAGTCTTAAGGGCCCTCAATATCGCCCCAAAGAACGACCAGAGGCCACCTACTCATGAGCTAGCTAGGAGCCACCGCCTTCACACTCTCAGTCCTCGTCCTTCTCCAAGCTACCATCGCCGCAGCCCCAGTCCATCCTCGTATGAAGATGAGTCCCAGGGCTCGGCAAGATAGGATCAAAGAGAAGACTCAGTCTACCGCCGTCTCCACGAGATGGAGAGGCGCCTCGGCCGAATTGACAAGGAAAAAGAGCAACGGGCGATAAACCTCTGCCCGAGCAGACCTCCATTCTCCCGCACCATCATGGAGGGCCCCATCCCAGAAAACTTCAAGCCGCCTTACTTCGAGACGTATATCGGGGAGTCGGACCCCGCAGATCACATAGAGAGTTTCAAAACTCTCATGATGATCCACCATGCTTCAGACACCCTCCTCTGCAAGATCTTCCCTGCCATGCTGAAGGGGTCTGCGCGAGAATGGTACTCTCGACTTGCCCCGGCCTCCATCTTCTCATTCGATCAGTTCGAAGGGCTTTTCCTTACTCATTTCATGAGTAGCCGCCGGGCCGAGAAAACAAGTGTATCTCTGGTGACCCTCAACCAAGAAAAGGGTGAACGCCTAAGGGATTACGTTCGACGCTTCACCGCCGAAGCCCGGTCCATTCCCTCCCTCAACCAGTCAGTAGTCTCTGCCGCATTCGAGCTCAATGTCACTAATGCCAACCTCAGGGCATCCCTGGCCAAGAAGCCTCCTCGGGACTTCTCAGAGCTCCTACTTAGGGTGGAGAAGTACATATGGGCGGAAGAGGCTCTCAACCCCCTTGCTCTTGAGGAGACATCTTCCGAGAACAAACGGAAGAATACGAGCGAAGAGGGGTCCCAAAAATCCCAAAAGGACAGTAATGGTCAGCGCCGCCCGAATCCACGTTTTGAGAAGTTCACCCCCCCTCATTGCTAATATATCAGAAGTTCTAATGGAGGTGGACAAGAAAGGGCTACTCCGTGCTCCCCCTAGAATGAATACACCTGGCAAGAAGAGGAATAAGGATAAGTGGTGCCGCTTTCACAGGGACCACGGCCACGACACGGATGATTGTCTGGCTCTCAAGGAGGAGATCGAAGAACTCATACAGCAGGGGCACCTGACCAAGTTCGTCCAAAAAGAGCCCCCCGAGCTTTCCCTGTGAGGAGCCAACAAACGAACAGAAAGGCCCGCCGAGCTTCAAGACTCAGCTCCTCCCAAGAGGTCTTCACCTTATTGTAGAAGTAGGATCTTGATTTTCAATAAGGCCAATACTTGTAACTCGGCCAATAGCATGTAATAATGGCTCGCCCTATTGAAGCAGCCACTTAGTTTATCTCAATAAAACTTTACATTTTTCATTGAAAATTATTGCTCTTGCTTCTTCTCTATCTCTTCGAGTCACATCTACGACTCGTTAAATGGTGAGTTCGGAGTCCAGCTTCTTCTACATGACTGCTCCCGCAACTTGCTAAGCTTAAAACGACGAGTTCGGAGTCCAACACTTGGCTCGATTCTGCTTCAAATAACTTGTTCTTAAGCGAGTTAGAAGTGGTTCGCCATTCGGAACTGCTCCCACAACCATTGATACTCTCTTAAACGACGAGTTCGGAGTTTAACACTTGGCTCGATTCCGCTTCAAATAACTTGCTCTTAAGCAAGTTAGAAGTGGTTCGCCATTCGGAACTGCTCCCACAACCGTTGATACTCTCTTAAACGACGAGTTCAGAGTCCAACACTTGGCTCAACTCCGCTTCAAATAACTTGCTCTTAGGCAAGTTAGAAGTGATTCGCCATTCGGAACTGCTCCCACAACTGTTGATACTCTCTTAAACGATGAGTTCGAAGTCCAACACTTGGCTCGATTCCGCTTTAAATAACTTGCTCTTAAGCGAGTTAGAAGTGGTTCGCCATTCGGAACTGCTCCCACAACCGTTGATTCTCTCACTTAAACAGCGAGTTCGGAGCTGAAGCTCTCCCCTAGAGTTCCTCCTCAAACTCGTCTCCCAAATGGCTCTCTCCTAGAGCCGAGCTCTTCACTCCGTTCGCCTCCAAAGCGGACCTCTTCTCAACGAGTTCGGAGCACAACTCTCCCCAAGAGTTCCTCCTCAAACTCGTCTCCCAAATGGCTCTCTCGTAGAGCCGAGCTCTTCGCTCCGCTCGCCTCCAAAGCGGACCTCTTCTCAACGAGTTCGGAGCACAACTCTCCCCTAGAGTTCCTCCTCAAACTCGTCTCCCAAATGGCTCTCTCCTAGAGCCGAGCTCTTCACTCCGCTCGCCTCCAAAGCGGACCTCTTCTCAACGAGTTCGGAGCACAACTCTCCCCAAGAGTTCCTCCTCAAACTCGTCTCCCAAATGCCTCTCTCTTAGAGCCAAGCTCTTCGCTCCGCTCACCCCCAAGAATGGATCTTCCCATGGCTCTTACGAGGATCTTCCTAGTCCATCTTCTTCGCTCTTAGGAGTGGAGCTCCTCTTCTTCGATTTGGTGCCAAAACTAAACAGCACATCACCGAGCTTGACCCCCTCTCACCTGGCCAAGCTCCAAGATGCCGACGTCGAGCTCCGACCCCCTGCCTCGTCGAGCTCTGACCACTTTGTCGAAGTTGAAGAGTGTTTTGACCATGAAGAAGGGTGATTCTTCAACCCATTTGTGAAGAGAAGTTGTAGATCTTCGAGTTAGCTTCGAAACGAGGGGTTACACGCCCCGATCGGACCACCGTAGGACCGGGAAAGCGGATCCGACACCAAGCTTCGGAGCTATTCACCTCTCCAATATGCCGACCCCCTTTCCTCGTTGAGATCCGACCCTTCCTCCGTCGTCGAGCTCACCTCGATGAGCTCCGCCAGGGCCGAGCTCTACTACGCTGAGCTACCGAGCCACAATGCCGAGGTGCCGAGGTACCGACCCTCACATTTGAAGAAAAATGATGCCGAACTACCTCAACCGTTGGATCATGTCAAAAAACATGCTAGAACATGATGAACGGCTCAGATCGCACCGCATCTCCACAAAACGACAAGATAATATTTTCTCAAAATCTGAGCCTCTTGCCTTGTGATTCGTGCCAAGATCGTGATCAACCGTCCAGATGGAGCCACGTAGCTCGGATCTGAAATCCGAGCTACCGAACTGCAAAGTGGCAAAAAATGCGCCTCAAAATTCGTGCTCGGATTCGCCGAAGAAACAAAAAAAGAAAGGGGGGTCGGCGGGCCGGGTTCGGACCCGTTAAGGACAAACCCGAACCACTCGTTACCCTTCTTCTCCTCTTCAGTCTTCCCGCCAAAATGAGAAAACACAACCCAGCTCACTCCTTCTTCTTCGCTGAGCGCCCATACCGAGCTCACCTTTACGTTGCTCCGCCACCGTCTCCAAACTCCGACGAAGCTCCTCTCCCACGTCGAGCTCACTGTTGAAGCGTCAACGAGCCCACAGCCAAGCTCCGCCAACACCAAGATCCACCCTCACTTCAATGCGTCGAGCTCCCTTCGAGCGAAGCTCCGAACCCAACACCCATCTTCAACCTTAGACCTTGACACCTTCCACGTCATCGTCGAGCTCGGTCGTTCGTCAGCTCCTTCCATTGCCGAGCTCAAACCCATTACCTCTCCAAGCTCGACCTCGCCGAACGCATCGAACCAAGCTCTACTTCATCCTCGCCATGCCAAGCTCCACCTCCACTGCCTCCGAGCTCGCCTCTTCTCCTCGCCGAGCGCGCATGAGCAGCCGAAGCTCATCATCGAAGCTCGGAGCTTCGTCGAGCCCACTCACGGCCGCATCAACCTCCGTCATCGAGCTCCAAAACCCAACTACTGGTCGAGCTCCTTCTTCGAAGAGCTCCGAACCCCTCGCCATGTCGAGCTCCACCTCAGACGAGCTCCACCTTCCTCTCCCCCTACACCGAGCTCGACCACTCCTCGCCGACCACCACGTTGCACATGCCGACCACCAAGCTCGACGCTCTCAAGCCGAACTCCTCTTCTTCCTCGTCGAGCTCTCCTCCTCGACCCCAACTCCGAGCTCCAATATCTAGCTCCGAGCTTCCCCGTCGACCTCTCGCGAGCTAACGAAGGTCGAAGAAGAGAGTTGAAGACGAAGAAGAAGAGAAGGAAACAGAGTGTGATGAGAAAGAAGCAGAAAAAGAAAGAAAGGAAAAAAAAATTTGCCACATGGCGTCATCTCCGAGGGTCGGCCAGATCCGAGCATGGGTGCCGAGCTGCCGATGTACCGACCTTGAAATTGGAGAAAAAACCCTACCGACCTATACAAGCTGTCCGATCTTCTCAAAATTCGCGTCACGACACGATCGACGCTCAGAAACGCGCCACGTGTCCAGAACGTGATCTGCTTTGCGATGCGCGCACATCTGATCATGATCAATGCTCAGAAATGCGCCACGTGTCCAGGTAATATTTAATTAATTAGTTTATTTATTTATTTGTTTTAATTATTTAAAAATTCCGAAAAAATATTTAAAAATCGAAAAAAATTAATTAAAAATTCTAAAAATAATTATTAATTCAGAAAAATTATTTTAAAATTATGAAAAATATAATTATTTAATTAGAATAATTAATTAATATTTTCAATAATTAATTATTTAATTCCAAAAATGAATAAAAAATTCAAAAAAATGAGAAAAAACTCAGAAAAATCTGGAAAAATCACCAAAAATCTAGAAAATTCTTAGGATATTTTTGGACATTTTACAAGTCCAGAATAACACCGTTACACCCCCCGAGAAAGATCCGAACTCCCTTACGAATACCGATAAAATCCCGTACGCCATTAGAACAACAAAACTACTCCTCGAAGACTGTAAAACTCAGTCTCCAGGAGTTGGGGGATCGTGATATAGCTAAAAATGGGATTAAATCGGGGCCGTTCAAACCGGACACGAATCTTAAAGCTCAGGGGTAAAACGGTAATTTCACCTACTAACGGGTCTAAAATGGGAACTGGGTCTTTATTCAAAGCCCAATAACCCATAAACGGATCCATCTCAACTGGGTGCGGGTTTCAACTCGCAGCGAACCCAGTCCAGCAGGGTAGAATTAGGGTTTCTAATTAATTCTAATCAACGGCCCTGATTCGTATCTATCCTTTCACTGGGAATTAGGGATTACATTCCTAATCTATTTCTAGAGACTACATTCCTAATCTGATCTCAAAGGCGACTATAAATACCCCCCATCCACCATCATTAAGAGGTAATCAATACTTTTTCAGTTTAAGTTCTTGCTTAATCATTCAGATTACTGACAAGAGCGTCGGAGGGTGCGTCGCCGGGATCCATCCCGGTGTCTCACACTTTTGGAGGTTCGCGGCAGCGGCAAGAGACCAAGTCAACACATTGGTGAAGGTCAACAGGTCAACAGGTTTGCCTTGTTCATTTTCTCAAGAATCTACAAATTCTATCTGTTTGCTCCCACACCAAAATCAGCAGCAACAGCAACTATGGTCAAATCATCACAATAGAGACAATATCAATAAGAGGATTCATACACAAATTATCTCTAGAACCCAACTACACTACAGGTGGTATTTTGTACTTGTATATGCAAAGGAAATTTAATACAAGTTACTTGCTTGGTAGACGGTAAGAACGAATACCAAGAATAATGGGATGAGAATCCCGAAGCAACGAACCCTGCGAACTAGCACAATCGACCAATAGCATGTGCAATATACGTGCACACAAAGAGACAAAACCACAAAAGCACACAAAGAGACAGCAACGATGTCAGCAATGGCAAGAGGACTGGCCGACGCTGGTGGTCGGCGGCGGTGGCTGGCAGCGGCGCTGACGGAGGTAGAGGACGGTGCCTGTGGTGCTGCCCACAAAAATCTGAGCAAGGGGGAAGGGGGTTTGGGTTCTGCTGATGTCAAAAGGGAAAGGGGAGGAGCAGGGGTTGCCTAGGTGGCGCTAGGAGGTAGCGCCAGGGATAGGGAGCCGGAGAAGACGATTGGAAGTGGGGTTCAGGGGATCGGGATTGGGTTTTGGTCTCCTGCTAATTTCGAGAACGGAGGAAGGAGGCATAGGAGGTTGCCGGCGCACGTCAGGGGCACGACGGAGGAGGAGGCGGCGCTCGACGGAAGGTCGGGGCTTGCCGGAGGGGGGAAGAACGCCGGAGAAGAGGATGAACAGTAAGAGGGTTGCTGAGTGGGGCGGGAAGAAGCACAGTAGTCGGAGAGAGAGAAATTAGGAGGAGAGAGAAAGAGGAGAGAGGAGAGAGAAGAGGCGGCTAGGTTTTCAGAATTGTGCAAAAATTAGGGTTTGCATTAGAGTTGTATTTATAGGTTACAATTAGCGTACTGGTTAGTGATTTAGAGTCCAATATAAAAGTGAATTTGGGTCAAGAACAAATCAAATTGGGTTTTAGGGTTCAATTAGAGATAGATCAAAATCAATAGAGTTCAAATAAAAACACCAACAATAAATAAGAGAATAAAAGGATCGATAATAAAAACTCAATCAAAAGAACAAAGAACTTCATGAACAAAAATTGAAATCCAAATAAATAGATAAATAATACAAATGAAAACAATATAAGTTGGCATGAAATTAAATTAGAATTCACCATGAAAATAAGATCAAGTACGAAAACAAAATAATTCGAAAATAATTCGTTAAATGTACTTTAATTAAATAATCAAGGAATAACAATTAATAGTTATAATTATAAAAATATTAAAATCATACAATAAAATAATTATTCGGGTTTAACAATTTATGAAAATGACCCAATATATATATATATATATATATATATATATATATATATATATATATATATATATATATAATTTGGACTCAAATACAAATAGTTGATCAATAAGATCTAGAAAATAAGATCAAAACACATCGTTATTCGAAATGAAAAATTTTCGATTAGAAAAACACTTTAATCTAAAATCTAAAAATGATTTTAACAAATAATGAATTTATAATATCGAAATACATAAAATATTCAGAAAATACGTATTATAGGAATGGGGGTTACAGAACCATCACCACAACATTGTCTTGCTCACTTCTAGGATCCTTCTCACCATGGCCATCAACTCTCACTAAATGTGCAACCTCTGCATTCGCCCCACAACTCTTAGACCTCGGTTGTACCCCACACAACCTACTTCTCGATTCCTGCTGAAAGAACTACAATAGAAGGACATACCCCATCTCGTAGTAAATATAGCGATCCCTCACACTTCCCTCTTGCTAACACTTTTGAACTTGCAGTTATACATCATTCTCCACTACTAAATGTAGTCGAAAACCTTCTTCGTCGAGCCTTCCTATTGAGATAAGATTTTATTTCAAGTTTGGGACATGTCTCGTCTGCCGTAAGATAATCTGCTGACTATCACTAGCTTTTACACGAACAATACCAGTTCCAATCACATGGCATAAGCGACCGTTACCCACGATCATATCTCTGAAAGAACCATCTCTGTAGTCCTCAAACACCTCCCTCCTCAAAGTGCAAAAAAAAACACATAAATCAATACACCAATCTCGCACGTCCAAGTCCACCATTGCTGATAAACATAAGCAGTCATCAGTTGTATTATTGGCCACCACATTGACTTGCTTTGATTGTTCCTGTATCTTCTTCTTCATATCCTTATAGCTACGCATCATACGACCCTCCTTGTTACAGTACCAACACTCATGACCACCACCATCATCAATGTCATCAGATTCACTCTCAGACTCACTTCTTTGATCCTTTGAATTCCCTTTCTACTTGAAGTGCAAGATAGCTAGAAGATGATAAAAACTCTCCGTTTTTTTTCCTCCTTACCTCCTCTTTCATGATCCCGCTCACAACAACCTCCAGAATCGTCGAATCTATCATAGTCCATGTAATAGTCCGTTCCACCGTACTATAACTGTCGGTAGAGTAGATAGAAGTAACAACGACAACTTTTTTTCTTCTAAAAACTTAAATCCTATAGCTTCCATCTGGTTGTGTACCATACAGTAATTGTTCACATGTTCCACTATTGAACTCTTTTCAATCAGCTTCATGTTAACCAATTTCTTTAATTGGAGAATTTGATTATATGCCGACGAATTCTCATACATATCCGCGAGAATCTCCATAGTCTCATTCGTAGTCTTTGCCTTCGAGATATGAAATAATGCTTTCCTTCTCAGTGCTAACTGAACCTTTTCTAGCGCATTCTAATCCAAACAATTACATGTCGCTAAAATCTTCGCATCCTTATCTGCACCTTCTGGCTTTTTGTAATACCCCGTATTTAGAAAATGAGTGTATGTGTATACATATAATAAGTGGGCTTATATATATGTGTGTGTGTGTATAATATATATGGGCTCGGGGTGTGCTACATAGTGTGTGTGCATGCATGTCACGTGATCATGTGTGCATGTCATGTAAGGAATTGTGCTTCACGTGAGTGAAGTAGCGGGTGGTAGTTGGGATAAATCTCATCTCGGTGGTGAGTGAAGAGAGCGGGTGCTTAAATATATATGTCCATGATCCAAAGAGTAACTACAAGCTAGAGAACTTTTTGGTGAGGTTGTGCCCTGTGGTGGTGTCGTAATTAGGTTTTGTTTTATGCGTAGCGCGCACAGAGCTGCGCTGAGTTGAGCTCGGGACGTTACACTTTTCATCAAACAACGGACCATCTAGATCTTTCTGATAGAGATACGCCACCATCTTAATCTTCAACATCACGAAATCACTTCCATTGAATCTCTCGACTTTCAACTTGCTATCTGCCATCACAAAACCCTAACCTCTAATACCAATTGTAGTGCCTAATAACGCCCACAATATCTAGATGTACAAATAACATGATTTCACTACAAACACAAGATCTCACAAACACAAGAACACAACGAAATGAAGAGATATCAAATACTTCTTATTACTCAAGAAATACAAAGATATAATGAGACTCACTCAAATCTCTCCCTCGCCTTTGGTAGCACTCGGCACAAGAACTCTCTTGAAGTTGTCTTAGTTACCGCGGTACTCTAAACCCTAGGATTTATATATATATATATATATATATATATATATATATATATATATATATATATATATATATATGGGTCGGTTCGGGTGAGAACCAACCCTGGGGTGAGAACCTAAGGGCCTATCGCAGCCATTCATCTGTGTAATCTTAACGGTCAAGATTTTTTAAAATTAAACAATAAGATTAATTAATTTTTGCATTAAGATGTCAATCCCTTTAATTAAGGGATGAGGACCGCGTAATAAAAGGAATAATTATAAATTGCCTTTTTTTGTGTGCGACGGTTAAGGCAAATTTAAACAAACTGGAGAGAGAAAAATTTATTCCCGTAAAATATTGGAGAAGATTTTGTTTCCCAAATTAATAGGAACTGCAGAATCATTCACCATTTCGTTCCTTACAGTTACTGTTTATTACAGTTGCTATTTATAATTATTACAGTTGCTATTTACACGATCATAACAAAATAGTAACTGCTGTATAATTATTACAGTTGCTATTTTGTTTTGAGTTTCTATGTAGTTGTTATTTTTGAATTGAAAATATTTATTCCCAAATTAATAGCAACTGCAGAATCATTCATCATTTCGTTCCATACAGTTACTGTTTATTACAGTTGCTATTTATAATTATTACAGTTGCTGCTTAAGTGGTCAGGTATTGCTGTATAATTATTTCAATTGCTATTTATAGTTATTACAGTTGCTATTTATAGTTATTACAGATGCAGTTACTGTTTATTACAGTTACTATTTATAATTATTACAGTTGCTGTTTAAGTTCGAAATAAACAACATAAGTTTCTCTGTAGTTGCTATGCAGTTGCTATTTACTTAAAATATTGAGTTTCTAATTAATTGCTATGCAGTTGCTATGCAATTGCTAATTAATTGCTATGCAGTTGCTATTTTGATTTGAGTTTCTATGCAGTTGCTATTTTTTAATTGAAAATATTTATTCCCAAATTAATAGCAACTGCAGAATTATTCACCATTTCGTTCCATACAGTTACTGTTTATTACAGTTGCTATTTATAATTATTAAAGATGCTGTTTAAGTGGTCAGGTATTGCTGTATAATTATTTCAGTTGCTATTTATAGTTATTACAGTTGCTATTTATAGTTATTACAGTTGCTATTTATAGTTATTACAGATGCAGTTACTGTTTATTACAGTTACTATTTATAATTATTACAGTTGCTGTTTAAGTTCGAAATAAACAACATAAGTTTCTCTGTAGTTGCTATGCAGTTGCTAATTAATTGCTATGCAGTTGCTATTTACTTGAAATATTGAGTTTCTAATTAATTGCTATGCAGTTGCTATGCAATTGCTGATTAATTGCTATGCAGTTGCTATTTTGATTTGAGTTTCTATGCAGTTACTATTTTTGAATTGAAAATATTTATTCCCAAATTAATAGCAACTGCAGAATCATTCACCATTTCGTTCCATACAGTTACTGTTTATTACAGTTGCTATTTATAATTATTAAAGTTGCTGTTTAAGTGGTCAGGTATTGCTGTATAATTATTTCAGTTGCTATTTATAGTTTACAGTTGCTATTTATAGTTATTACAGTTGCTATTTATAGTTATTACAGTTGCTATTTAAAATTAAAGTAATGATGATGTAGGTTTGTAAATATCAAAAATATTCTTATTGTGGAATACAATTTGCAGTCATAATGATCATGAAAATAAATAAACCAATCACAACGTGTAAAATTGAGTTTCAAGGGCCAAGATTTCTTAATTATGTTCAAAATGAGTCTATATCGATTCTGCAGTTACTATCAATTGCTATTAATTATTACGTGGTCCCCATCCCTTAATTAAAGGGATTACGCGGTCCCCATCCCTTAATTAAAGGGATTGACATCTTAATGCAGAAATTAATTAATCTTATTGTTTAATTTAAAAAATCTTGACCGTTGAGATTACACAGATGAATGACTAGGATAGGCCCTTAGGTTCTCACCCCAGGGAATGGTTCTCACCTGAACCTTTCTCTCTCTCTCTCTATATATATATATAGGTCTCAAGTAAACCCTAAATGATAAACACCAATACATCCAATTGGATACAAACTTCGCAACCCAAATAAACACACACCGCCCGATACAGTCGATTGCCCTCCTTGGCAGCCGACCGACTTATCTTGATAAAAAACTGAGAGTGGGGCAGTTGCCTGCATCCTGCAATTTGCTGCTCCCCTGTCTCTGTTTTCTGTGTTGTCACTTCTCTCGCTGCCTTTGTGTCTTCTCTTCTTCCCCAACTTCAACTTCTTGTGCTTTGTGTGCTTGTATCCACAATCCTAACAGGCTCCACATATCTAATATCTTATTCCTCTTATACATTCAAAAGAGCACACATGCATGAATATATGATAATATTTTCAAAACATACAATTAATCATCAAGATTCTATACATGTTACCTAAATCATAACAGCAAAATATAGCAACCGAAACACAATAATATTTGAAGACAAAGTAGATGGCAGGGATGACTAGAAAGAAACTAAGTATATACCTTCACGCAAACTAATAGTTTAATAGCAATTAAACTCAAAAAATAGCATAATAGCAATAATCATATTGTTTTGCATCCATGATTAGTTGTTATGTACGAAGCAAACTTTAATGATGATATATTTACTATCATTAAAATTTTCTTACTCAAATAGGCAATGTATGTTTGCTTTTGAATATAGAAAAAATACACACCATATATAATATTTGAATATAGAAAAAATACACACCATATATAATATAATGTAGTGAACTGAAAAAGAACAAAGACAAATTAAAGTTTTTCATTCAAAAAAATATGAAGGAAGAGACAAATCAAAATTCCTCCTCAAAACAACATGAAAACTACAAAGTCTATCCAATTGAATCTTTTATATTGCGAATGGCCTAATTTTTACCTTTTGAAAAGGATTAACAATTGGAGACATATGGTGCACAAGAGTTCAAGATGAATGCTGTGACTAGCAAGAGTGTTTAACTAACTGTCAAACTATTTAATTAGTCTTACTGTTTTTTTCTCTAAAT
Source organism: Hemerocallis citrina (assembly GCA_017893485.1). Classification (NCBI taxonomy): domain Eukaryota; kingdom Viridiplantae; phylum Streptophyta; class Magnoliopsida; order Asparagales; family Asphodelaceae; genus Hemerocallis; species Hemerocallis citrina. Next base: position 282,652,616 of record CM030363.1, on the reverse strand, counting down.
CGAACAAGGCGAAGACTAGCATATATAAAAGATTTCTTCAAAAATTGTACATTAAAACTTTTTTTGACCAATTAACGCAGGAGAAAGTGTGGATGACAATGACCAGGAACATGTTAGAGATTACAATAGAAATTAGGGTTAATATCCTAAACTAAGGTGCTTGAGATATTTATCCTATGTATCAAAATTAGAATATCTAGACTACTATCATGTCATGCCCCGCTTTCCAAAATACGGAAATACGAGTCCGTGACGAAGGCTCAGCGAATGATATTAACATCATCCATAAGCTGTATCAGTCTTAACTCAACAATATGAAAAGAAACAATCACAACCACACAGATAAATATAATCACATAAACAATAATTGAGATTAAACATGCAGTTATTCAACATAATAACCAATAAATGGAAAATAAACAACAATTACGGATCAACAAAGTCCGGAATACAAAGTTCAACAAAAGTAACATTGCGATATAAAAATAACATGGAATAAACAATTTATTGCGAAGTAAGCTCCTGCTCCAATCCTAGAAGAACTGCTCACCAATGCCTTCTGACAATTCTCCTTGTGCACCTGTAGTTGGATCAACTGGAGTGGAAAAGAAAATATCCTTAGAGCAAGTACGGACAGCAAATAGTGAAAAGCAAACAGTAAAGGAACATGGTACATCAAGGAATATGAAGCAAGATCAAAGTCCAAAAGCAATAACAATATCAATAAACAATGGTCAAGTGTACAAGTTTCAACTTGGGTTTATTAGTATTTTATTTTTTTTCCTATCTAGTGCACGTATTACTGTGTCCCATACCACAAGTTCGGTGCATACAAAACAGTATAAGTTTTAGACATAGTGGTGGGATCTACAGAGCGTGTACTCGGTGTAATAAGATAACAAGATAACAAGATAACAAGATAACAAGTTCACAAATATTTCTCCACCTTCCACGTCAATAGTACAAGTAAACAAGAAGGGCCCCACCGAGTACATTTTCTGTGATTATCCACTAGTAAGTCAACCTTTATTAACCCCGACTTGTTTAATATTTTATTATTTCATTTATGATCATGCAAGTGTGTATACGAGTATCAAGGCGACGATAAGAATGCACCAAAATGATACAATGCATGATAATATACATGTAATTGTGAATCTGAAAAGAGCAGACATAGCAGTACTAAAACGGCAGTAACTCACAAAATATAGCTCGGAATTCGATTCCGTCAAAAGGGCTATAAACTAGACATCTGGGGCTACAATTCATATTCAGTAAGTTTTAGTTGATTCTGACTGTAACTAGGTCGATTACCCTAATCTTTACAGGTTAACGATTCTGGCAGCAGCTTACACTAAAAAATTTATGGGTGAAAACAAGGTGTAAAATCAATATAAAAATCTATAAAAAATAGGAATGGATCCTAAGTATGTCTACTATGTTTCTGGAGAGTTTCATGTCATTACACTACTGTTATCATGGTGTTTCAATTGAAAGTTGTGTCGATGTTTTACTAAATTGCAATATGAAAAATACAGACCAGCAGTGACTAAAACTGCGATATCTCACAGCTCACAGATCGGAATCTAAATCCGTCAAGTATTCTGGAAATTACATTCATTAGGCTACAATTCTCTTTCATATAGTTTTGGTTGATTTCTATTGTAACAGGATCGAAACCTCAGTACAAAACAGAAAAGGCAGCGAGACATAACAAATGTCATTATATATATTTATCAAAGTGAATAATCAACATGTTCTTGTATCATGAAATGTATTAACATTAAGGTACAGCAAGTTGAGATGAAATTCTACTGTATACAAAGCAAGATTATCATGTCACGATTCAATTCACGAGATCTCAATCATTCAACATGTATTCATATCATTATATATTTCTCATATACAAGTTTTAGTCAATTTGTTCATGTCGTGTGTGCATGCAAGTTTGGGTCACGCCCCGCTTCCAAAAAATACGGAATACGAGCACGTAATATTGGCCCAACGAATGACTAACGTCACTCATAAGCTGTTTATCCGATTAATTCAATAATATAATCAATACAGAATAATTGTGCAGACAATAATAATAATCTCATGAACAAAAATACTTGGAATGAAGCAATAAGAATATCCAAATACAATAATAATCCAACGTCTGGAAACAGATAATAATATTCGGGACATAAGTCTAATACAATAATAAATACAATCCAAATAATAATAAGTCTCAATTCATTAAGTTTATTAAGACAATAAGCCATTAGAAAGCAGTAGTATTCAGACTGTTTGTTCTCCAACTCCAGCAGGCAACTGATCTCCAAAATCTACAATTTAATAAATTGTAGGAAAAGGAAAAGAAACCAAAACGTCCGTCAATGCAAGTTACGAACCGCTTGTAATGCAAGATACAAGCACATGGAAACTAACAAACAGCATGGAATAATGCATCAACAGTAATAACTAGCATGAATCGGTAAAACAAAGTCAACTAGCATGGTATACTAACAGTACAGATGTTTATTAATCTTTTTAACTCCTAACTAAAGCATGTACTACTGTGTCCCATGTGTTCCGTACCACATGTTCGATGCATACAATCAATTTCGTTTAGACTTTAGAGGTAGACTCTATAGTTCATGTACTCTTCAACGATATTCAATAATGACCGATGACTGAATCAATCGAGATACTATAATCAGTAATCTACAATTAATCGATGACCGATATGACCAATAGACCAATAGACCAATAATAGGGAAACACGGACCCCTCATCCGAGTACAGTCACTATATCATCAACTACTCCAGTCAATCCCTTAAACTCCGGCCTATTAATTATTTTATTAATACAACAATACAATATGCAATTTGTGACATGAGACGAATGATAGTAACAATAGGGAACCAATAGGATGATAACATGGAATATGGTGTACTAGATGTCCAAGCAACATGGTATAGGGTATTTTACAAGTATTCGACAAGTATAGCACGAATAACACATCAAACATAGATATCTCAAGATAGCATGAACAAATACATCAAAAGTGGTCAACCCTAGGTTAATTCATGTCATATATGTCGTGAGACAGCTATGGTCAAATCATCACAATAGAGACAATATCAACAAGGGATTTCACACACGAATTGTCTCTAGAACCCAACTACACTACAAATGATATTTTGTACTTGTATATGCAAAGGAATTTAATACAAGTTACTTGCCTGTTAGATGGTGAAAACGAATACCAAGAATAACGAGATGAGAATCCCGAAGCAACGAACCCACGAACTAACTCAATTTAACACGTGCAATACACGTGTAAACAAAGAGCCAAAACAACACACTGAGATCCAAAGTGACAGCAACGACAGCTAAAGAGAACAACGGCAGCAACCTCAACAGTGAAGGCCAGGGGGGAGAGTCGCTGGCGGCGAGCGACGGCGGCATCGAGTGGGACTGGGGGAGCAGCGGGGCGGCGCGCTGGGCTGTCGGCGATCGAACAGAGGGGGAAAGGTGAATCGGGATTGGGTCTGTTGGGTTCTGATGTCTGCTGTCGACGGAAATCAGAGCGGGGACAAGGGGGTCGACGGGAGGAGAATGGGGGGTGCTAGGTGGTGGCAGCGCTGGTGGTGTGCGACGGGGGAAGGAGCAAGGGGGGTTTTGTGGGTTCTGATGTCAACTAATGTCGATGAGAGGGAAAAGGAGGAAGCTAGGGGTTTCGGGGTGGTGCTCCGGCGTCGTGGAGAGGCGGCGACTGAGGGGGATGGTCGCCGGAGATGGGGTGGCCGGAGCTGGTGAACAGAGAAAAAGATGAACAGTATTGGGGGGAAATTTGAGTTGGGGGGAGAGAGAAAGCTGGAGGAGAGAGAAAGAGAAACTAGGAGAGAGATTAGACGGCTAGGCTTTCAATTTGTGTGTAAAAATTAGGATTTACAATAGAGTTGTATATATAGGGTACAATTAGGGTACTAAGTTGGTGAATTATAATACAGTTAGGGTCTAATAAGAGCAGATTTGGGTCAAGAACAAATGGAATTGGGTTTTAGGGTTCAATAAGAGATAGATCAAAATCAATCGGGTTCAAATAAAAATACCCACAATAAATAAGAGAGCAATATGATCAATAAGAATTGCTCGATCAAAAGAACGAAGAAATTTCACGAAGAAAAATTCAAATCCAAAATAATACAAATGCATTAAAATATAAATTATGAGTTGAAAATAAATTTGGAATTCGCCAATAAAATCAGATCAAGTACGAAATAAAAATGATTCAATAAATGAATTTTAATTAAATAATCAAGAAATAAAAATTTATAATCATAATCATAAAAATAATAAATTTACATAACAAAATAGTATCCAGGTTTAACAACTTTATTAAAATAGTCCAATAATAATAATATATTTGTTTTCGAGCTCAATTATAAATAGTCGATCAATAAATTATAGAAGTAGATTAAATTACACAATTATTCGAAATAAATATAATTATCGATAGAAAAATACTTTAATATAAAATCCAAACGATTTTAACAAATAATGAATTTATAAATATCGAAATACAGAAAATACGTATTTTCGGGAATGGGGTTACATTGGGTTTGAATCAATGGATGTTGGCGCGAATTCAATGATACTTTATGTTAGGTCGTGTAAACCCTCAATTTTTCCAACGGAAGGTACACAAAGCAATATTACGATAATCAAAGGAGAACTACTTGCGGAAATCAACGATCTTGAACTAGAAAAATTAAACGAGTTCAAATGGACTTACCTTTTGTGTGAGAGATTCGAATAACTAGAATAATGGGATTAGAATCCTGAGTGACGATCCAAGACACGGACGAAACACGTGCAAAACAGCAAACGGCAACCAAGATCCAACAACACACAATGCCCACAGCAGATCCCAAGCACACACAAAACAACACACACTTCGGATCCTCACCAGACAAACAACAAACACCAACTCTGAATCCCCTATGCCAAAACAGCATACACCGAAATCCACCACTGGCTACTCTTCTTCCCAACTTCGACAGAGAGAGAAGGAGAGAGAGCGGGAGAGGAGACGGCGACGGTGGTGCGGTCGGGAAGCGACACAACGACCAGGGGCGGCGCAACGAGGGAGCTCTACTTCGAGCGGGACTGGAGGTGGATGAAGGGGGAAGACGAGGAGCTCAGGGGTTGAGCGGACGCGGTGGAGCTTCGATGGGTTCTTCGGAGGTTGAGGATGGAGGCGATGATCGAGGTGGAGTGCGGTGGCTCGAACGGGAACAGGGCAACGGGGCGATCGAAGGATGAAAACGGGATGGCGAAGTGGCAATGGTGACGCTCGGGTGGATCGAGCAGAGGATGGGGCGGTTGGTGTTAGATGAGGAAGACGATGAGGTTGGGGGTGTTCGTTCTATTGGGCTTGGGAAACAGATGGGAGGAGAGAAGAGTACGGGGGGGGGGGGGGGAATTTAATGAATAATATAATTATTATAATGGGGGGGGGGGGGGGTCGATAGGAGGGCTGATTAGTAAGGGTAGTTGAGATAGTGGGGGAGATCATGGAGTTAGTTTCAGATTATCACGATAATGGGGCAGTTAGAGAATAGAAGGGGGAAGAGTTGAGAACGGGAGAGATAGTGAGCAGGTGGATTAGAAAAGATGGGGGGGTCATATTGGATTGAGTCTATATAAATATATATGCGTACTCGGTTTGGATTTGGGCTTGGTGTATGGGGTCAAAACAAATTAATAATTTAGTTATAGGATTGAGCTTATGATAAATAATTAAACAATTGGGCTTGGGCTCAGGTTTTTAATAAATAATACAAATAAATATAAAATTCGGGCTTTAGATGATGGGCTTCATACTACTAAATAATAATACAAGATTATATTAAAATCAATAGGCTTTAACAAAAGTAGTAATAATAATACTAATAACAATACATATTAATAATAAAAATAATAATAACAATAATAATAATATAATGAAAACAACAATAATAATAGTAATAACAATAACATCAATAATAATAATAAAATAATGAAAACAATAGCATTAATAATAGTAATAATAGTAATAATAACATTATACCACAAAAAAAGAATCTGACTTATAAACTTTATATTAAATAATCCAAACAGGAATATATATAGTCGATCAAAAATAGAAAGTGAAGTTAAAATACACTATTATTTGAAATAAGATAATTTCCGTTTAGAAAATATATTAACTGAAGATTCAAAACAATTTTAACAAGTAATAATCGAAATACAGAAAATATTCGAGAAATACGTATTTACGGGAACAGGGATTACATATCACAAGCTAGTATTTATAAAATAAATACTGGTTTGGGTACTGGGTTCTCAACCCACTCAACTCGCGTTCCGATATCTATACAATTAGTACATATGATACACGTGTTATTCATAGAATAATATTACACATAATATAATCTACTATTTTAATGGGAGAGTTTGTCACCAAACAAACTTTATTTGTAACCAAACAAACACGTGCAATGTGCATACATAACTAATATAAAAGATGTCTTAGGTTCGGTGCCAGACAGCATCAGAAATTTTTATAAAAAATATTTTTTTTATAAAAACGTGAATTGCACGTGTAAAAAACTAGTTCATATAATGAGAATATACTTATATATCTAACATACTATGCATCTCAAAGCTTTTTTTCTACTGTATTTTCTTCAACCTATTTTGTTTAATTTCAGACGTTGTTTTAATTGTTTATTCATTTATTATTTTTTTAAGAAAGTGAGCGTGTGGACCCCAAATAGTTAAGGACTAAGGAGGTTACAAAATTCAAGAGCATAATAAGGCAGACTTTATATTAAGGGCATATTTTGACATAAGTATTTTGTAGGACCCAAAAAGAAATTTGGAGAGGGTCGTATAGTACAAAATTTAAGTCCTGATATAAACTAAAGTGGGACCCACAACTTGCTGGACAACCTGGCCGAAGATTGCGGGAAACTAACGGATAAGAAATTTTTCTTCCAAAATTAAGGAAAAAAATATTTTCTTACTAAACTTTTGATTGATTTTTTTGGGATAAAATTCACTATCTTATCTTAGAGCATTCACAATGATTTGCTAAATTTGTCATTTTACCATATGTTCGCAAAAATTTATTCACATCGGTTTTTCATTTTGTCATTTTTGATAAAGTTACGACAGTAAGAGCATCTGTAGTCGTTGAAGTGAAAAATATGCATATATGGATAAATAGAAATAGGAATCGAAGTTTTGCTGCAGTTGTTGGAAGCGATTTTTGAAGCGACAGCACATGAAGTGCCGTCGGAGGAATAAAAAAAAAATTTAAAGCGGAAGGGAGGGACAGCACATGAAGTGCCGTCCGACTCATATGAAAAAATTCGTCCTCGGAATGCAAATAAAAAATTACAAAAAAAATATAAAAATTACAAAAACATTTCAGAAATTACGAAAAAATTACAAAAAATTAGAAAAACATTTCAGAATTTACAAAAACATTTCAAAAATTGCAAAAACAAATTAAAAAATTGCAAAAAACCCCGGAAGGCACTTCATGTGCCGTCCGACATAATTGTAAATTTTCGTAAATAAAAAATTACAAAAATATTTCAGAAATCACGAAAAAATTACAAAAAACATTTCAGAAATTGCAAAAAAATATAAAAATTGCAAAAACATTTCCAAAAATTGTAAAAAAAAATTGAAAATTACAAAAACCTCTGGATGGCACTTCATGTGCCGTCCGAGGAATTTGGGCTGGAATTTTTTTTTTTCAAAGGACGACACTTCATGTGCCGTCCGATGGGATTTGGGAGATTTTTTAATTGAAAAAAAAAATCAGGGGACGGCACTTCAAGTGCCATCCGATGGGAAAAAATTTATTTTTTAGGTGGGACGGCACACGAAGTGTCGTCGCTCAAATATGGATATTTCTCAAATCGATTCTCATTTATGGCATACGACTGTAGCGATTTATCGATAAAATGGATATTTGGCAAACGAGTGCAGCACGTTTCTCAGCCAAATATTCATTTTATCGATATTTGGCAAACGAGTACAGATGCTCTAAGCGTCTCATATTTGAGATATTTTTTTATGAATTATCAAAATATATGAGACAAAACATATTGTTCAATTCTTAATATATATATTTATATTTATATTTAATAGGATCGGACCAAATAACTTGTTTCGTTTAAAGATTTTTTTTTTTGAATTTTTGAATTTTTTAAACCATCGGACAGTACATATTGTACCGTCCAAATGAACAAAACAAAAAAGAACATTACTCTCGGACGAAACAAGTTGTCCCGTCCGAAGCAAAATTTTGCTTGGACGGGACAACATGTCCCAGCCATGGAATGTGGAAGACTTTTGTTAATAATTCACTAATTACTTACTAATTAAGCACTAATTAATTAATTTAATAACAAAATTAATCACTAATCTACCACTTTGGCTAATTTAATTATCTTTTACATATAAAAAAAAATTAAGATGAGACGGAACAAGATGTCCTGCCCGCTCAAGTTGTTTTTTGTTTTTTCTTCCAAATTATAGCAAACAACCGTTGCAAACAAACTTGTTATTTTCTATTTCTCATTTTGTCATTTTCTCGTATTTGAAAAAAAACGGTTGTGGATGCTATAAGATCGAGACATAATTACTCTAGAAAAAATGAGTAAACACTTTTCCTCTGTCTTGCCTAAAATTTATTCATTTAGCAAGGCTTAATTCCGGGATTTTTTTTTTTGAAACTCATCAACTGAATAACACTTTAAAGTATTGTTTTTGAGTTAAGCTTAAAAAGATACTTGAAGTTTTTTTTTTGAAGAAAAGGTGGAATCTGGCCAGCCTTGTTTCATTAATAAGAGATTAATAAAACATACTCAGAGTACTGAGCCTACTACAAAATCCTACAAACAGAAAAAAAAAGGAACATAACCTCCACCCTGAACATTAGGGGGTGGGACAAAGTAAACATAGAGTCGCTGCAAAGAGATACATCATATCCCCCAACAAGCTCTGGAGTGGTAGGTATCAATGAACATAGTAGACCATGTTGTGCTGTGCTGGCTGTCAATCGATCGTCGGTCCGATCTCGATCTCCTCATCATCAAACTCCTCTACCTGAAAAATACTTGCAATCCTTCCCCTGGGACCTGCTGCTGCCCACATTAGCCCAAAATGAAATAAAATGCATAATGTGAGTCAAATTGTCAGAAATACTATTACAAGTTCTACGAAAGTAAATATTATTTCTGTCTAGCCAGAGAACCCAGGTCATTGCGGCGAGAGCTAAATACCACGCTTCTTTCATAGCACTCCTCTCCGTCGCAAACTTTGGGCCTACCCACAAGTCCTCGTAAGTACTAGGATATTGAGTTGTCCCTAGGCCGCTGAGTACCTCTATGAGTACCGCTTTACTCCTAGGACACTGAAGAAAAAGATGGTCTTTAGTCTCTAGGGCCGCGTGGCAGAATTTGCTTTGAGAGTCCACACTCGGTTGACGCTTAGCGAGGTTTTCTCTAGTTAGGATCGCATCATTTAGTACCAACCATACGAAGGCTTTAATTTTTAGCGGAGCTTTCGTTCTCCAGATGACAGCAGCGCACTTTGGGGTACATCCCCTAAAATGGATGCGCTTGTACATGGAGCGAACCGTGAACTTGCCGTTCTTCTCCAATCCCCAAAGTTTTTTATCGGGACCCTGGGAGCAACCAATTCCACCGTTGGAGATGTAGGCCTGAAGTTCCGTAAGTCTGAGCTGAGAGCCTATGTCAAGAAGTTGTTTGAAAGATGGCTTCCAGGCGCCTCTTTTCTAGGCTGCGATCACCGTGCAGTGTGGTTGTGATGCATGCTCGTATAAATTGGGGAACAGGATTTTGAGCGTGTGATCAGCACACCACTTATCCCACCAAAACCTGGTAAGTCTGCCGTTACCGATAGCTGACTTGACATAGCTAGTGAAGGGTGCATATGCCTTAGTGATGTATTTCCAGAATCAGGGGACCCGAGGGCCTATCCTGAAGCCCAGATTTTTCATTCCATTCCCATGCATATATCCCTGAATAAATTGCTGTCACCCTTCTCCATTATGGTGGAACACTTTCCACCACCATTTACTTAGAAGCGCCAGATTCATATCTCGCAGGTCAATTATATTTAGGCCTCCATGTATCTTTTTCATATACGCCTTCTCCCATCTAATGAGGTGATAACCTCCTCGGTCCGGGTCTGCTCCTTTCCATAAGAAACGTTTCCGAGTCCGGTCAATTCTTTGGATTACCAATCGCGGCATTTCAAAGAAGGAGAGATAATAGGTGGGGAGGTTTGAGAGGACTGCATTAATAAGCATGACTCTCCCACCCAAAGATAGGGCTTTGCCTTTTCAGCCTGCTAGCCGTTTCTCAACCCGGTCAATAATGGGAATCCAATTCACCTTTTTTAGTTTTCCGGATCTTAGTGGCAATCCAAGGTACTGAATGGAAAAACTCTCTGTGGAGCAATTGAGGATTGTGGCATGTTCAAGAGCCTCTGTTGAAGTCAGGAAAATGGGGGTGAGAGCACTCTTGTGGAAGTTAACCCTGAGGCTAGACCAGGCTTCAAAGCAATACAGAATTCCTTTGAAGACGGTAGTTTTTCCTAGGTTGCAATTGCCAAATAGAAGAGTATCGTCTGCATATTAGAGTATAGAGCAACCTTAACGATTGACTCCCTTAACCACTGGTACGATCCAACCTGCTCTACTGCATTTAGCCTTTATGGATCTAAGCACGTCTGCCACTATGGTAAAGAAAAGGGGTGAGAGCGGATCTCCTTGTCTGACCCCCGTTTGCAAGAGAATGGGTGGCCTGATACACCGTTTACCAAAATTGCCGTTCTGCTAGTGGTAAGATAGGTGTGGATCCATCTGATCCATCTGTCCTCGAAATCTCTTCCAGTAAGTGCTTCCAACAGACAGTCTCATTCAACAGAGTCATAGGCTTTCTCGAAATCTAGTTTTAGGAGGTAGCTCTTAGAATTCGAGGTGTGACATTGATGGATAGTCTCTTCAGCCGTTGCTATACTGTCCTGTATACATCATCCTTTGATGAATCCCGTCTAATCATGACTAATGAGACCATTCATAATCTTTCCCAGTCTGTTAGAGAAGATACTTAAAGTTAATATAGGGGATCCAGAGAATCCTTTGCCACTACATCTGATTTTCCTTTCATCTTTCTGAGAAAAAGGAAATACACAAAAACATCAATCGAAACAATACAAAAAATACAGATCTTACAGTTCTATTTCAAGTACAAGCTTGAAAAAACAATACAATGGAAAGCAACATTAACTAAAGAGCAAAAAACATCAATCAGGACATCATGACATCAAGACCCACCAAGTACAAGATCTCTAGTTACAATGATCCTTTTCCCTATTACCTAGAACTTACAAGTATCCAATAACACTTGTAAATTTCTTACAATGAAAAAATAAAAAACAAATGGTTAGTTAACAAAGAAGCAAGACATGCATTTCTTGAAAGATATGCTAATTATTTACACTTGGAGCAAAGCCTTAGCTTGTAGCTACCAAGTTACTGGACAAGCCAATGGAGAGGTAAAAGTGACAATTCCCACCTCATCCCATCCAGGTCCAACTACTGAATAATACAAAACTTTAAATTCATATTAATTTTTTTTAATAATTCATATTTATAATCTATCAGATAAATAAATAAAAAGAGTAAGCTTCACTAAATTCTCTCAATTATATGACAGAGAACTCCTAACTTTTAAAGTAACCGTTCTTCTTTTTAACATGTAAATTTTCTTCATCACTTTTCATATAAAATACCGTAATCTCGGGCTCGATATAACTTTTTTTTCTTCTTATTAATACTTAAAGAGATTTAGTACCAAAATCTATTCAGAACAAATGATTATTATAGTCCAGAACCAACCTGGCTGTCAAGAAAAAATGACTAAAAAAACTTTAATTAATTAGTTAAAAAATAATTTTCTAAATTTGAAGTACTTATATTTTTAAAAGTCAAGAGTGGTACCAATCAAAGTATGAAAATTCAAAAACAATTAATTAAAATTAACCATAAATAAATAAATACATGGCATGTAGCCTTCCAAGAAACAGAGGCAGGGGTTGCTGAAGAGAGCACAAACACAAACATGCAATAGACCAAACAGTTGAGTTAAAGAGGTTTGATGTCACCTCTCAGTATTTCTTGATGAGGTCCCATCATGGGCTGGCTGTGTATTAGCTGTCCATGAAAACCTAGTTTCATGAAACTTTTGAAACAGACTGAAAAATAAATTATATTAAAATTTTTGTTTTGTTATTGAATTAATTTCTTCTATATATTAAGTATTAAAACTAGCCCTTCTCCCTACCATGCATGAACCCTCCCTCCTTCCTACCATCTCTCTCTTTCTCTCAAACCACTTTGGGCCATAAAATTCTCCCTTGAGCTCTTTGGATTAATTGCTTCACAAATCCACTGTAAGTAATCTCTCTCTCCCTCTCTCTCTCTCTATTGCTCAATTTTGAATTCTACTTTGTTAGATATATATATGTAGTCTCTCTTTATTGCTCAATTTTGAGGAAGTTGTGCCTTATAGCTGGGTTCTCTAATAATTTCGCTTCATGTGAGAATTAATCGATCGAATCATATAGAAGTGACATGCATCCGAATTGAAGTTGCTATCAGTGAAACTGTATATCATGGTTTACTTATCATTAGGGATTAGGGCTGCAAACGAATCGAGCTATTTGGCTCGAGTTCGGTCAAAGCTCGGCTCGAACCGAGCTCGAGTTCAAAACCGAGCTCGCTTCGTAAACGAGCCGAGTTCGAGCTTTAATTTTATTTATTTTTAGACTAAGTTCGCGAGCTATTCGACTTGAATATGGTCAAAGCTCGGTTAAAGCTCAAAATTGAACTCGTTTGGTAAACGAGCCGAACTCGAGCCTGAAGGTATTCGGCTCGACTCGATTGCAGCCCTACTTGTCATGAACATAATTTTTAACCCAAGAGGGAAAGCTTGTCCTTGGGTTACAAGCGTGCGTTTCACCAATAATTAGAATACTAGTAAAGTCTTAGACCACGACATGTAAGTTGTGTATGTATCTTCCTAACTTTTCCTAATTAATTTGTTTGATAGGAGTAAAAAAATATATAAAAAGATTTACCGTGGTGCCGATGGGAGAGACAAATGTTAGATGGACAATTAATTTTGTATTTCTTTATTACAATTAACCTTAGGGTACGCATATTTGTATTAATTATCTTGTAGATTTTATTTTTTATTTGTATTTTTTATTTTATTTCTTTTAAAAGAAAATGTGGAATATGATCATCCAGTTTCATTAATAAGAAATTAACCAAATAAACCCGAGAGTACTGGGTCAAATTACAAACTACTGACAGAAAAATAGAAAATGAACCAATATAACCAGTACATACAATCAGGGCTCAGTCTACCACCCATAGAGGGTGGGCCACAAAAACAAAAACTAAAACTAGGTCGAATTGTCTCCAACCTCCACCAATAATGTACTGGACCCCATTTTGGGCCCAGTCACAAAGCGATGACCAACTAATTGTATGTACGTCACGTAAGCTTCGTGCACCGCCTCCACGGCACGCGCACACCCACCTGAAGAGAATCACGGGGGATTTGGATATTCGTCCCTCCCATCCTTCTCCTCCCCACCTCCCACACCGTCACCAACATACTCATATTCTGCCCAGTCGAAGTCACAACCAAAGAAGAGTCGTGGAGATGATATCTTCACCTCTTTCGCGCTTTAGCTTTCACAAGCGACTTCTCACCAAACAAAACTCTCACTCACCCTAACCACGGATACAGTCAATGAGAGCCATAAAGAGGGTACTCACCTCTCTCATGCTTATACCATCTCACGTGATTTCTCACAAACACAAACAGACACCTGTATAGAGTAATGAGAAACAACATCTTCACTTTCTCACTCTCTCACACACTCTCTCACATAAAACCCGAACCAAATCGCAACCAATTTGAAGAATCACCTTCACCTCTCGCCCCTGCGGACGGTGGACGTGGTAGATTTCAGGGTCAATGATGAGGGTGTAGTGGCGGTGTTGTTGCAAAGCCTGTGACAGTGAATTAAAGGAGGTCGAATTCAGGGTGTGACTTACACACTGACAACCAAAAATTTCTAACACCTCCAATACTATATTACCACTCAGCTCACCTCATGGGGGGACCCCGTCTGCGGGCCCAAGCGCCATAACTGTGCTGCAACAAGTGGGCACATCTCATGGGGGGACCCCGTCTTCAGGCCCAAGCCCCACTATCGTGCTGCACATCAACAATCTCTCATCTCATCTCACAACTGCCAAAACTAATCAAAACACTAATCAACTCTTCCATCTCATCTCCAAACCCCAACACTCACCCAATCAAAACACTCCCCCAAAGAATTCCCGAACACCTTGCTCGCCCCCCCTAGCGCCGCTCGACTGACGCTTGGAGGAGCACGCCGGAGTGAGGTGGGTGCGGTCTGGAGTGCGTCGACAGCTCGACGGGATGACGCTGGACAGGCTCGACGAGACAGCAGGATCTCGAGGGCATCGACAGCTCGTCGAGACGTTGCGTCGTTGGTCAACAAGAGCGCTCCGGCAGTTGTAGTGCTGCGTCTGTCGAGCTTCGTCTTCGATGGTCCAGGAGGCGGGAATAGTGACGGCGAGAGGGGAGTGGTGGACGACGGGGAAGGGGCGACCGGAGAGGGGCGGTGAGATCCTAGCCGCCACTCCCTCCAAACTGAAATCTAGATCTAGGGATTTTTTTAGGGTTATTTTTTTTGGAGCTTCTCTCGCTAGAAAATCTAGAAAAAGAAACGGTGCAATGAAACGTTATCTTGTAGATAATTGTTGACGAAACTGTAGTGGTTCTCTAAAATTCCATTTTCTCTAAAATTTGGCTAAAAATTGTCAAATTTTGCAATTTTTTAAACAGTGTGTTGTTAAATATGGCAACGTATTTGGAGATCTCGAAATTATAGGGGACTGGGAGGCACACACGATATATAAGTCACAGGTTAGAAGTTAAAACCAAATAGAGCAATGCACAGGGGCCAGTGTAGTGAATGATGCACAAGGTAGACAGACATCTCAAGCAAAGATTAGCATTGTTGATATTTGTCCAAATAGATGAAATGACAGGGACTTGTATAAAATTGTTTATGGTTGTTGTCTAAACTTAAATTATAGATTAGATAAGGATGCCTGTACTTTTCTACAACTTGGTGCTTGGCCTACGTTTATCCTATTCACAGTAGCATCAAAAGAAATCCAAAGAAAACCCAGAGATTTTAGCTGAAGCTACTGTAGCAAATTTTAAAATATTTTTCTCTTCTATTTTTTTACTCTATCCACTAAAATAGTTTAACTTAACGCTCTACATTAAATCCCTAGGTTTAATATTTTTCTCTCATACAGCGAGCTCTTTTATGAATTTTTTTTTTTGAAAATTTATCAAATCCAACAGAAGGTTTTACTCTTTGTAAAATTTCAAAAATTGTACAGTCGCTGTTCTCAATAGTGAGTCTAGTATAAAGTTTATTGTTATTGGGAACAGCGAGTCTTGTTTGAAAATTTTGAACTAAACTCGGGAAAAGAAAAAAAAAACAGTCGATCGGCTTGTGAGCAAAATCTATTCCTGTTGGGCCGTTGGGTTGGGGTCCCAGTTGTAGTCTAAATTTGAGACCATCGACAAAAACAGTCGGCTTCACAACTACAGGAGACAACTATCTAGTCGAGTAGTATATTCTAAGCTACACAGCGTTGCGTTCAATACATGTGCTGCCTACTATTTGCCCATCATTTTTTTGTTTTAGGGCATTTTCGTACTTTCACATCAATAATTAGCTGCGAACTCACTCACAGAAGCAATTTTACCAAAACAACAATATCAATTTTTTCTTATTAAAATTTAATTAATTATTATTTTATTTTTTAAAGCAACTACAATATGAGCTTTAGCCTAAATCTACATGTGAGCTTTAGCCTAAATCTACATGTATTTACATACTTAGCTTTGAAGTCTTTGTATTTACTAACTCCATTCTTTTACCTAAATTTACCCTTCTCCTCTTCCAAACCCTCCATTCTAATATTTTTTAAGTAATCATATTCTTTACATTTTATCCTAATTTTTTTAAAGTAATCATATTCTTAACATTTAAGCCTAATTTTTTTTGTCTATCAATTTGGATTTGAGTCTTGGATAGACTTATCATTAAGGATAATTTTGGTATTCATTCTCTTAATCTGTTCACCTCTTTTCGTCGTATCTTTCATTTTCTTCATCCTTTCAGTTATCTCCATCTCGTATTAATAATATGCGTAGAGAATTCAAAAGTTAGCATTAATGATTTGAATAGTCATCGAAAGGTAAATTGAGAATCGCGTTATTTATATAGAGCTTAAGTATATTTTAGAAGAAAAGTTCAAAAAAAAAAAAAAACATATTGATTGTTAGAAAAACTCAACCATCAATCATATCTATTATTTCTACAACTATAACTAAAGAGCTAAAATTGTGTCTTTAAGATAAAAAAATCTCAATGTATGTTTAAAATTAAACCTGTATCTACCATCTCTAATATTATAATGGGAGAAGAAGGCCTTGGTATCATTTGTAAATGTTTTGTCATTCTACCAACCCGTGCAATGCACGTGCATAACTATTATAAAGGAGGTCCTAGGTTTAAATCAAGACTACGTCTCAATTTTTATTTTAAAAAACTATATTTATTAAAACGTACATCGCATGTGTAAACTACTAAATACGTATTCTTTTTTCCATGTCTTTAAATAGACAGTGTAATTAATTACCAACCACCAAAATATCTGAAAGCTGTCACAGGAAAAAGCAGGGTTTAAAACTGAAACTGAAACTGAAAGTTAAACTCTAGTAGCCTAATAAAGTACCCTGGGGGTAATAAGCTCTCTGACACTCTTTCTCTTTCTCTCATTTTTACCCTTTTCTTGTTTCAGAAAATTTTGTCCTGGACTGTTCTCTGCTCTGGTTTATCTTTTGCTTTCCTCTACCTCTTTGACAATTGCCCAATTCCCACTACCTTCTTGTTGACCTCTCACAAAGCAGCTGGTAAGAGTAAACCTTCAAGAAAAAGGAAGGAAAAAAAAAACAACAATCCAACACAAAAAATAAAATAAAATCAAGAAACAAGAAGAAGAGATGATGATGATGACTGAGATGGGTGATCAAAAAAGAAGAAACCACCATGATGGTTTTCTTCTCACCAATGCCCAAACTGGAGGAGGAGATTATTCTGCAAAGAAGCTCAAAACTGCAAGACCCTCCATTTCTCCTAAGGTATTTCTTTTGTTAGGGTGTGAAATTTTAGTGATATGGGACTAAATTGGGAGGTGTGAACAGGAGAAGAAGGACAAGGTTGGGGAGAGAGTGGCAGCTTTGCAACAGCTGGTCTCCCCTTTTGGAAAGGTTGGTACTTTTACTTTTTGTTAATTTTCATATTTCAATTACTTTTTGAACATAATTGGTTGAATGAATGCAGACAGATACTGCTTCAGTGCTGCAGGAGGCAACAGAGTACATCAAGTTTCTACATGATCAACTTCAGGCAGTTTTCTTGCTCTTTTGTTTCAATCAAGTTTGAAGATTTTGAATTTGGGTTGGAAGTTGGATTTTTTTTGTTGTTGAAAATTTTGATGAATTCAGGTGTTGAGTGCTCCTTATCTTCGAACAGGAGTGGATGGCCACATGATGCAGGTGAGAAATTTAATGATTGTTTACTTTTATCATTAGCAATGGTATTGACTATTGAGTAATTTTTCGATATGAATCATGGTAATCCAAAAGAATCATAACAGCTGATGCTCTAATATAGTGGTAAAGCCTCTTAGCAGTGGACGAGAGGGCTGGGGATTAAGTCTCCTTGCATCGGTTAAGGTCTATTCTCAAAATAATAACAATAGAAATGATCAATGGGGGGTTGAAGGTATTGAGGATGTTTAAGAATGATTATGCACATTTCCCCCCCTTCATATCGACTTCTTCTTCCCTTTTATTTTAGGATTATCACAAGCTTTGTTCTAATGTTTATGGTTCCAAGAAACTTGTCACTAATTAAGTGATGGTTAATGACAACACAAGTTAAGGTAGAAATCTTTAATGGAGCTTCCGTATTAATGATTATAGAAGAAAAGATATCGATGGTGACTATGATTAGTTGATTACAATGAAGTAGTCTTAGTTTTTTTTTTTTTTTTTTTTTTGAAGGAAAAGGTAGAGTATGGACACCCTGTTTCATTAATAAGGAGTTAATAAAACAAACTCAGAGTACTCAGCAAAGTACAAGTCCTACAATACATAAAATAAAATACACTACCTCCGTAACATGGGGGAGAGGCAAAAGTGATAGAACAAAATATCCAACATCCATCAGGAGTACAACACAACATCTAAATTCCCCCCAACAAAACCCTAGGGTGGTGGGGATCAATAAGCAGTAGAGGGTTGTCCTAGCAGAGTCGCCTCGTCTCTCAGTAGTCTTAGTTGTGTGTAGTGTTTATAGAAGAAAAGAAGAATGGACATTATTTCAACATATACCTAGGCTGGACTAGTCTTAGATTAAGCACAAGTTGTCCACATTAATAAACTTGGCTTTTTTTTTTTTTTCTTTTTCTCCCTTACAGATTCTATTATCCTTTGCTAATTTGCTACCAAATTGCGAAATAGCTTAAACTTGTTTCAACCTTCAATGATTCAGGATGGAGAACATAGCAGCCTAAGAAGCCGAGGACTTTGCCTCATGCCGATAGACTTTACACTGCAAATTGCTCAAAACAATGGCGCCGATATGTGGGCCCCAGCAAATTGCAAGCAGTAAAGTGCTGTGAAACATCAAAATACTTGTCGCGTGAAATCTGAAATAAAACAAGAAACCGGAGGCAACTAAACTGGTGAAGTAGAAGCACTGATGATTAGAAATGATCAGCGATAGCATTGCAATTTCTTTTCTAGTAGCAGATGAAAGATAACTTGCTCACTCCAAAATCTAACCAAATTCTTCTCCTAGTCTTAACATTATGAAACTATTTCTGCTTTTAGATTGTTTATATGTGCTGTTGTAGAACCTTTTGTTTATGAGAGGCAAGCAATGTAGATTTGTTCTCAGTGAGAATGCTGTAAGAAACAAAAGGGGGGAAAGATTGCTAAACATTGGCAGCTAATTCTGGATAACTTATTGCTGGTTTTCTGGAGTTATTATTTACTAGTATGATGCACGTGCGATGCACGTGGAGGAAGGAAAAGGACAAAAAAAAGCCTACCAATATCATGCACGTGCGATGCACGTGGAGGAGGAAGGAAAAGGACAAAAAAAACCTACCAACATGTGCGCTGCACGTGTTTGGACACATACAAAAAAAAATAAAAAATTGTTTATTTGTTTACCAACCCCATCTCTCCCATTATAATAGTTACTAGTATCATACACGTGCACACGTGCACGTGGAAAAAATTGAAGAGATAATGAAAAGGGAAAAAGAAAATAATTTCCAAACTGATCCACTTTCGAAAATATTTACGAAACTGGTCCACTGTCGAAAATATTTATCAAAGTTAGTCCATAACCCAACACGTGCGTTGCACGGGTTGGGTTAAGGACTAAGGCCTTCTCCTAGTAGAGATAGAGATAGATGTATGGGCTGCGCATAGGTACCTTGCGGAGAATGAACTAAACCTAACATTCGAACTCAACTTTTCATTCTGACTTAGTCACATCCAATTGTGTTTGAATTGGGACTATTCTTGTAATTGAGTCTGTAGAAGCTAAAAAAGATGCTCGCCCTCATAGTGGTTGATGAGGCGAGATCATGAATTGCAGCCAAATAATAATTTTTTTTTCTTTTTTTTTTGATAAAAAGATGACTATTATCATCGCTTCATTAATGATAAATTGATAATTAACGAAACAAGCATAAGAATTACAAAGAGGCTCGTGGGCCAGTCCCAAAAAAATATCCAAAACAGAGGCTACAACCTCATAAGCTTACACGATTTAACAAAACATAAACAAAAAACAGCACTGCCACGACAACCGAGAAGACTGTCCGGTCATTAATCTCGGCCAAAATGTAGAGCACGTACTCATCCTCATCCTCCAAACGTTGCCTCTTCTTGAATCCGTTGTGCACTGTCCAACCAAGAATGAATTGTTTACTTTTGCATATCAAAACAGAAATCCTATGATCGGTGTTGCGAAAACAAAGGTCGTTTCGGTCTAGCCATAGGTTCCATATCGTAGAAGCAACTGCAATGTTCCAATGAAACCTATCATCCTTAGTAACCCATCTAGACCTAAAACTTCCCCAAACCTCCTTACTCGATCCTGGACACTCTTAACACCCCAAATCTAGAACACATACTCTCCCACAGGAGTCTCGCTCTAGTGCAATTAAAAAGAATGTGGTTCGTATCTTCATCCTGAGTTTGGCATCTAGTACAGACGGTGTTCATAGGGATGCCCCATTTCGTCAAATTAACTTTCGATAGGATCACATCGTTATCCACTAACCAAAGAAAGGCTTTCACTTTAGCAGGAGCGTTAATGCCCCATATAACGTCTGCTACCTCGCTTCTTCTTCCTCCATTGTTTAGCTTTTTGTAAAGTGATAAAACCGTGAATCTATCGGTTGGCTCCAGAGTCCATTGTCTCTCATCTTCAACTTCTTGAGTGTATCTCCCATCCGAACGAATGAAATTGTTTAAGTTTTGTAACTGGTTGATAGAATCTTGATCTAGACAATCCTTAACTTATAACCTCAGCCTGCTATTACTCTAGACGTCCTGACTAACGTGTCACTGCGAATGATTGCTTTCTCTCCTAACGGGAAAAGACTCGTGATATTGTGAGAATAGTTTCCCAAGTTGAAATGTGTTCACCGAAAAACATACATTGTACAATTATTGACATTTTTATTATTATAACTCAAATGAAACAATGCGGGCCAAATAACATTACTTGGGGTACACATGCCAAAAATGGATGCCTCCTCAAATTTTACATGTCTTTCACCATCTTTGTAACAACCCAACGCAGTTTTATAAAAGAACATTAAGACATTATTAGTCCACAAGCTCAAAGTATAATAATTTCACCAACTCCCTGGAAAAAAACACACACCAAAACATTTTATATATATATACGCATGTTGAATTCAAGTGCATAAAGATTAAAAATAAAAATAAAACCGAAGAATTGATAACAAATCCACTGATTGATATCCCCAAGAGAGGACAGATTATGAAAAATTGGTATCCATTTGTAGCTCTCCTGTCGGCTCATTCAACAACTACAACATTATATTACACCCAAATGAAAGGTCCAGATGCTCTTATTATCATCCAAAAAACCTCACTGACTCTGACAAGTATGCAAGTTGGGATACTAAGGTAGTGTTCTTTTACTTCTCTTATAAAGATTTAGATTTTGCTCTTGTAAGAGGTGGTCCATTTCTTATGAGAATTTTTTTAACGTTCTTTTTTTACCTCTTATAAGGCATTTCTTCCAAAATCTCTTATAAGCCTAAAAGACTTCTAGTAACCTCTTTCAAATTCTTGTAAGACTTCTATTACTTAAAAAGTCTATATTACCCCCAAAGTCTATATTATAATTGTTACTAATTAAACTAGTTTATATATTAGTCTACAGTAGCCCAGAATATGCTATCCTAGAAAAAGTGTAATCATATGCGTAGTTGACTGTAATATGCTATTCTAGAAAAAGTGTGGGAATTCATTCTTCACAATCTCGAACAATTATGTTAGGGATGCTGTCGAAACACTGATTTATTTAAAGATATATATATTTACGTCCAGTAAGTACATTACTTGAGTTGTGGCTAGTTGATTTGTCCTGTTATGATGCCACCATGTTCAAATCCTGTAGCGAACCAGGTTTTTTTTTATTTTTTATTTTTATAATTATTACAGCTAAGGGAGAATTTATATTAGCCCATTGATCTTAATTTTTTTTAATTCAACTTCTTTGAAACAAATTATTTAAATTTATACATACTAATTTTCATACTAATTAAAAGTCTATAGTAGTCCGAAATTATAATTAATGATTTACACTAATTTGTGAATTTAACTTGCCATTAAATTAGTTTATATATTTGTAATTTGAACTTATCTTTTCTTGTCTTTCATCTCACTATTTTTATACTTTGGGGTAATATAGACTTTAGGGTAATGTAGACTCTTGTAAGAGGTGAAAAAAGAACAGAAATCTCTTATAAAAATTTTTTATAAGAAGTTATTTTTATATAAAAAGAACACCTCAAAAAGAGACTCTTACTGTAAATCTCTTATAAGATAACCTCTCATAAGAGGCAAAAAAAAGAACAGTACCTAACAGTGCAAAAATTGCTCGGTCGCCAAATTTCGAATCCAACTTTCTTTTTTACATATCACAATTTTAAAAGGTTGCTAATTAATGTTGTTACATATGTGTTTCTGAATGAATTTAGCAAACGTAGGTACAAATACATTTCGGGAAACAAAGACAGAAGCTCTCTCCACAAAGCTTCACAGGCCAACCACAACCACAACTTCTCTTCAATTTCAGAACCAGAAAAGAAAAAAAAAAACTAATCACATGAGAAATCTATCCTCTTTGTTACTCTCCTTTTGATCCAATTGTCTCTCACTTTGAGAACAGAAAAGGAGGCATGAAGATCCAGTGTGATGCATGTGAAGAGGCGGCAGCAGTACTTATATGCTGCGCTGATGAGGCGGCACTGTGCGAGAAGTGTGATGCCGAGATTCATGCAGCAAACAATCTGGCAAGCAAGCACCAGAGGCTCCTCCTTCACTCTCTCTCCAACCACCTCCCTCACTGCGATATCTGCCAAGTAATTCAAACACAGAAAGAAATACTTCTTTGTCTGCTTATTTTTGTACACGATTTTTGTTCTTTTTTGCATTATCAGTTCATGTTCTTATGTTGTGTAAAGTAAAAGTAGAAGGTATGAATCATGACATGTAGGAACATGTTGAGTAGTGACCAGATGAACAAGAATAAAGTGTAAAATGACAATATATGGTAGTATTTGGGCAAGGCAAGTGGATGATTTTAACAGTAATATGAAGAAAATGAAAGAAGATTAACCACAATTCAAATCGAAATATCAACAAATTCTAGAGATTTTTTCCTCAAATAAAATTAAAAAAAATAAATTAATACAATTCTAGAGATTTTGTTTTTGGGAGTAAAAAGTGGAATTCTTCATACTGTTTCCATTGACAAAGATAATGTTCATACACGAAAGATTCTTCCTCTTATTAGAAAAAAAAAAGGGACAAACAAAAATTACAGAAATTAAGGACTACAACCGACTTCTCTATTCTCAGTTTTCTTTTCTTTGGTTAATTTGTAAACAACCGTGTTTAGCTGGAGAAATTAGAAGTGATGGATACACAGAGGTGGGTAACTATCAAAACACACTTGTCGGTCAAAGTTAGCAGGATCCAAGATTTAATTTGCAAGTAATTTAATAATAAAAAAAACCTAACTTTGATTGAGATGATTTTGGAGAAGACAAAAGATATTATACATCTTGTTTGAATACGATTGGAAATGTGCATCATCATCATCGGAGAAAATGCTGTCAAATATGAGGCACAAAACTAAAATCCTAATGTAAAAGAAGCAGCTGCCCACCAAAATCCTAGAAATCAAGTGAAAGCATAGGAAGAGAAAAGGATAGAAAACTGCAAGGAAATCTTTGTTTTGAACGCTGTTAGGAAACTTATAGTCCTACCTGAAAGTTCTGCATCTAGTTCAATTGCTCTTATAAAATGCATGTTTCATTGATTGCTAATATGGGTGAAAATAGAATAAAATCTGGACCATTCAAATTGGGCACGAATCTTAAAACTCTCAAGGGGCAAAACGGTAAATTTTAACAGATACAGGCCCAGCGGAAGGAGCTAGGCCACTTTCAGACCCATCAACCCGATCTGGCCAGCAATGAGGGACTGCCGAAGCAGTCCTAATGCAAAGGAGTCCATGTTCATCTGAAGATCTCAGTTTAAACTCCTTATTTCTAGGGGATAACCGATTCTATTCCTCCATAAATAAGAGAGTTAAAGTAATCTATCCTTTGATCAAGAGAGTCATGATTCGATCTCTTCACGTGGAGGGAGTAACCAACCTCATCAATACAGTGGGAAGTAGAAATAAATAAATATCTTGAAGCCCCCCAGCGACTATATATACCTCTAGACCTCCTTAGAAACCATATAATTGCAAATTCCGCTCTCAACACCCACCATATCTCTGAGTTTCTGACCTAGGCGTCGTTGGGGCCAACCCCGATGTTTTAGGCTTGTTTTTGCTGGTTTAAGGGAGTGATCACATCCATCCCCAACAATCAGGTCTCAGAATCAACAACAATTTACGGCAGTCAACACCAGTGAACAGTGAAGGTTTGATTTTTATTGTTTTCATTAAAAGAATTCACATATATGTTTGCTCCCACATAGAAATTAGCAGCAACATATTGACGCCGTATGTGAAAAACAGAAAAGATCTCTGATCCAACTCCGCCGATCAAAAACTACCTTCTAAGTCATGCCTCCGAAAGGAAAGGGGAAGGCGGCGGCTACTGGCCGACGAGCCAACCCTCTTTCTTCACCTCCTTCTCATACGAAGGACCCCTTCAACAACCTCAACCAGTTCAATAGCCTCAACTGGATCAACAACCTCAATCAGAACAGCCCCCTCTCTAGCAGATTCAGCCTCATTCCAAAGGTGTCGCACCTGGGGGCTCCCGCCGAAGTCGTCCCGAACAACACCCTGAGCAACAAGTGGTGGAAAACAAAGGTTTCATCCGTACCTCGACCCCTTCTACGATGCCCCAGCCGCAGCCACACCACCGTCAAGTCATCACCAACCAACATCAGGGTCTGACCTCCGAGTTCGCCTGAACGAAAGGAGAGCCCATGACGCAGTCCCCCATCTAGAACAGTAAAGAAGCAAGAAGAGCCCCTCTCCTCGAAGACAGAGGTCCAGAAGAACTCCCTCTCCAAGGAGGCGAAGATCTCCCTCTCCTAGGGGACGAAGGTCTCCTCCATCTCGGGAGCTAAGAAGCCAAACCGCAGCAAGTCGACCATATATCAGAACCAACATAGAAGAAGAGGCGCCCGTCACCAAAGCAGAATTTTGAAATTTCAAAGATGAGATCCTCCAAGCCCTTAACGTTGCCTCAAGCAGGGGCCAACAGACAAACAGTCGCCGCCTCACAAACATACATGAAGAAGAGTCCTGCAGGTCGACCAGATCTGACCAAAGGGATGACCAAGTTCTCCGCTGCCTCCAAGATGGAGGATCGTCTCAACAAAATCAACCGTGAGGAAAACCGTCAAGCCAGAAGCTTCTGCCCTAGCAAACCTCCATTCTCCAAGTCAATCATGGGGGGCCCACGTCCCTGAGACCTTCAATCCACCACACTTCGAGTCCTACAACGGAGAATCTGACCCGACTGATCATATCGAGAGTTTTAAAACTCTCATAATGATCCACCAAGCCTCATATGCATTACTCTGCAAGACGTTCTCTGCCACATTGAAGGGATTAGCAAGGGAGTGGTACTCCCGTCTCTCTCCAGGCTCCATCTTCTCCTTCAACCAATTTGAGGAGCTCTTCCTTATCCACTTTGTAAGCAGTCGTCGAACTGAGAAGACAAGTGCTTCTTTACTGGACTGGAATCAAAGGAAAGAGGAACGTCTCAGTGACTTTGTCCAACGCTTCACAGTCGAGTCTTGGTCTATCGCCTCCTTCAATCAAAGAGTAGTAGCCGCCGCATTCAGATACAATGTCAATAATGCCAACCTCAAGGCGTCCCTTTCCAAGAAGCCTCCTCGGACTTCTCAAAAGTTCTGCTTAAAAGCAAGAAGTATATCCGAGCTGAAGAGACTCTTAAACCCCCTAGTCGAGAAGAGCCTTCCTCTGAGAACAAACGGAAGAGTGCAAACGAAAAAGGATCCCAGAAATTCTAGAAAATCGACAATGGTCAGCGTCGCTCTCCTCCTCGTTTTGAGAGGTTCACCCCTTTTTAATGCCACCATATCGGTAGTCCTCATGGAGGTGGACAAGAAAGGGCTACTCCGTGAAAGATGAGGAACAGAGATTAGTGCTATTTTCACAGATATCACGATCATGACACAGATAATTGCCAGGCTCTCAAGGAAGAAATCGAAGAGCTTATCCAGCGAGGCCACAAATCCAAATTCGTCTAAAAGGACAGAGCCGATCCTTTACCACCACGAGGGGCTAACAATCAAGCAGAGAAGCCCTATGATTCCCAAGACTCGGAGCCAGGAGCGGTTCTCCATTCAATCCCTATGGGTGGGGAATCAAACTCCTCCCGAAAGGCCTTCATCCGAGAGGTGAATTCGGTGCATAACTTTCCCCCAGCCAAGAGTATGGGGGTTCCATTGACATTCTCAGATAAGGATCGAGAGGGCGTTCGAACGCTCCATTTCGACGCACTTGTAATCAGTCTCTACATGGCCAACCATGAGGTACGTAACATCTTAGTGGATTATGGCAGTTCTGTCAACATCCTCTTTATGAAAGCCTTCGAAGGCCTCAAGCTCTCTCGGGACCATCTCAAGTCCACCGGTTACACTCTCCACGGGTTCTCCGGGGTCCTAGTCCAAATTGAAGGATCAATCACCCTCGATGTGACTGCAGGAAAGACCCTAACAACTCGGACCAAGGCAATGAATTTCATGGTCGTTAATGTGAAGGCCGCTTACAACGTCATCCTTGACCGACCCGGCTTAGCAGCACTTCATGTCGTGTCCATAGCTTTCCATATGAAAATGATGTTCCCCACGCCAGCAGGAGTAAGAGAAGCCAAAGGGAGCCAAGAGATAGCTCGGAGGTGCTACACAACTACAATGGGGGCTCGGTCCTCCCACTTGAAAAATTAGAACTCCCCCAACGGAACGGACAATGATGAACCCAAAGAGTTCCCCCTCTTCTGGGAAGGCGAACCTGGAATAAGAGCATCGGATGAAACACCACGAGGGTGCCTAAACCCTCTAATAGAAGTAGGTTTTCAGTTTTCAATAAGATCGACACTTGCGATACGGCCAAAGCATGTAATAACGGCTAGTCACCCTTAAGGAAGCCAGTTAGTTTTCTACTTCAATAAAATTTAGTATTTTTTACAAAAATCTTTGTACTGCCCTCATAGTTCTCTCTTGGCCACATTTACAACACGTTAAACAGCAAGTTCGGAGTCCAACTTGCCCCTAATGGCTGCTCCCACAACTTGCTAGAATTAAATAACGAGTTTGGAGTTCAACACTTGGTTTGACGTCAAACAAGTGCAAAGCAGAGCTCACTATTCGGAATTGCTCCTACAACCCGTTAACCCCCTCAAACAACAAGTTTGGAGTCAACAGTTGGTTCGATGCCGCTTTAGTCGCTTGCGAATAAGCAAGTGCAGAGTAGGGCTCACCATTCAGAATTGCTCCTACAGCTCGTTGAAATTTTCAAATAACAAGTTTAGAGTCCAACACTTGGCTCGATGCTGCTTTAACAACTTGCAAGAAAACAAGCTCAAAGCGGGGCTCGCCATTCAGAATTGCTCATGCAACTCGTTAAAAACCTTGAAAACAGGTTCGGAGTTCACAATCATAGCTTGAAATTGTCCCCACAACTTGCAAGTATGCAAATTCGGGCCTCAAATCGACCATTCGAACTACCCTTGAAACTTGTTAGCTTTCCAACAACCAAGTTCGGAGACTAGCTCTTTCCCAGGGCTATCTTCAAAACTTGACTCAAACGTATTGAACTAGGGTCTAGCTCACCCTTAGAGCTGATCATGCGGCTTGACAATCCTCAACAGTGAGCTCGATGCTCAGCTCCTCTTCCGAGCTACACCAGCAACTTACTATCTCTCAAACAACAGGTGCAGAGTCCTAACTCGCCGAAACCGGTCCCACAACTCGCTAGCAAGCGGATTCGGAGCTTGACTCGCCACTCGAATTGCTCATACAACCAACTAACTTCTCAAGCAAGCCCGAAGCACATACCTCCCCTAGAGCTACTCCCACGATTTGCTCCAAGCAATGAATTACGACACGAAGAAGCCAGGATTCAAGACAAATACACTTGGAAGACCTTTGTTTCATATCAATTTCCTACTACGAGATAGAGAATACACGATCAGTCTCTCATTCCTAGCACAAGCTGCCAAATACATCAGGTGTCTCCACTCCGATCACTCACGACAGCGAGGAAAGGGGACGCTTCGGTCCAAAGACGTATTCTGCTCGAGACACTTCTTCACCATTAAAGAGCCACTGTGACTATCCGAGCTGCCAAAGAGGGGTTCCGACCCCACAGATCGAGCCCTGGCCTCACGACCACGAGGCCAGAAGCCGGGCTCGAGGTCCCGACCACTTGCTTTAGGCATCCACAGGGATCTGTTTTCCTGAAGTCTTTTGCCCCGATACACAAGACATCTCGAACCATCAAGACGGGCCTCCCTTAAATGGTGAACTCCAAGTCTCTTCTAACCAATGCCGCCTTTAGCCGGGAGAGCTTCAACTCTGTCACACGCAACTTGTTACAAGATAGAGCATGCTCAGCATCCTGACTATTCCTGACGGGCCACCCTTGTAAATACAATGATCTATCAATAAAAAGAGGGATGGAGCCACTACAACGTTAGTAAACACCAAAGACTTCGATCCAATGTTAAGAAGGCTCGGAACACCAACAACTCATCAACTCAAACTCGTTCATAGAGCTTCTCCCACAACTAGTTCACCTTCAAGCATCGGGTACGACATCCAATTCTCTCATCGAATTGTCTCTACCAAATATCTGAGATCAAACAGCAAGTTTGACATCCAACTCCCTACTCGAGTTGCTCCTACAAGCTTGTCGGGTCCAAACAGCAAGTCCGACACCAACTCCCCCCTCGAGTTGCCCCTACAGGCTTTGTCGAACTCAAATGGCAAGTTCGGCATCCAACTCCCTTCAAGAGTCACTCCTACAAACTTGTTGAGTTCAAATAGCAAGTTCGGAGTCCGACTCTCTCCTCGAGTTTCCTCTACAAACTTTCTAGATTCAAACAAGTTCGGCATTCAATTCTCTCCTTGAGTTTCCTCTACAAACTTGTTGGGATCATACAGTAAGTTCAGAGTCTAGCTCTCCCCTGGAGCTACTCTCCCAAACTCACTGGCCCAATACAAAAGGTGGCAACACAAAGACAGTGCGAGTCGATATGAAAACACTTTGGAAACCTTTATCAGCCTTCCAATCCAGATGCTTGGCCCCTCGCGAGAGAAGCTCCTCTTTATAGCTCTCCAGTGTTGAAGCTACTCTTCGTAATTCCCCGGGGGCAGAGCTCATCTTCTTAGCCCATCGGGGTCGAAGCTCCTCGGTGGCAAAACTCCTTTACACAGCTCTTCGGGGGCGAAGACTCTTCAAAGATCCCTCGATGGCAGGGCTTTTCTTAGCCCATTAACGTCGAAGCTCCTCTTCGTAGCTCCTCAGTGCGAAGCTTTTCTTCAAAGCTCCCTGTTGGCAGAGCTATTTTTCTTAGCTCATAGGGGCCGAAGCTCCTCTTCGTGGCTCCTCAGTGGCAAAACTCTTAGGGAGCAAAGCTTCTCATCAAATCTTTCAGGTGGCAGAGCTCATACTCTTAGCCCTCCGGGGGCGAAGCTCCTCTTCGTAGTTCCCTTCGGGGATGAAGCTCCTCTTCGAAGCTTCTCGAGGGAAAGCTCATCTTCTTAGCCCCTCAGGGCAAAGCTCTTCTTCGTAGCATCCGTCGTGGACGAAGCTCCTCTTCGAAGCTCCCCGGGGGCTAAGCTGCTCTTTGAAGCTCATCCGTGACGAAGCTCCTCTTTGTAGCTTATCTTCTAAGCTCCCCGGAGATAGAGACATTGCGGGCATGTTTTGACCCTGAAGACAAACGATTTCTTAATTGACCTTTGAATAGAACTTGTAAACCTTTGAGTCCTCTTCGAAATGACAGGTCATATGCACAAACCAGATCTCTGTAGCACCGGGAATGTCTGTTTTACTGCAGAGCTCCTCTTCTTAACTCTCAGTAGAGGGAGACATTGTGGGCCAGTTTTGACTCTAAAAACTAACGATTCTTTAAACAAATTATGAAGAATTTGTATATCTTCAAGTTCTCTTTGAAACGAGTGGTCATACACCCCGACCAGACCTCGAAAGTTAGTTGCAGCTGCGCCAAGGAGAGGAGAAAAACAAATGATCTCTGACAGCGGGCCCGCCAAGGACCCCACCTCCTCAATGTCATTTTTGTCATCCGAGGAGGTGGGCTGCTTTGGGCCTCCACAGCCGTCGGATCTCCTTTTGATTTGCGTCAAGAGTGAACAATCGTTTAGATTGCTCCAAAATCCACACATGTATTATTTTATAATTAAAACCTTTTTATTAATTATAAATTTTAGAAAATTAATTAAAAATCCGAAAATTTATTTAAAATTCTGGAAAACTATTTTATATTTTTTTTAATTATAAATTCAAAAAAATATTTTAAAATTCCAAAAAATAATTATAATTTTCAAAATTGATATTAAATTCCAGAAATTAATTAAAAATCCTGATTAATTAATTAAAATTCTGAAAAATGATTAAAAATTGGGGGAAATTCAGAAAATTCTTAGAATTATTTTGGATACTTTGCAAAGTTAGATAAACACTGTTAAACCCCGAGAAAGGTTCATACGTCCCCGAAAGCTCCGATAAATTCTATAAACCATTCAAAACAGACAAACTACTCCTCGAAGCTATGAAACTCAGTCTTTAAGAATGGGGGGCTTGTGATATGAGTGAAAATAGAACAAAATATGGACCTTTCAAATTGGACACAAATCTTAAAGCTCTCAAGGGTAAAACGGTAAATTTCAGCAGATATAGGCCCGACAAAAGGAGCTAGGCCACCTTCAGGCTCATCAACC
This sequence comes from Hemerocallis citrina, assembly GCA_017893485.1. Lineage (NCBI taxonomy): Eukaryota > Viridiplantae > Streptophyta > Magnoliopsida > Asparagales > Asphodelaceae > Hemerocallis > Hemerocallis citrina. The sequence continues at coordinate 282,621,533 of CM030363.1, read as the reverse complement.
CGATCTAAATTGCAATGAGAGACTGCCGAAGCAGTTCTAACGCAAAGAAGTCCATGTTCACCTGAAGAGTCTGGTTTAAACCCCTTATTTCTAGGGTGTAACCGATTTGATCTCTCCATATATAAGAGAGTTGAAAAACTATCTCTTGATCAAGAGAGGAATCCTGATTCGATCTCTTCACGTGGAGGGAGTAACCATCGTTATCAAAGCACATAGAGTAGAGATAAAAGAATATCTTGAAACTGACCCCCCTCAGCGACTATATGTACCTCTAGACTTCCTTAGAAACCAGTACCAGGTAATTGCAAATTTCGCTCTCAAAACCCACCATATCTCTGAGTTTCCGACTTAGGCATCGTTGGGTCTGTCGCCCGGGCCAACTCCGGTGTTTCAAGCTTGTTTTTGCAGGTTCACGGGACCGATCACATCCGTCCCCAACAATTAGATCTCGGAGTCAACAACAATTTGCGGCAGTCAACACCAACGAACAACGAATGTTTGATCTTTATTGTTTTCATTAAAAAAAATCACATATCTGTTTGCTCTGATACAAAAATTAGCAACAACAATTGTTAACTACCATATGCTTACTAGAAGTTAACATACATTGTGAACAACTTGATCGATGAGAAATTAGAAGATAGAATGAGTGGATTAGTTTTATACCTTCCAAAACACAATAGTTGCTTAATTTGACAAAAAAATACCAGGAGTTTGGATAGATCTTTAATGATGCCACTATACCTTGGCGAAGAACTGCACAATTTGTTCAGCTAGCTACCTGACACCAATTAGCATATTTAGCTATTCAGAAAACATTTTGGAAGAATAAGGATGACCGCTAATGATGAGCTCTCTATGTAGCCGATAAAGAGGTTAAAAGTATTTCCATTGTGTGGGGGGTGGGGGGACCCCTACAATATAAGGCTTAGTTGAATATTTTAAAAATCCGAAAAATAATTATGATATAAGAAAAAATAATTTTAAATTCTAGAAATTAGCTTAAGATTCAGATTAATCAATTAAAATTCTGAAAAAAGATTTTAAAATGGGTCAAATCCAGAAAATTCTCAAAAAATTCAAAAAAAAAAAAATCCAAAAATACTTAAAATAATTCTAGTATTCTCTACAGTCAGAACAACTCCATTACACCCCGAGCAAGATTCAAGTATCTCCGAAGATCTCGATAAGTTCTGTTAACCATTAAAAACGGGCGAACTACTCCTCAAAGGCTGTGAAACTCAGTGTTCGGAAGTGGGGAGCTTGTGATATGGGTAAAAATAGAACAAAATCGGGGCCGCTCAAACTGGGTACGAATCTTAAAGCTCTCAGGAATAAAATAGCAATTTTCAGTGGAAACAGGTCTGACGAGAGGAGTTGGGCCATTTTTAGGCTCATTGACCCGATCCAACTTGTAATAGGGACTGCTACAACAGATCTAGCGCAAAGAAGTCCATTCATCGAACCCAGTTTTAAATCCCCTACTTCTAGGAGGTAACCGATTCTATCATCCCATACATAAGAGAGTTGAAAAACTCTATCTCATGATCAAGAGAGTAGTCCTGATTCGATCTCTTCACGTGGAGGGAGTAATCAACCTTATCAAAACACCGAAAAGTATAGATAGATAAATATCTTGAAACTGGCCCCCTCAGCGACTATATTTTAAATACTACTTATATACGAAGGTTATGAATATTGCGATATCATTAGTCAAGTGTGAACATGGAAGTAAGGGCATAACATAAAATTGTGATAAAATAAAAAACAGTATTAACAAGTATGACATCATATAATGTGCAGCTTGTGAACTAATATTAAGTGTGACACATAATAAAGTAATGAATAAAGATGAATTTCTCACATACTCTTTACTTGCACTGCAATATCACTTTGAACCAATAGTTTCGTCCATCTAAAAGTATGGCTTTTAAAGAGAATCTTCAAACTCATATATTGCTTATCTTTCTTCCGATTTCCAGTCTTATAGAATGCAAGCTAGCCTACAAATTCCTACCGATATCTACAATATTCCGAAGAGCAACATTGATACTTGATAGCATAAAAAAAAAATCCTTTTTTCTTTTTTTTGCTTCATTAGCAATGAGCATTTGCTCAGAAAATCTTAAAACATGTGAAGAGGCGGCAAATCTAATGGCACAAGGCATCAACTGGGAAAATGAATCACTTTCATACAATTCTCAATAGCAACGGCTATGAAAATGAATCACTTTCAATAGCAAAGAATCAACTCATGCCATCTGTTAAATCTCACATACTTTATCTGACTTTCCCTCGAACTCATAAATCAACTGTCAAAACCACTTCACCCAAAAGTTATAACATGTAGGCCAACAATATAAATCAAGCAGTTTGAACATTTAAGAGTTTCTCTCGTATGGGGCTCAAGGACATGCAGAAAGTCCTATAGTTGAAAGACGTTTAAACTCATCACCTCTTGTGGCACTCTAATACTATGTCAAAATCACTCCACCTAAAAGCTTAAGCTGATTATTGAAAGGCCAACAATATATTTCAAGCACTCTTTAACATCACCAAAAGCAGCACCACATATGTTCATACAAATCAGCATTGTTGGTCGCAATAGTTCTAGCATTTAAGCTAATGATTCATAGAAAGCATTTCTTGTAACTTAAACATGGAGTTTCCCAATGCACCCTCTATTGCAAAAAAAAGACTAGGCAAGGTACCTTTCGACATTTATCAGTTTCCCTATTAAGGACAGTTAAATTAAGTAACACAGTGTGTAATACATATTTCATCTTTAATTGTTTTTAAATACTTTGTTAGAAAAAGTCGGCTTTTATTTTCTGTGTGGAGGATAGAGCCATTTTCTGTCGCGACTGTGATGAGTCCATCCATATTGCTGGTAGTTTGTCAGGCAATCACCAACGCTACCTAGCAACTGGAATCCGTGTAGCCCTCAGTTCAATGTGCAACAAGTACTCAGATAAAAGTTGTTACAAGCCTCCAAATCAAAATTTTGCATTTTCAAATGAGAAGGTTCCAACAACTCAAGCAAGCCCATCAGCGTGCATGGGCTGTCGATGACTTCCTCCAGCTGTCTGATCACGAATCTGGTGACAAGGGATCAAGTTTGATACACAATCATTTAAATGATCAAGAATTTTCACAATATATCTCACTTTATTGGATATGTGGTTTTTCCGTGAACTTGCAGAAGGGGTCTCCTGTTGGTCTTGGAGGGCAGGAATGGTTTGAGGACATTGGGCTTTTACAGGAAGACAATCAGACATTAATAGCTGAAGTGCCTGAACTCCCCAACCCACATGCAAACAGTGGGGCATACTACAAGAACACGGCTGGGATATCCCACAAGAAGCCAAGAATTGAAATACTTGAAGAGGAGGAGAACTTCACCGTTCCAGATCTTGGATAAAACTCAAGCAAAAGGATTTCTCTACAGTACCATTGTGCTTTAATATCTGACATTTATACATTTATCTACCCAACCTGTAGATATGTGGATAAACAATAGATACCAATGTATACAGAGTTTTGTATGTAGATTGCAACTTACAAGCTTGCGAGTCCAATACTTGTATGAATGCATACACTATACACATATTTTATCACGAGTTCATATCTGTATGCCATTTTATCATCTTTGTACGAATTTTAGTAAATAGTCTCTGAGTGCCATTAGCGGTAGATGAATATGTGACGATTAGTGATTCTCATTACTTGTGTGCATATACATAGTTACCAATCCTCTTAAGGGGATAACATTTAAATAAACTTACATTTATACAAATGATTTATCAATAACAGTAATACAATGAAGTCTTTCAACATTAAGGTTAATAAAATTTGAAGTTGAGTTAACTACACATTGAGATAAATGCAGTTATCTCAACTCGCCTAAAACCTATTTTATCTCAATTTTGACACACCTAAGTACTAACTGTGTGTTACAATGCAACCGCAATGCCTTTATTGCTTACAACGGTCCGCAATGCCACGATATCAACCGTATCTACACAAAACCCTAGATTTGGTAAATTAACAAAATTGTCCTCTTTTACTTAATCTAATCTTAGGGATTATCAAGATTTCACCTTTCACACCGAATTACGCTTCACTTAGCCAATTCTTCCGGGAATTTCAAGATTCAGATGCTATGAGCTTCGATTCAAATCAAGATTCATGAAGAAACTGAAAGAGAGAGAAAGAGGGGTACCCTTTGAGAATGCGAATGACGGAAGTCCAGGGGTGACGAGGGATTTGGAGGGCAAAGAGATTCACCTGCATCTCGAACTTGCTCTCATCAGATATCGCCATTTGATTCCTTTTGGGAAAAAATCCGATTTTGATTTTGTTCAAGAAAGAAGAAAAAAGAAGACGGGGTTTAGCATTTGATTTTCAGAGGAGAGTGAATGGAACGAGCAGTGCACGTGCATGATGAAAACGCCTCTAGTGAAGGCTATATTTTAAGCAATATTTTTTTTTGTTTTTATCTTACATAAATAAAATTTTAGAAAGCAAATTCAGATTCGGATCAGGCAGGAGCTAAAAAGAATTCCTGTTATGATGCATAGAATTTTTGCATCTATTCACAATTGGGCAGGTCAGGCAGAGCTAAAAAAGGGCTAAAAAAGGGCAACGGATGGAGGAGAAGGAAGAGTAGATCAGAACATGAGCGCAAAGATTGAGACGTCTAGGGTGTTTATATCTTAGTATTCGGTGTAACTTTAATAAAAAATGGAGCCGAATCACACATTAGAAAATCCTTCTTAGGGCTTGTAACTTTAGAAAGAAATAGAATGGAAACCTATTTTTTATGTTAAACTTAGTTCTTTTTCCCATGAGAGCATGCACAGTCGTTTGCTTTTTTGCCATTTTTGTTATTTTTTTTGTACTGTAGCACACACAGTCGTTTGCTATTTGTCATTTTTTGACAATTCGTCTACAGTAGAAAGGAAGAAATAGCATTCGAAATAGCAAAATGCATATTATAACTGACGAAATATTATGTTTCGTCTGGATTATTTAATTATATTTTTAATTGATCGGACGAAACATCATGATATTTCGTCCGAATTAAAAAAAATTAAAAACCAAATAAATTAACTGGTTAAATGAATTTAAGGGTGGGAATGAACATGATGTTGGGACGAAACATCCCAATCCATTTTTTATTTTTTGAATAATTTTTAAAATTAATTTTATAAAATTTTAAAAATTGTTTTTGCAAATATTTTTTACAAACTATTTTTTAAAATTGTTTTTGCAATTTTTTTGCAAAAAAAACTTCCTTAAAACCCGGACGACCCGGTTATTTTGGAATTTTTTTCCTTCTTGTCACGTATTTTGTATTATTATTTTCTAAGTTTCGGCCAGTATAAATTATTTTTTTATTAACAGACGAAACATCATGCTTCGTGTGTTCCTTTTTTAACAAACCTGTGCATTTTTTTTTACCATTGGACGACTGCAACGTTTCTTCGAAATGCATTACCAAAATATGCATTTTGCCATTTTTTCCATTAAACGACTGTGGATGCTCTGAGAAGACAATTTTTTCTTCTTTATTTGAAGAAACACATACAAGAAAACAGCATAACATATCAGATCTAAAGGAAAAATAATTTTCTTCTAAAACGATAGGAAAACACAAGAAAATTAATAATAAAAATCTTTTAAAATATTGGATGGTCATTTTATTATAACAAGATATCTACCAACATTTCTTCACCAAACAGGGAAAACTATTTTCTAATTTTCAAAAATGACATCCCCAAACAAAAGAAATTAAAATTTTGAGTTTTCATACGTATTTTCATATTAAACAAATGGCAGAAATTAAAATATAAATCTGCAGGAAACGGAAACCTATTTTCTTGAATTGTTTTTTAATATTTGCCCTTTTTTGAAACTATTTGCAGAAAGTGGACACTTACCAAACTAATTGTGTTCGGGGACTCAACAACTAAACTCGTCGTTCGCAACGACGGGCTTAGTTATTTCGTGCTCATCGTTGGTATACGGCGCATACACTTTTTTTTGTTTTTGTTTTTAGAAACTCGGTGTTCTCAATGACGAGTTTAGTTCAAAATTTTCAAATAAGACTTCCCGTTGGGAACGGTGAGGTGCTTTACACTAGACTCACTATTCTCAACGGCGAGTTTAGTTTTTTTTTTTTTTAAATCGATGAATTTTTTCCGAAAATTTACAAAGTCTAGCAAAGAGTTTTACCGTATGTGAAATTTCAAAGAACCTTGCCATTCCCAACAACGGGTATAGTATAAATAACCTCGCTGTTGGGAATGACGAGTCTTATTTGATAAATTTGAACTACACTTGTAAGGCCCCGAGTTCCCAACATAGAAAACTCAACACACAGCCAGAATATTTCCTTCAAATGAGTCCAAACGCAGTAAAATCACATGGAATTTAAAACTTTTATTGCCACCAAAAATGTTATTACAAGTACAAATTGCTCAACATTTAATCACATCATGGCTTCACATAAATTATATCCCAAAATATTACTGTACAACACTTATAATCTCACAGGTATAATAATCAGAAAACCCTGCAACATACTGGACATCACCTTCAGCTGATCGCTTCCCACAACTCGATTCTCCTGCTCCAAGATCAGCATTCCTGCACTAAACAGACAGTGGGCACGTCAGTTGAATACAACTGATGCAATGCTGCTAATACCAGCGTCTCCCCAAAACTCAACAACCAATATCGATGCAAAAGGAAAATGTGTAGACAAGTCACAATAACTTGGTTTGGATAATGGTAGAGTCAGATGAGTTTGCGTTATTGCATAGTAAAATACTGTTTGACTAGGCAGCAGACATATTTTGATATCTATTTGTTCCTATGGTTATCCCAGAGATGTTGTCAGTTAAATGAATTGGTTCTATTATTTATTTAGCAATGAGAATTTCGTTTCAGTATTTGTTGTTGTAGCTGCTTGTAGTTTTTATGCCTTGACGTTATCTATTATATACTGCATTTATTTTGACCAAATTGTTTCCTAAACTAACAGTTTCTGAGTTATTCCTAACTTAAGCATCCTTAAATTATTTGTTTCCTGTGTGATTAAAGTCTTGTGTTGTTTCTTTCCATTTCCTTTCTTTTAAAATAAAAATTTTTCGTTTCTAGATATGTTTCCTTTAAAACAATTAACAGTTCACATTTTTGATGAATTTTAAAGTTATTTGGCAGAAGCAAGGAGCATTGTTGGCGGTGAACTCCTCAGAGTTTGCACCTTGATTATTTTCCTTCTTTGATGCTAGGAGGTAACAGACATTTCACAACTATTTATCTCCCTAATGTATATTTCTGAAAATTATTTTGGAGCTTCTCTCCTAATTTTAGATGAAGGACAACGGTCGGATGGGGGGGATCAGATGTGTACTGGTCCTGTGCTGGGAGAAGGCATGAGCTCATCGCGACCGTTGGTTCGTGAGCGCCAATTTGGCCTTTCAATTTTCCGTAGTCACATGCTATCCCCACCGTCCAATCCAACTAGCCATCCTATCGCCTGCAGATCCAGCTGGCGAAGGGTCCCACCTTTGCCACATATACTTCATAGCGATAGTCTGTCTGTTGTTGGAAAGGACTGTCCCACTGTATCTGATGCGACTACGCGCGGCGAAGTGACATGCAGAGGTGACGCTTTGGCTCTGACAGATGGTTTAGAGACGTCGAAATCTATCAAGGCAGGTATACTGAAGTCGCAAGTAGCAGTGGGCCCAGATCTTGTCAAGACGATGGGCTTAATTAAAGAGCCTTGGATGGGCTTTTCCAATGCAGATATCGAACTGTCGGTCAAAAATGCGGTGTGCGCTTTGATTAACTCTAGAACCCAGACTGCCCTTGGGCCTGAGCCCATGGGCCAAGCAGCGTCTACGCCCTTATTAGATCCAGCGTCGATTGATATTATCTCGCCAATTGCCTACAAGATAGGGAGCGCTCCTATTACCCAGCAGATACAGTCATACTTCCTACATCCTTCATCTGATCCAGAATCAGGGGACGGTATTATTGGCGCTCTAGATGGTATTCGGGAGGACAATATCATATCAGCTGCAGAAACAGAATGTGAAGTCAGAGAAGTCAGAGGTAGTGTGGGATGTACGTCCACCAGAAAGTTCACAGAGTATCAGAGGAAAGGTAAAAGACAGATGAACAATACGGAGAGTCAGAGCAACGACCTTGATGGGTGGTCTAAAAGGGGTATTAAGCAGCTGGAGGAGGTCATGGCAGGAGAAGGTACCTCTCATTTTAATTGTTTTGTTCTAAATTCTTTATCAGGTGAGTTGTTAATTTACTTCGCAAGTTTGTATGAGATAGCGATGGGGTCTACTAGGGATGCACAACTTAAGAATTTAGCTATCATTAGAGAGGACACCAGAATAGTTAGTAAGTGATCCCGAGGCTTCTTTAGGAGGGGAGGGGCTCGTTCTTTAGATGTTTTATTGTTGTTTAATGGTATACATCTTCTGGAACGTTAGAGGGATGCGTCAAAAACTGAAAAAAAAAGAGCTATTGGAGTTACTCTTAGCAAGATCCGCCCTGACATCTGTGGCCTTCAAGAAACTAAGATTGAAACCTCTACAGAGGAGGACTTCGCTTCTTTGAGGGGTTTGGCGGACTTCCACTGGCGATTTAAGCCAGCTAGGGGTTATTCGGGGGGGATAGCAGTAGGGGCAAGCACTGCGACTTTCGAGATTGTCGATGAATTCATCGGGAATTTCACGGTTTCAATTAGAATTAGACGAAGAAGCGACAATTGGTCTCAGACAGTTGCAAGTGTCTATGGGCCGTATGACAGTAGACTGCGTAAAGAGTTTTGGTCGGAATTAAGATTCATCAGGAATAAATGGGGAGGAGCCTGGATTGTAGGCGGAGATTTTAACATCACCAGATTCCAAGATGAGCATAGAGGAAGAGGCCACAGTCAGTCTGAGCAAGACTCTTTCAACGAGACGATAGATGCCTTAGAGTTATTCGAACTAGAGATGTCCGACAATAAATTCACTTGGTCGAATATGCAGCGTAATCCGACATTAGCCAAGCTTGATCGAGTGCTGGTGTCGCTTGATTGGGAGAACGCTCATCCTTTAGCAAAGGTCAAAATGGCTTTGCGATACACCTCGGACCACCTGCCCCTGGTTATCGACTGTGGGTTAAGCGGTAGGAAGAAATTCTTCGGTTTCAAATTCGAGAAAGCATGGACCTTGTGTAAGGATACTCGTCATCTTATTGCCGAATCTTGGATTGCAAGCACATTGCAGTCGTCTGCAGTCGGTATTTGGGTAGAAAATACTAGGCGACTTAGAAGGCAATTAAAATCTTGGGCTAGAGAAAAATTGCGCAACATCTGTCTACAAAGAGAGGAGCTAACTATTAGAATCGCTAGTCTGGAAGCCATTCAAGAAGATAGAGATCTCTAGGAGGCTGAGAAAGACGAACTAGCAAATAAAGACTGGAGATGTAGCAGATAGCTAAGATGGAAGAAATCTATTGGCAACAGAGAGCGAGGATTCAATGGCTTAGAGAAGGAGATGCTAACACAAAATATTTTCACAAGGTGGCTAACGGAAGGCGAAGACTTAACCACATCACGGGCATTTCAGTTAATGGGTCATGGACTGAAAACGAAGATCTGATCAAGGAGCACCTGGATGGGGTCTTTCACGATTTATTAGGTCGTAATCCAGAGGGTAGATGCTCTTTGACCCAGGACATGTGGTGCTCCTCCAGATTAGATGGAAGCGAGGGCATCGAAGTGAGCTTCGAAGAAACAGAAGTTTTAGACGCTATTAAAAGTCTAGGCCAGGACAAGGCGCCAGGACCGGACGGCCTGCCGATTTTCTTCTATTTATCATATTGGAGCATCATCAAAGAGGACCTGCTAAACATCTTCCACGAGGTCTATGAAGGAAAGACTAACTTGGATAGGCTAAATTATGCAACCATCATTCTTGTGCCTAAGAAAAGCGAAGTTGTCTCACATGAAGATCTTAGGCCAATAAGCTTGCTGAACGGGTCGTTCAAAATCATCACAAAAGTGTTGGCTCAAAGACTAGCCCCGCATCTCAACGAGATTATCGCACAATCGCAAAGCGGGTTCATTAGGGGAAGGGATATCATGGATAGCATCGCTTCCGCCCACGAGATTGTTTATAGAGGTAACAGAACCAAAGCGGAAGGCTTCATCCTTAATCTAGATTTCCAGAAGGCCTACGATTCTGTATCTTGGGATTGTGTGGAGGAAGTCCTTGCTCTTAAAGGCTTTGGCACTAAATGGCGATCGTGGATGAGCAAGTGTATTCGAGGAGGCAAATCGGCTATCCAGGTTAACGGATGGCAAGGAAAAGAGATAATATGTAAGAGGGGCCTGCGGCAAGGGGATCCTCTGTCGTCCCTTCTCTTCTCTATCGTTGCAGATGGACTTGCGGAAATGATAAGAAGAGTTACGGAAAGCAACACAATCAAAGGGATTCAGATCAAGGGCATCACTAATCCAATGTCGATCCTACAGTATGCTGACGACACTATTCTGTTCGGAAAAGCCACGGTGGAAGAAGCGGTGGCCATGAAGGCAGTGATGTCCTGCTTCCAAGGATGGTCGGGCCTCAAAGTCAACTTGATTAAAACTAGCATTATACCGATGTCTGTCCTTCCGCCGAATCTGCTTAAGGAAATCTTGGATATCTATGAGTGCAAAATTAGTGATTTTCCCATTAAATACCTGGGCACCCCGATAAGGCCTGGAGCACTCTTGAGGAAGGATTGGAGCCCTCTCATCGCTAAGATCCAAAAGAGGCTCGCCGGGTGGCAGAGTCGATTCCTTTCTCTCGGAGGAAGGATCATTCTGTTAAACTCGGTCATCAGTGCGATCCCGCTTTATCTTATGTCCATCTACGAACTCCCTAAGTGGGTCATCAACAGTATTGACAAGCTTAGACAAAGATTTTTATGGAAAGGATCGGACGAGGGGAACAAGGGGCTCAACCTAGTTAATTGGGGAAGAGTTTGCAAGAGAAGGGAATATGGGGGCCTGGGCATCATGAATCTTCATGACATGAACAAAGCCCTGCTTAGCAAGTGGTGGTGGAAGATAACCAACAATCATAAAGGTTGGTGGAGTTACTCTTTTGCACAATTCCGGAAGAGACGCAAATTTCGATTCGGTGGGAAAAGTCTGTCGGCTAAAGTCTCGCTAATGTGGAAAGGTATAGCTAAGCAAGGCGAGATCTTATTCCAACACTAGATGCAAAGTAGGAAATGGGTTGAACACCAGATTCTGGAAAGACAAATGGTGTGGACTGACTACCCTACAAAACCAATTCCCACTGGCAGCGGAAGCAACACTGAACTTAGACCTTTTAGTGGCAGACGTGCGGAAGAGTGGAAAGCTCAACTTTATAGTGTCTCAGAATATTAGTCCAGAGAGTTTGGTACAGTTCGAAGCTTTAAACAACCTTATTGTGCAGGTAGAGGGACATGGTAATTGGTCTGAAGATGAGAGATGGTGGGACAGAGACAACTCAAAACTTTTCTCGGTCTCATCCATGTATAGATGGATCAATGACGGAGGAATCAGATGTCAAGCTCAATCGATCATCTGGGGGGCCCATGTTCTGTTTAGGGTCAAAGTTTTCTGCTGGCTGGCCAATAAAAACGCGATTCTGTCGAAAGCAAACCTTAGGTCGAGAGGCATGCAGATTGACATGACTTGTGGGAGGTGCTCCTCTGCGGTAGAAGACGTCGATCACATTTTTTTTAATGCCCTAGAGCTAGACTTACTTAGGAGATTGTGAGTAGGGGGTTTGGGTGCAATCAGATTCCCAACTCTACCACGGAAATTTGGGGGTCATTTAGAGACGCGTACATTAATCTAGATGATAGAAGGGCTTGGGATATAGCAATTGCAGCTTTAATTTGGAATTTATGGCTAGAAAGAAATGATTTTGTTTTTCGCAATGCTTCGTACAGATTTCCACATTATATGCATAAAATATTTCTTTTGATCCATGATTGGGCAGGTGCTCAGGAGGCGGCAAAGAGGATCAGGACCTCTGAAGGAGAGTAGACAGGTTGGGATGTAGCTTTACTTCATGCAATTTCAAGTTTGATGGGGTTCGTTGTCAGTATTTTGGGGGTTTTGTTCTCAGGCCAGCTTCTGTTCTTAGGCTGGCTTCGGGGTTGGTTTGCTTTTGTTGCTTTTGTTGTTTATGATGTTTCTTTTCTTTTCGTTACTCTTATGTAAATCTCTGTATTTGTCCTACCTTGTTTCCTTAATCGATCATTAATGAAAGGATGGCTTCGTCCATATTTTATCAAAAAAAAAGAAAAAAAAAAGGAAAAAAAAAAGCTAATGATTAGGGACATTCCCCGAAATATCCGGGAAATAAAGCGGCGTAATTGGGCGCGGGAGAAAAACAGAACCCCCACCCAAAAAAAAAAAAAAAAAAAAAATTCAATCCCTTTCTCCTTCCTTTTTAAATTCGAAAAAAAACCGAACCCTAACCCTAATTTATACGTTCCCATCAATCCTGGGCCCCAGATTGCCTTCTCAAATCATAAATTATGCCACCGGCCGCCTCCAATTTTGACCCCAATCAATCGAGCGAGATCCCCAAAATTTGGGAATTCTAGGGTTTGGAGGGGGGGAGGCGCGAATTTTGAGGAGCAATGGACGGCTGGAGATGCTTCTGCTGGAACCGGGGAGGGATTGGGTACGATCGGTTCCGATTGGAGCCAGAGCCTTTCTCGCTCCCTGCGGCCGTCCCGGAGTGGCCTAAAGGTTCGATCTTGATCTCAATCTAGTAAGAATTTGGTGGAAGTTTATGTTTTTGTTATGTAATTTGTTGCATTGATAAAAAAAGATGTTTGCGAGAATGGGTTTGTTGGTTACGGTCGTATTTTCAGTTACTAGGGCTTGTGGCCAATTCACACATGTGTAGGAGATAAATAAATCGAAAGACTTGCATGAGAAGCAAATACGGAAAGGAAAATAACGATATAAGATTGAGGGCCGGCCCTGAGTTCCCGGGGCCCTAGGCGAACTTCCGAAATGGGGTCCCTAATAACATATATATATATATATATATATAGTTTTACGTGCAAAATACGTACCTATATTTACAAGGGAAGTTCAAATTTGGGGACCCTAAAATTGCGAAATCTCCGGGGCCCAAGGCGGCCGCCTTACCCGCCTCTAGGGTAGGGCCGGCCCTGATAAGATTAGATGAATGAGGACTTGTGTTGCACATGTGTAGGCTGTAGCATGCACATGTTGTAACAGTCAGTTTTGTTGAAAACTCTGCGAAAAAATATCGTGTGGGTGATTTGATAGAGCCATAGAGGTATATTGCTAATTGCGATATTTGTGTCGGTGATTTGATAGAGCCATAGAGGTATATTGCTAATTGCGATATTTGTTAGCTCGGCCCTTGATTTTCTGATTCATCATTATGTTGTAGTTCTGTATCCATTTTCAATCAGGTGTTTTTTGGCATGGAGGTAAGTTAAGATAATTGGAGGTCTGTGGAGGAGGTTTGGGCACTGTTTGGTTGGAGGGGAATGGAGGGAAGGGGAGGGGAGGGAAGGGGGTTTTTAATACTTTTCTTGTTTGGTTCAATTTTTAGGAGGGGAGGGGAGGGAAATGGGGGGTGCAACACCCCTCCCGAGCCAATTTTGGCTTCCCTCCAAAAGTGGGGGGATTTGGAGGGGAGAGAAAATAGGACTAATTTTTTAAAGTGGCTAGACTAAATTGCCCTTAAAAAAATCTAAATCCTAAAAAAACCTCTCTTTCTCCCTACTAGCAGCGACTATTTCCTAAAAAACTCATGCAACTATATTTTATGTTTGTCTTCATCTTCACAAGTGACGTGCAAATGATGTTAACTACATATTATACTCTGTCTTTGTGTGACCCTTACGTTTGTAACAGCAAATTAGACACCAACGCATCACATGCTTGTAAATGGGTGAAACACAGGTCCAATTACCTCACCATTTTTCTTCATGGATTCTTACCTCCAGCAAAGAAACTTATTTGCATATCAGCATGTGTTTTTGTGTTCTTCACTGAATTCTATTTAAGTATTAACTTTTCGAAGTTGTTGTATATGCCTACTGCTTGCAATCCACCCCCACTACTGCAACTACATGTGTTATTGACTACTTGAGTTCGTTACTGAAGTAAGGAAACTTCATGTTATAGAACGAAGATACAGGAACAAATGATTGAGTGAAAATACAAAATAAGCAAGAAGCAAAAACACCTAAATATGTAGCATACCTGTTTTCTCTATCTCAGCTAATTTATGTTTATCAACAATAACATTAATTCATCTGTCTTTCAAAAGAAGACATTATCACTGTGCTAATTTAGAGTTTTAGGCGCACCCTCCTAAAGATTGAATGATGAACTAGAAAAAGAAGAAAAAAATTTCTCTAATTCGTTGTTGTTTCAATTCTTATTGTAAGAAGTGTTTGTATGAATTTCTTATTATATGCAAAAGGATATAAAAGTAATTTTATTATAAAATCCATTCCATCCCCTTGTGAACCAAACAAGAAAATTATTATTTTCCCTCCCCTCCCCTCCTTTGAACCAAACAGAGTTTTCATTAAATCCCTCCCCTCCCTTTCCCTCCCCTTCCCTCCCCTCCATTAAAATCCCTCCCCTCCCCTCCCCTCCCCTCCCCTCTTTTGAACCAAACAGATCCAACTTTGTTTTGGACCTGATTGGATTAGGAGGCAAGTTAGGATAATTGAGATGATGTGATTTAGGGATTGTTTGCTTAGGAATTAGGATAATTGGTGTAAATGTGATAACTCTAGCAATCCCAAACTTGGGTAATGGAGCATTCGAGACTCTTTCTTACGTTCTATAAATTTTTTGTTATCTTTAATTTAGTCTAATTTTATTTTTCATTTCTCCTACAATAGATCAGTGCTGGTATTTTCGTAAGTTGAGGTAGATGTATTGCTAATTCAATTTTGAATAACTCTGGTTATCCCAACCAGCATCCTGAGAGACATTTACATCCTCATCCAAATCGCACCCGTCGCACCCAACACCAAAGTTATTGATATTAGTATGTATGATATTCGGATAATTTAAACAATTTGTTCTCTTTTAAACATGCAACTAGTAATTATAGTTGGTAAGAGTCTCTATGAAATTGTTAATTGGCTAACTATGTGCTATGCATCTCACAGGCCAGGGATTTGGTACGGGATGCTTATGCATAGGAGAACTCGAAGTCATGAGAGTCACTCAATTGAAGAACATTTGGAGTTTCCACGAATCGAAGGATAAGAACAAAGGAGCTGCATTCTACAAACCTGTAGGACTAAAGGACGGGTTTTTCATCCTAGGTTATCATGCCCAGCCAGTTGACCAACCACTACGAAGTTTTGTTCTTGCAGCTAGGGAGGTTTATGGTCACGAAACCTCAAAGCATCCAGCTCTCCGGAAGCCTCTAGATTATACACGTATTTGTAGTTTCGATGAGGATGATCACAATGGATGTGGCTACTTTTGGCTTCCCGTTCCCCCCGAAGGTTATAAAGCAGTAGGCTATGTTGTTACCAAAGGACCCGACAAGCCCTCGCTCGAAGAAGTCAGATGTGTTCGAATTGATCTATTGGATGCGTGTGAGTCTCATGATCTGATTTTTGAAACATCTCGAGACAACACTCCTTTCCGAGTTTGGAAGACACGGCCTACCCATCGGGGAATATGGGGAAGAGGCGTGTCAGTTGGCACGTTTTCCTGTGGTAGTTCAAAAGAGGATGTAAACATTTTTTGCTTGAAAAACCTCGACCCGTCTCTAAGTGCGATGCCTAATTTGGAACAGGCCCATGCAGTTATAAATCACTATGGCCCTACCGTTTTCTTCCACTCTAAAGAGGTATATCTGCCGTCATCAGTTTCTTGGTTCTTTCAAAATGGTGCTACTTTGTTTACGAAAGGTGATGCAGTGGGAGCGGCGATTGATTCCAAAGGCTCGAATCTTCCTAATGGTGGTGGGAATGATGGAGAGTTTTGGATAGACTTACCTGATGATGACAGGAACAAATTAGTTAAGCATGGGGATATGGAAAGTGCAGAACTCTATGTTCATATAAAACCGGCCCAAGGTGGAACTTCCACTGATTTTGCATTTTGGGTATTTTGTCCCTTCAATGGGCCTGCCACCCTAAAAATTGGTGTTGCTAGTTTTCCCTTTAGTAAGGTAGGGCAGCATGTTGGAGATTGGGAGCACTTCACACTCAGAGTGTGTAATTTTACGGGTGAGCTATGGAGTATATATTTCTCTCAACACAGTGGAGGAGAATGGGTAGATGCTTATAATTTGGAGTATATTAAAGAAAATAAAGCTGTTATTTATTCTTCAAAAAATGGTCACGCTAGTTTCCCATACCCAGGGACTTACATCCAAGGATCATCAAAGCTTGGCATTGGTATTAGAAATGATGTTGAGCGCAGTAAATTTGCGGTGGATTCAAGTGTTAAATATCAAATTATTTCGGCAGAGTATCTTGGAGATGTTGTTACTGAACCACCTTGGTTGCAGTACATGAGAGAGTGGGGTCCGACTATTACTTATGGTTCCAAATCAGAACTCGATAAGATTCTCAAATATTTACCTGTTAATCTCAGGTTTTCGGTGGAGTCCATCTTTGACAAACTACCAGTTGAGCTATATGGAGAGGAAGGACCAACAGGGCCTAAAGAAAAGAACAATTGGGTGGGGGATGAGAGATGGTAGCTTCCTGTGGCTGATTATTTTAAATTCAAGATGAGATTGAAATTAGATTCATCACGATTTGTTTGTGAATAGTTTGTTTAGATTTCTATTAGAGTTGGATTGGAATGAAGATCTATCGAGGCGCCTCAGAAAGTAAACAATGAGGTTTATCTTTGATTCCTTATCTCATGACCTGTCAAGGAGAGCAGGTGCGAACAAACAGTTATGTAGCAATTTATGTATCATATGTTATTTGTGTAAAATGTATCAATACCGGTTGGGACCATCTGATGGATCCTTTCTGGTGGAAATTGCTGTTATTTCTAACTCTTCCACGTGTGCATAGCGAGTAGTATGTTTTTATATGTCAAATATCAAACTTGCCGATAGTGCATTATGAAGAAAAACATGGTTTTGTGAACTATACACTATGTGATTTTTTTAGTCGTAATTTTGAAATTTTGAGATAACCTGTGTCCTTACCATCATTCTGAGCTGTTAAAGAGTTATCTTCTCTATTCCTTCTGGATAGTTGACTAACCTTTATATATATTTATCTTGCAATATGTCTTCATTTTAGGTCATTTTTATGTTTGCAGGGGTTTGTGGTTGTGTGGCTTCAGCAACCGGTGAGGCTGTGCTCCTATTACTAGTTTGCCAACGACATTGTGATTTAGTAATGTACTCTAAATATGATAACTTGCTGAAGTGTTGTTTACTTGGAACTGTGAGGATTGAAAAAAAGTTTAGATGCTGTGTGTTCATCATATGAATTTTTTCATGCTTGTACTTAGCATTCATGTAAGGAAGTTTTATTTTTTATTTTTATCTTGTTTTGTTGAAAACAAGTTTTTATGTTTTTATGGTGATAAATCTTTGTAGACTTCTATTGGCAGGTCTTTTTCATCATTTTTAATGAAGGCGATATCGATCTCTTTATGAATATATATGATGCTCCACAACGAGTTTAATTATTATGAAGTTGATATGTTGTTCATAGAAAATAAATCTCTGTTACTGTTGGCAATAGCTAGCAATCATCAGCATTCAGTGCCTTTCTTTTATCATCAATGTGAGACTGGCTCAATGTGAGATTGGCTGGGGAGCATGACTCGATTCGTGAACATCTTCCATAAGGATTGATCAAGTTTTTAGCAGTCCGGCATTTTCCAGGCTTCTTCTCGATATGGTTATTGAGCAAGCCGGCCGCATGCAGTAAACACCTTCAAACCAGTATTCTTTGGATTCATTAGGTAGAGCTGCGACTCAATTTCATATCTGCATATATGACTGCCTGATGCAACTGTTTTCTTCTTCATCTTGGCCAGAGACAAATAATCAAAGAAATAAGATTATGAGTAGAACACAGGTGCAGTTGCAGATCTATGCAATTGTGTATCACAGTAATGCAAAAATTAAGATCACGATGTGTGGAGGATCATAATGTTGATTGTTGAAGTCATGGCATCATCATATAAAGATGTGATGTGAAGATTCATCATACAACAATTTCCAGATACCATAAGAATACAACAAAAACGGAGGAAAGAATCCTCAGTACCAGTTTGAAATTTCCATATAGACAACACTAACAACACTATGCCACAACTTAAGGAGAGGAAGGAAAAACCAAGGAACAAAACCTGTAAAGAGCATTTTAAACTGCAAAATCATGAAGAAAATGATTGACAAATACATGTTTGATTCCTTGCTTAAGCTGATTCCATGAATTCCAGAGCCTCTGCCATGTTTGGCATTGCGGGGATTGCTCCTTTCTTGGTGGTGGTGATGGCCCCGCAAGCATTTGCAAATCTCAACACTTGTCTCAGTCTCGTCTCGTCCTGGAGAGCTGATGGGTCGTTGGCGATTTGGTAGAGCATCCCACCAACAAACGCATCCCCTGCACCTGTTGTATCTACTGACTTCACCGTCATTGATGCTACCATCCCTTTGAAATCCTACAAGAAACACAGCACAGAACATCAGCACACGATTAAATTCTGATATACACTTCACAAAATGTGATTTTCGCAAAGTTGGACATACTCAACTCGTATTGAAAAATCATCCATGCAGCCAAGTTTACAGACATGCTGCTACTTGACAACTTCATACACAAGAATGTAGGAAGTAGTACATAGATATACTTCATACAAATGTTAAATTTAAGAGAGAAATCACATACGTTAGATATAAATTTAGTTTTAGATATCATAGTTTTAAGAGCAGTGTGATGTTTGGCTTGGTTTTGTAATGAATAACAGATATAGGTATAGGCACTATACATGAACTCAGAAAACTAAGATACATCCACCAAATAGAAACTAGTGTGTAATAGAAATCGTATTTCAAAATAGATAGGTGTTCATTTCTTTGTTCAGTGTAAAGATAGTCGACATATAGTCTTCATTTCAGGAGATGGTGAAAAGAAGACTAGCAAAAAAAATTGCGAATTTGAACGGAGTAAAAGAGTTCGTTCATATAGACGACATCAAGTTTGGGATGTATATATTTATTACCTTGGTGTAGTATTTGCTACCTTTCGCTCCCAGGGTCACCAGCAAGAGCTTCAACCCGGTATGCCACAATGACATCACTACATCATCATCAACCTTGTCGTGGCCAGTCAAGAACTCTAGCTCTACGTCGCTGACCTTTATAATGTCAGCTTGGTCCCAAATACTCATGATTTGTGTTCGTGCTTCTTCAGCCGATGGCCACAGTGCTACTCGGAGGTTTGGATCATATGAAAGCAGCGCCCCTGCTTCCTTTGCGACCTCCATAGCTCTTAGATGAGCTGATCGACATGGCTCTGAGATGAGACTTATCGAGCCATAGTGAAAAATTGTAGCCTGAAAAAAAGAAACAAATATTAACCTAACTAAATACGAGACAAATCTAACAATTACTAACAGATGTTCAGCATTTCAGTAGTGTTTAAATTACATTTATTATAGAAGTTATTTGTCAATCCAAGTTCATCATCAGTTACAAGCATAAAGATGTAAGGGAAGAAACTTACTAAAGATAAACAGAAACAGTCATTGGTTACATCACATGTCAGATGCTTAAAGTATAGAACAGTGAATAAATTAAGAAATTTAACAACTATGCAACAGCTTGTCTATAAGAACAAAGATGACCCATGTGAAGCCAAATGTCTTCCAACAACCCCATTCAAGTGGAGGTTCAACATACAACCCCTCTTAAAAACTTGTTATATACTTCAAATATATGGAAACATTAATCGTATGATCTTGACATATATTTAAATTTGCATAAGTTGGTGGATGATACTAAAAGGCATATGCTCAAAAATTAGAATATACTAAAAGAAAGTGTGTTAGAATTTCAATTACTTTCGACAATTTTGGTGATATAGAAAAAGAGAAGTGTTAGAATTTCAAATACTTTCTACAATTTTTTTAACAAAAACTAGTAGCTTTGCTTAATTAGCCACAAAAAATAAATAAAAAAGACTTCTGCTTCTAAAATACAAGGTTTTCCTGATGGCAACAATCAACACAGCAATTTAAAGACTCTACTTCCTGAAATCATAATCAAGCCAACACAAGAACAAATTCATCACCTACATCATAAAATTCCAAATTTTTTAACAACAATTCAAGACCCAAAAACAAAACCAAAATCTTGGCAATGAGATCCACTTCAAAAAATAATAGATTTCCAAATACCCACCAAAAAACTTACTAATTTTGCTTAATTATCACCACAAAAAAAAAAATCAAAAAAAATCCATCTATCTCCTAAAAGACAAAGTTGCAATGTCAACAGCCAACATTTCAGGCCCTCTTCTACAACGTTTAGATAACTGGAGTTTCCTACATATCGCCAGAAAACCGGCCTAAGCCTAAGCAACGCAAAACTGTACCAAACTCAAACATAACTCAAAGATCATGCATTCTAACCATCATCACCTACTTACATCATAAAAACTCCAAACATCAACAAAATTATTATTATTATTATTATATATATTTTTTTGCAAGATCCGAAAAGAGAAAGAAGCAACACCTTAGAAATGAGATCCACATCAAGCTCATCCGCCCTCAGCATCATATCAGCACTCGGATGTCGATAAAACATAAAGTCCCTCTCCCCATCTTCCCCCCTCAAGTTAACAAACGCCAATCCGGTCCTCGCATTCACATCCCACACCACCCCATCACTCCCAACCCCATTCTCCCTCAACACCTCCACCAACATCCTCCCGAACTCGTCCTCCCCCAACTTCCCCACAAACTCAGCGCTCCCCCCAAGCCGGGAAATAGCAATAGCCACGTTGGCCGGGGCCCCACCGGGGGCCTTCAAGAAAGCAGGGGACGAGGCGAGGGATGCGCCGGAGAGGGTCGAGACGAAGTCGACCAGCATCTCGCCGAGGGTGATGATTGTGGGGGGTGTTGTGAGCAAACCCATGTCGTTTTATTTTTATTTAAAATTTTAAAGATTTATTTTTGGATTTATTTCTGGTGGAATGGGAGGAAAACAGAGGAGGAAGGAGGGGTTTATAAGGAGGGAGAAGGGTGACGTCAGCTTTTTCGTGAGAGATAAGAAAGAATAATTACTGGATTTTGGGAGTAATTGGCAATTTTGTTTAGAGCACTTTGACTTGTTTCTTAAATAGATTTGGGGGTGAAATGCGAAAACAATTATCATAAAGTACTAAAATTCAAAAAACTTGGGAGTTATTAAAAATTGATGTACGGGTGCTTTTCAGGTAAATTACGTATCACGAACTTCCTTTATTTTGCATGTATGCTGGTTAGCATGAACTGTTTTCCATTTTTACTATAGTAGTAATCTACACGTGCAATGCACGTTTTAATAATTTCAAAAAATAAAAATAAAAACTCTGACATAGGAAGGATTTGAACCGGAAACGTCTTTTATATTAGTTATGAATGTGCGTTGCATATGTTGGTAGATTGACCAATGACAAAAAATAAAAATAAAAACTCTGACATAGAGAGGATTTGAACCGGAAACGTCTTTTATATTAGTTATGGATGTGCGTTGCATATGTTGGTAGATTGACCAATGACACTAAGGCCTTCTCCCATTATAATATTAGAGATTAGAGATTGGAGATGATCTGATACTTTACTCTTCTGATTTTATGACAGAATTGTAATTCACGCCTAAAAAAACAAGCATATGATCATCAAATAAAGAGTAAAAAATGCAAAAAAAAAAGTTTTTTTTTTATTTTTAATTTTAAGTAAATAGTTCCATTAATAAGATTTTTGACGAACCGGGATACAATCAAGGGGACGAGCATGATGTTCATCTCCCTGACAAGTCGGGACCATGATACTCATACTCGATCAAAACTATATACTACTAAAAGCCTACAAAGCAGGAAAATAAATGTAAGCCTCCTAATACATGGAGCAACCAAGCTAACTAAGATATTGTTAGGATTATGTCTTGAATACTCGTGATTCGGATTAGAAGAAAGTAAGATGAAGTACGGACGTTGAAGCGTCGAAGAGAGTAGAAGAGAAATCAGCAACAGCAACAGCCAGAGAAGGGGACGGTCGACTGGTCTGGAAGACGGTCGACCGCACCCCCCGTCCGCATCCTTGATGTAGTTGTACAAGGTTTGGCCGAGAGGAGGATGGTCCGGTCGACCGACCGCAGCGCTGTGTTCGTTTTGGGCCTCATTTTTTTAGGTCGTTTCAGCCAAATCTTCAACTCTAAGTTAGATCGTACGACTCATATTCAATTACTTCTCCTACAGGTTATATCGAACGACTGAGAATCAAGATTAAACCTAGGGTTCTCTCTATTCTTCTATATATATTATAAACTTATCCAATATGAGAACAAAGTACTTCATAGATTCTTTTTTTCCATTGCAAAGAGAGGCTTGGGAAAGAGATAGTTCTTGGTGAGTGAGTTTAATTCCTTATATTGAGTGAATCAGTAACTCATTGTAATCTCTTCTAGTTGAATATTAGATCTCCCTATATTTCCCATCGGATTAAGCAAAAGCTAACCGAGATAAATCCTCGTTGTGTTTGTGTTTGGATTGGTGGATCATTAACGTGATCATTTATTCTGTTGTAATTTAATTACTGGGAAAATTTTAAGATAATTTTTTTTTGGTTTTTTTATATATAAAAAGATGATATAGTCATCACTTCATTAATACGGAATTAACGAAACAGGTAGAGTTACAAACCATAAAACTCGCCCCCTACATCGAGAAAGCCCCAACGAGGTAAAAGTCTAGCACAACATAAATAAGTTACAAAGACTACAATCTCTAAATGCAGGAAATAAGATACACTGACACATTGCTGCTGCTCAAGCACCAAAATGATAATCCTTGCTAGCTATCTTTCTCTGCATCCTCTAACGACAGTCTATGCCTGGACCTAAGTACCGTGGAATGAAGCTATTCCTCTCCCAATCTTGGTTTCTTCCTGGATCAAAGGTGATCTGTCCATTCATGAATGCAAAGATAAATTTTGTGCATCAAAACTGAAAATCTAATATATTTAAACAAGACTCGTTCCGGTCTATCCATAGGTTCCAAATCGTAGACGCTACAGCTATATCCCACTTAAGTGTATCATTCCTTGTAACCCTGTTACTTCTAATGTCCCCAGACTTCTGAACTGGACCCTGGCAGTTTTTTTTTTTGTGTTGCAGCATAGAAGTATTTTGCATTTTTTTTCTCCTCTGCACTGTTTTTTTTTTTTTTGATAGAAGGGATGGAGCCTAAGGGCTCCGGCCAAATTAAAAACAGGATTACAAAAACAAGAAACCATGTATCTTACAAGAAGGGAACGATACCATGGTAACAAGAAATCGAACCTACTAAAATGAGTTCTGATACAAAGAAACAGTTCCTAAACTACTAACAGAAACCCTTTCATACAACAGAACATAACAGTAACAAAAGAAGCCAAGAAATAGTCTATCCAAGCCACAGCAATCCACATCATCAGAGAGACATTCCAAAAAAGGTCAGACTGAAGACACAAAAAACAACCAAGAGCCACAAAAAAACCTGTGAACCTGGAAGCTAAGAAGACAAACAGGTAAACTGAACAAAAAGTTAAACATTCTCGAACGCTGCTTGAATGTTTTGAATGAGAAGCACTCCAGAGATAAACTTCTGTTGGTGAGCAGAAAATTTAGAGATAGTAGCAAAAGTTGAATTGTTTGAAGTGCATGAGATAATAACCCCACTAATGAAAGATGACGATGAAACTAGGGGCCTAATATTTTGCAGCTAGCACAAGTGGATATATAACAGTATCATCACATGCTAGGCATTTAACTAATCAAAAAGTAGTTAAGTACATTTTGCATTATTTGACCAAAGCAACTGTATATTGCATTATTATCTCATAGTAGTGTTGTGATCTCACTTCCAACCTTGGTCTCAAACCATGGGCTCTTTTAAGATTATCATTAAAAATGTGATTGTCATTTGCCCACAAGAATAATCCACTGTGCATGCAGTTGTATAAATTAAACTCAAAGTATTAGACCAGGACTATAATAATAGCTTAACATATTCCACGACGACCCCGAAAATCTCCTCTCAACTCAGTTTCTCACTTAGTTCGCACCAAACATCACAGCAGATGCGGAGCAAGCGAAGAAGATAAAGGAATTATACACAGATGTGACATCTTCAACATGTGAGGCTTCGCCAGAAGAAAGGGGGGACACCGTCAGAAGGAGTGACCGGCAGGGGAAGGAGGTGACACCTCAGTTCAGTTTGAGGGGTTAACATATTTTTTTTGGAGGATCCGATGATCTGCTGCACGGAATCTGTTGTTATATCTGTAAATTATTTTCTGTATTTTGGATTGAGAACTATCTTGTACGAGATGAGTCATTTTTTGACGAGGAATGAGTATCATGATCCATTTGGTGGGATACATGAGCATTATTACCCTTTTGACTGCTTGGTCTATTAAAAAAAATTTAATGAAGCACGGTTTTTTTTTTGACCCACCTATTATAATTAAAAAAAAACATATAAAACTATTTTAATCTATTTATATCAGCTGTTAACTTCATGATTACATATTTAGTAGGCCAAAGTAGGCAGCAGCTGAGTTGTTTCGATGAAGATGCCTATAGTGTTTTAGCCTTCATTTCTCTTTCTATTGGTTGGCCATAAAACCATACTCTAGTTAAGGCTTAGGTCAAAAAAGATGGATTAATACTAGGACTCATACTGGTCAAAAAGACAAAACAATTAACCTAGTTTATAATGCCATTTTGGTTCATTCTGTTTTATGATTTAGTGATTCAAACGCACTTTTACTTTTTTTTTTTTCCTTCTTTTTTTGGGTGACTTAAAAACCAAAGGCCCTCTCATTTTCTCTAAGTCTCTTTCACTTATATCTATATAGTAATTTTGACGGGAAAAAACAAACCCTTGACAATAATTTCTAGAAAATTATGTCAAAATTAAGAAAATTGCATAACTTTTTGGAGTACTCTCCAACATTAAGAACACAAGATTCTCCCTCGCTTTGTAGTACCCCTCTCCTCCAACCTTATCAATGAGACAAATGACATACCGTAATTTCCTAAACTATTCTTTTTTGTACACAACATCCAAGTAGGAATCCATCGGGCACTCATTCAACTACCCAGATGAAACAAGATAGCACATTGCTGTTTGATACATACACAAGAGAGTCGTCGGAACTTTTTTACTTTGAAAAAAAATGAAAGGTGAAATATAGACACCCTATTCAAAGGACAAATACAGACTAAGAGCAATCCATACATACTGGGTATCTGGACCAGGGTCCAAAGAGCGACCGTCCCGGGCTCCCAAATTTTGGGGCCTCGCATGACCCTAAATCTTGGGGTCTCACATGACCCTTATCTGATAATTTTTTTTTTATAAAAAATTTAAGTATAAATTTTAAAAAAAAAATTTAAAGAGACTCCAAGAGTGGAAGTCTCCAACGGTAATTTTATTTAGGACATTGAGTTGGTAATGAAGATAAGTATGGTTCTTGGTAATCATAAATGAAAATTAAAAAAATTAATTATAACTTATAGGGCATCATTATTTTATATATATATATTCAACTTTGTTAGAATTAATTGAGCATTGATAATGCTAAAACAAAGAGTGAAGCTGAAAGTTTAATAAGTGAACTTCTAAAATTTAAGTTTTTATTAGGAATGATTATCTGGCATGATGTTTTGTTTAGTGTCAACATAGTTAGCAAAATATTGCAATCTAAAGATATGCATATATTTTTTTTGAAGAAAAAAATATGCATATTGATGTTGCCATACAACATTTGAATGATTTTTTTTTAAATTTTTATTTTTAATTTATAGAGAGAAAGAGTTTACTTATGTCATGATTTCTGTAGAAAATATTGCATAGATATAGAAATTGAACATGTTTTTTCAAAAAAAAAAACGTCAAATTCAAAGAAAGAAACAATTTGAAGAGAATGCACATGAAGATAACACACGATCTACTAAAGATTCTTTTAAAGTTAATTATATTATTGTTGTAGTGGATGTTGCTATTACTACATTGAAAAGTAGATTCGAACAATTGCAAGTATTTGCTGACATTTTTGGATTCTTGTATAATTCAGAAAACTTAAAATCTTTAGATGATAATAAGTTGAAAATTTATTGTGTCATTCTTAAATATGCTTTGAAACATGGTAGCTTTGTAGATGTTAATTCAGATTAATTTTCTGAATTGAAAGTGTTGCAAGTGCCTTTACCAGCAGAAAAAAAAAGACAATCATTGAAATCATAGAATTCGTACATGTTTTTGATTGTTTTCATAATGTTTCAATTGCTTCTAGAATATTGTTGACTATATATGTGTCTGTGACTGAAAGAAGTTTATATAAATAAAAAATATTAAAATCTTATTTGCGATCGACTATTTCACAAAAAAGAGGTTAAGTGGATTAGCAATCTTATATATTGAAAATGAATTTGTTGGGAAAAAAAAATTGATTTTGAAAACATTATTAATGAATTTGCTTCTCAAACTGCCAGAAAAAGTCATTTTAAATGATGATTGATACTTTTATTTTGTTGTCATTTTGTTTTACAGTTGGAAATATTTTGGAGATGTTAAGATACTTTGAACTGGTAGACATATTTGTGGTCATTTATTATAATGTTTGTATAACAATTTTTTAAATCTTTGAAACTATTTTAAGCGTCCATACCATTTAAGTAATTTTAAGCGTTCATACCATTTTGGACATGTAAATTATTTTTATATATTAATGTATTTTAGTTACTAGAAGAATTGTCTGTTCACCCCGGGTTGTCAGAACCGGTCAAACCGGCCCTGACCTGGACTAGTTTCTCTATTGAAATTAGACTCTGTTACAAGAGAAGGAAGAAAACTGAACACAGGAGTTCAATTGATTGTTTTCCACTGTAAATAAGAGGAGGAAAAAATAAACATTACTGAGAATTAATTAATGTAGAGATAAGGAATTTTGTATTGTCTTGGTTTGGAAGTTGAACTCACGATCCCCTGCTTTGAAGAAAAGGTCTTTGAAAGGTTGCCAGTTGTCTGCCGTGAGCACGAGGATTCCTCGAGGGGTGTCGTTACTCCCATTGATCGTAATAGTACTCGCTTTGTCATCTAATATAGCAACAATGGTGGAAGTTATGATAGAAGATTACTATATATGATGCTTTTACTTAATGATATGGGGTGCATGACGTGGTTCCATCTGGGCCACCAGATCTCCACAGATTTTGCTTTCTTGTAATTATCAGGTTAGACAGGTCAAACAGATTTCAGCCCATTCAAGCTCACAAACAAACGGGTACGACCCGGTCCGTTAGGGTCTCAGACCCGTTTACCATTGCTTATAAATTCCAGACCCCTCCTTACTTTCAAAGGTAATAAACTTTTCCCCACCTGAACCTTAGCTACTGTTGCTTTCTCAGTGACTGACTAGATCGTCAGAGGGTCTGTCGTCGGGACTTTTTCAGTTGTTTCTAGGCAGTGTGCAGGTACAAGAGTCCGAGCCGAGCCTAGAAAATCCGAGCTGAGCTACTTCATCCGAGCAGAGCTACTAGATCCGAGCCGAGCACGCGGCCTTTACCTCTTTCGTGCTACTCCCGAACCGGCCCTACAGCCTAGGATCGGATCGACGCCAGTACCATATCTTTCGCTACACAAATTACAAGAACTCACACATGTTGTCCCCACACCCCAAAAACAAACAGCATCAGGTTGGCACCATCTATGGGAACCCTTTAGGTATTGACGCCGGTCTGACCTGGCCAAGGACGTCTTCTCAAATCCGAGCTCTTTCATGGCCTCTAAAGCCCAGAGGGCCGTCACTTCTGGACGTCGTCCAGATCCTCCTCCTCATCACAGGCGCGTGGATGCCCAGGGCTCCAATCAACCGCCGGTCAATGGCACAGCCGGACCCGGACCAGGCACTTCTCGCTCAGTCACAACTGACTTGCGGCGCTGCATCCAAAATCGGCAGGCCAGTCGAACCAGGGGAGGGGCCGCTTCCAGCTCAGTCCCGAACCATGGCAGACCGTCAACCCTGGAACGGGAGTCGGGACAGCCACTCGCCCCGAGAACCTCAACCATCGCGTGACCCCATAGGGCAAGCCCAAGTCACGAGGGCCGAGTTTCAGAATTTTAGGGACGAGGTCCTCCAGGCGATCCGAGGCGATCCTAGGACACGCGCGACGACTCTATCCCTTAGCCAGAAGCCCGGGGCGGCAAAACCCACAGATCAACCCGCCCGCTTAAACAAGAAGACGCCGTCCTTTGATGCCTCTGAGAGATGGAGAACCGTCTCGCCCATTTCGGCGAGGGCGGGTCGATGCCAGGCCATGGTTATAGGCCGACTCGACCCCCATTTTTCACTCAAACCTTCGAAGCTGAAATCCCCAGAAATTTCAGGCCTCCCCAATTCGAGACATACAATGGCGAGGGTGATCCCGCTGATCACATGGAGGGGTTCAAACCCCTTATGATGATTCACAGCGCTTCGGATCCCCTCCTATGCGGTGCTTTTCCTGCCACCCTTCGCGGTCCAGCTCGGGAATGGTTCTCGAAACTCACCCCCAGCTCAGTCTTCTCGTTCGACCAGTTGGAAGCAAACTTTCTAGCCACTTCGTGACCAGCAGAGAGGTCGAGAAAATGAGCGCGTCCCTTCTGGACCTCAGACAAAAGGAAGGGGAGTCACTCCGCAAGTTCGTTCGGAGGTTCACCGCTAGGCGAGGTCTGTCTCCTCCTTCGACGTGGGTGTCGCCTCGGCAGCTTTCCGACACAACGTTCGGCACGGTCAGCTTAAGGCTTCCTTGGCCAAAAAACCAACCATTGACTTTCCTGACCTGCTCAACAGAGTGGAGAAGTACATTTGAGCGGAAGATGCCCTAAACCCTGAGGGCACCACGGAAGCCACTGCCAAGGAAAAGCGGAAGACAGACGACGTCGAGCCC
Organism: Hemerocallis citrina; assembly: GCA_017893485.1. Lineage (NCBI taxonomy): Eukaryota > Viridiplantae > Streptophyta > Magnoliopsida > Asparagales > Asphodelaceae > Hemerocallis > Hemerocallis citrina. The sequence continues at coordinate 282,592,275 of CM030363.1, read as the reverse complement.
ACCAAGAAAGTCACAAAAGAGGCACTCATTCTCAAGAGAATTCCTCCGGTCCCCCGATTTGAAAGGTATACCCCGCTGACCCAAAATGTGTCGGCAATCCTGATGGATATCGAGGATAAAAGGATCGTCCGACTCCCCCCGGACCGAGCAACAACAAGAAGTGGGACCATATATTCTACTGTCGCTTCCACCGAGATAATGGGCACGAGACGGACAACTGTCGGGCTCTCAAAGACGAGATCGAGGTCCTCATCCAGCGAGGGTACCTGAAGGAGTTCACCCGGGATAACCCAAGAGATCGGAGGGATCCGAGGAATCCGAGGCCTTCGCCTCCTCCTCGAATGATCAACCGGAAACCGGAGCGGGACCTCGAACCCAAGAAAACCAGAGGACAGGCCATCCTATACTGCGTCCATGGTGGACTGATAAATCCATTAATATCCATATTTTGGAGCAATAATCTGAATACAATTAGACAATTAAAATCTCTATATATGGTAATTTACTCTTCTTTTCTCTTTTTCATAGGAAACATCCTAAAAACAACTAAACGAGGCAGATTCAAGATTAATCCAGCACTGGAGGATGATACACTGGATGAAGAACTTATATTTTACATCAAAACAATTGCTGCAGAACACAAGTTGACTGGTCCTTCAACGACAGTCGACCGAACAGAGGAGGTTGAGTTTCCGAAGCTGCGCAGTACAGTCGCTCACTCCAAAAGACAGTCGACTTGACTGACTAATTATGAATCTACAGAATTCACGACACAGTCGACTGATTCCAAAACCAGTCGACTAGAATTCAGCGGAAGTTAAAAGATAAGAACAGTTGAAGATTCATCCTTATCCTCATCCAAATCCGAATCAAAGTGAGCTGCTAGAATCCAGGAAACAGATATGGAATAACTACAAATAATAACTTCCCAACAATCAAGTCAGAGACTCGGGTTTGGCAAGTAAGAAGATCAACTCAATCCATATCAAACGCATGAAGAGATAGGAATAATGGAACTTGAGATCTGTAGATGGGTGCAAAAAAAACTCTAAAAAGGCTGGAATACGCAGTTTAGAAGGTATCTCTCAATCTCTGGATATCTGATAGTGACAATCAGATTGAGAAAGAAAGAAGAGAAGGAATCAACGAAAGAAGATCACGTACAATCAAACGAAGGAAGGAGATCAAGTGCACTGAAGGACAAGATCAAGTCGACTGAAAGGCAGTTCAAGTCGACTTCAAGGCTGAATATCATAATAACCAGTGTTACTTCTTCTTCTTTCTAGTTTGATCTGCTAGTACAAGAACAAAAGAAATTGGATTTCGAATCCACCGTTCTCCAATTACTCCAACAGCAACAGCAAACAAGCAACTAACAAGGGCAGGCCATTCAGAAATTGGAGACTCAAATTGATCAAATTGCTAAGGAGTTAAGTGAAAGAAAGGCAGGAGAACTCCCATCACAAACCATACCAAACCCTAGAGGACAAGAATAGCTTAAATCAGTGACAACCCTGAGAAGTGGTAAGATAATCGACAGCAGAGTTGGAACAAATGCAGACGAATCAAACACACAACCATCAAAAATTTTGGGTTCCAGCACGGTAAGTGAAAAAGAAGTGGCAGTATTGCCACCATTCCCTCAAAGGTTAGTCAAGCAAAAGAAAGAACAACATTTATTTGATATTTTTGAAACTCTCAGGAAGGTAAAAATCAATATTCCCTTGCTTGATGCTATTAAACAAATTCCTTCTTATGCCAAATTTTTGAAAGAATACTGTACTCACAAGAGAACGTTTTAGGTTCGAGAGAATGTGGCTCTAACAGAGGAAGTGAGTGCGGTATTGTTAAGAAAATTACCTCCTAAGCTAAAGGATCCAGGCAGTTTTACCATTCCTTGCAGGGTTGGTGAACATTTCTTTAAAAAGGCACTGTTAGATTTGGGGGTAAACATCAATCTTCTTTCATACTCTGTTTACGAAGAACTAGGTTTGGGGAAACTCAAACCGACATCAATCACGTTGCAATTGGCTGATCGTAGCATCAAAAGACCTAGAGGTATTTTAGAAGATGTCTTGGTTCAGGTAAATAATTTCATTTTGCCTGCAGATTTTGTTGTTTTGGATATGGAAGACTCTTCAAGGCTATCTTCTTTACCTATCATCTTAGGTAGACCCTTTATGAGTATTGCTGATATAAAAATTTGTGTTAAAAAGAGCACTATAAGTATGAAAATAAATGGTGAAAAGATTGAGTTTAAAATGTTTGATGCACCAAAATTACCACACGATGATCATGAATGTTATAATATTGATGTGGTTTAGGAGACTGTTGACCAAACATTTCAGGTACATAGTGTCAATCCATTACAAGCCACAATTACACACTCTCTAACACTATCTCAAGTTGAACAGGAATGTGATGATTGGAGGATTACAGAGACAGTACATTACCTTGAAAATCCAAAATCATATTCAGGTAAGTTTGCACCTGTATTTGAAAATCTGGTGTCTAATAATACTTTTGTTTCTTCTGTTACCAGGGCACCAGACGTGGAACTAAAGCCGCTGCCTGAACACTTGAAGTATGCATATGTGGATGAAAATCAGACGTTACCTGTGATAGTTGCTGCAAATTTAAGGATGCAAGAAGAAGAGACGCATTTGAGAATATGGCGAGAACACAAGGGTGCATTAAGGTAGACCATTGCGGATAGGCTTATGTCAAGATGGTACGGTCCGTACGTTGTTACAAAGGTTTCCCCACATGGAGCGTTGGAGGTTCATAGCAAAAAGGAAAATCAAACGTTCAAGGTGAATGGGCATAGGGGGAAACTTTATAATAAGATGAGTTTTGAGCCACGGGCCATTCAGTACATTGCATAAACTCATCAAGTCTAGCTGAAGATAAGAAACGCAGCACTTATTGGGAGGCAATCCAATTTTCAGGGGAGTACTTACACTCTCTCTTTATTTCTCTTTATTTTTCTTTATTCGTTTCTTTATTTCATTTTCTTTCCTTCAAACTGGATGGACACATGCCTATTTTTTAAGTTTTTGTTTCAAATATTGAGGACAATGTTCCATCTAAGTTTGGGGGTAGTTATTCACATTTGGAGTCTTTTGATTTTAACCATTCCAACATTTAATGATTTGAGTTCAGTTACTATAGGAAGAGAGTGGAGAACAAGTATTAAGTGTGGTCTTTATCGTTAAAAATGTTAATAACTTATCATATTGATCATATTTGAAACTTTTATTCATGTGGTCATATCAATTCGACGAATTTTGAAAGAGAATAGCAAGATCGACTGTGAGTAAACTTAAATACATAAATTGTGAGTTTTGAGCCTTATTTATTTTTTTGAGAGAGTCATACACTTGAAGATCTCAGTTGACTGCATTCTTGAGGTGAACTAGAATTTGTTTTTGCTACTTTTCGAAACTTGTTTTGATTTTTGCATGAAAACTTGGAAATGATTAAGGCACCTAAGAATCTATCACCAAAGACAAATAGCCTACCCAACATCAATTATTCACTAGTTGCCCCTTTGAAGCCTATAAAAGCCTTCTTTTTAAGACACATCATCCTTAACCATGCCTAGATGAATAGGTTACCTTACCTATATCTATTGAGTTAGTAGAGCAAAAAAAAAAAAAATTGTAAAAGAGATGAGGTATGTCAAGGTGGAGGGGATGAAATTATAAATAAAAGTTGGAGAATTTGTCATAAAAAAAACTTAAAAATAGAAAAAAAAATGAAAAGTGTTGATTGAATAAACAAAAATTGCTATGACTTGTGGGTGGTTGAAAGGTGTTGGTAGAAATAAAGTATAGGCCTGCGATATATGGCCTCATAAATTTTTTTTTAAAAAATCTCTTAGAACAATAAGTTGCTCTACTAATCCTTTAGAATTTTGTATTCCTTCTCCCTTCAATTGTTTAAACCCTCACCCATGGCCCCATTGCAACCTATATAAGACCTTTTTGATCCAAGTAGTGTGCAAATCAATGGTGTGAAGATGTAGTAGCAAGATCAAGCATATGGTTTCATCCAAGTAAAAAAATTTGTCACGAGATTTAATTTGAAATTCCCATGTTAATGAGAGCTATATTTTTTGGGAGTGTATGCCATGGTGAGATTTTGGAGTTGAAATATAGTTGAGCTTGCTAACCTTAATCATGAGTATGTTGCATAGGCATTGGCCACACTACTATTTGATAATCAAGTTGAGTATTCTTGTGAATAAGTGATTAACATTTAAATTAAAACTTGTTTAGACCTATCTTAATGCTTGTTCTAACCTTGACACCAAAAGTAGCAAGTTCTCTGAGGTAAATGTTGGGAGGGTCAAGATGTTCAAGCAATGCTTGTAGTTTTATTTTGCTTGAGGACAAGCAAAAGCTAAGTTTGGGGGTATTTGATAAATCCAATAATATCCACATTTTGGAGCAATAATCTGAATGCAATTAGACAATTAAAATCTCTATATATGGTAATTTACTCTTCTTTTCTCTTTTTCATAGGAAACATCCTAAAAATAACTAAACGAGGCAGATTCAAGATTAATCCAGCACTGGAGGATGATACACTGGATGAAGAACTTAAATTTTACATCAAAACAATTGCTGCAGAACACAAGTCGACTGGTCCTTCAACGACAGTCGACCGAACAGAGGAGGTTGAGTTTCCAAAGCTGCGCAGTACAGTCGACTCACTCCAAAAGACAGTGGACTTGACTGACTAATTATGAATCTACAGAATTCACGACACAGTCGACTGATTTCAAAACCAGTCGACTAGCATTCAGCGGGAGTTAAAAGTTAAGAACAGTTGAAGATTCATCCTCATCCTCATCCAAATCCGAATCAAAGTGAGCTGCTAGAATCCAGGAAACAGATATGGGATAACTGCAAATAACAATTTCCCAACAATCAAGTCAGAGACTCGGGTTTGGCAAGTAAGAAGATCAACTCAATCCATATCAGACGCGTGAAGAGATAGAAATAATGGAACTTGAGATCAGTAGATGGGTTCAAAAGAAACTATAAAAAGGCTGGAATACGCAGTTTAGAAGGTATCTCTCAATCTCTGGATATCTGATAGTGACAATCAGATCGAGAGAGAAAGAAGAGAAGGAATCAACGAAAGAAGATCAGGTACAATTAAACGAAGGAAGGAGATCAAGTGCACTGAAGGACAAGATCAAGTCGACTGAAAGGCAGTTCAAGTCGACTTCAAGGCTGAATATCATAATAACCAGTGTTACTTCTTCTTCTTTCTAGTTTTTGTTTTTATTGTCAAAATCATGAACTCTAAATGTTTATTTAATAAAAGTTGTATTATGTGCAACTAATTTCATTGTTGGGCTGATTGAAACCGTAGTCATGTAATATTTATAATCTTCTAAAACACTACTTTATTCACTTATTAATTAAATCTGGGTATCTTGATCAAAATTATAATACCAAAATTTGTTAGAAAGTTCGTCGAATCAGTCGACCGAGAGCTAGCAACAGTCGACTGATCTGAAGAACCTGAAATTATCATGTTAGCTTATTATAAAATTGACTCTGCTATATGAGTATAGAGATGACCCATATCTTGTGCTCATACTTGTAACACAGGAATCTTTAGGGGTTCTTGGTTTAATCAACTTGAAGGATCTAGATTTGATACCAACTTCTAGAACTTTGAGTGTTTGTTATTTCCATCGTTCCTATGCTTTCTTCAAGTGCAACTTAGTAGATACCATGCTAAAAACTTAAAGTAAGAAACGAATTAGAGTAGATACCATGCCTAATTCTTGGCCTAGGGAAATTTTAACTTTAAGGAGTAGATACCATGCCCTTAAAGGAACAAACATGAGTGATTAGAGTAGTGTAGAAGTTAATTTAGCATTCGTGACTATAGGTGGAGATCATGCCCAACTACTTTAATAGACATTTGTGACTCTACTTGATCTAGATTTTTATCTTTTCATTTCCATTCAAATAGACTTTTAGAACAAAACTTTATGATTTTTATTTCTGTTTTATTGATTAGTGAGTTAAATACTACAATCTCTGTGGGATCGACCCTTGCTTTTCATTACGCTTCTATAAACGATTCGTACACTTGCAAGGTTTTAATTTGTGTCTAGTTTATCTGTTTATTTAGATAGCTGAGACTTACAACATGGACCCATGGGAGGAAAATCCAATGCTTCCCGTAAGGCCTTCGTCCGAGAGGTTAACTCCGTTCGAGACCATCCTTCCCCCTAGATTCAGCAGCGGCCGATCTCCTTCTCCGAAAAATACCTGGAGGGAGTCCGGCTCCCGCACTACGATGCCCTCGTCATCAGCCTCGTCATGGCCAACTTCAAAGTCCGCCAAATTCTCATGGACAACAAAAGCTCTGTCAACATCCTCTTCTTAGAAACATTTGAGAACCTCAAGCTTCCCCGAGATAAGCTAAAGCCGGCCGGGTACACCTTGCACGGGTTCTTGGGCGCCCTAGTGCAAATTGAAGGGATCGTGACGCTGGATGTAATAGCCGGCACGACCCTATCATACAGACCGAGTCAATGGACTTCATGGTGGTCAATGTCAAGACGGCATACAACGCCATCCTCGATAGACCCAACTTATGCTCGTTTCAGGCCGTCCCCTCGGCCTACTACTTGAAGTTGAAGTTCCCCACTGACCTCAGGGTCAACGCTGTTAAAGGGAATCAGGAGTCTGCACGCTCGTGCTACATGACTGCAGTCGGAGGTGGGGTGTTCCCCCTTGACGCAGTCGAGCTTTCGCTTGAAAGAAGCCAGCAATAGTTGGAACCTGCGGACGAATTGGGAGAGGTCTCATTCGAAGCAGAAGACAAATCTAAGTAGTTCCGTGTGAGCCGCACCCTCTCCCCCGACCTGAAGCCAGGTATGACTGATTGTGTTTGCCGCAATATCGACCTCTTCGCTTGGACCCCGTCCAACATGTCCAGAATTTTCGAGGACCTAATCATGCACAGGCTGAGCGTCGCCCCGAGCTCCAAGCTGATCCATCAGAAGCAACACAAGTTTGTCCCGGAGAGGCAATAAATAGTAAAAGCGGAGGTGGAAAAACTGTTGTTTGCCCGGTTCATTCAGGAGGTCAGCTACCCCGAGTGGCTGGCTAACGTCGTGATGGTCAAAAAGGCCAGCGGGAGTTGGAGGATCTGTATAGACTTTACGGATCTCAATAGGGTGTGCCCCAAAGATCCTTTTCCTCTCCCGAGCATCGACACTCTGATCAACGCAATGTCGGGTCACGAGCTCCTAACCTTCATGGATGCCTTTTTGGCTATAATTAGATCTGGATATTCCCTCCAGACATTGCCAAAACGTCCTTTGTTACCGACCAGGGTTTCTACAGTTACCAGGTTATACCCTTTGGGCTTAAAAACACCGGAGCCACCTATCAGAGACTTGTCAACCGAGTTTTTAAAGATCAGATCGGTCGTAACATGGAGGTATACGTCGACGACATGCTCGTCAAGAGCCGACGAGGGCAGGACCATGTTGCCGACCTCGAGGAAGCCTTTGGCGTCCTTCGGTCCCACAACATGAAACTCAATCCCACTAAGTGTGCCTTCGGCATCTCCTTGGAAAAAAATTTCGGGTTCGGCATAGAGGCAAATCCTGAGAAGATCCAGGCCATAATCGACATGGCCCCTCCCAGAAATATTAAGGAGGATCAACGGCTCGCGGGAAGACTGGAGGCCATCGATCGCTTCCTCTCCAAGTCTGGAGAGAAGTCCTTCCCCTTTTTCAAGGCCCTGCGGGGAGCAAAATGCTTCGAATGGGGCAACCCTCAGCAAGAGGCATTCGACCAGTTGAAATCCTACCTCGCCAACCCCCCACTTCTGAGCAAACCCGAACCAGGCGAACCCCTCTTTCTATACATCTCAGCCTCGAAAAATGCACTCAATTCAGTGCTCGTCCGGGAAGAAGATGGTGTTCAGAAGTTTCTCTTTCTTGTGAGCAAAATCTTGTTCTCGGCCAAGACTAGATACACAAAGATGGAAAAGGTGGCATATGCCCTGGTAATGGCCGCGTGAAAGCTCTGCCCTTACTTCCAGGCCCACTCTATTTAGGTCCTTACGAACCAGTCCCTCAAGACCGTCCTCCACAAGCCCGAAAGTTCCGGCCGCTTAGTCAAGTGGTCTATCGAACTGAGCCAGTATGAGATCAGCTACCAACCTAGGACAACCATTAAGGGGCAGGCCCTCGCCAAATTCATCACGGAGTGCACTATCTCCTGGTCATCCGACGTCCAAGAACCAGATCTGATCTGAAAAGTTTATGTCGATGACTGGTCTTGCGAAGTGAGAAGCGGCGAGGGTGTCATCCTCAAAGGTCCCGACAACTTCATTCTCCATTATTCTCTTTGCCTTGACTTCCTAGCCTCGAACAACGATGCAGAATATAAGGCTATGATCGCCAGGCTTACCCTGGCACACAAGGCGGGGGCCAGATAAATCAGGGCCTTTAGCAACTCCCAGCTCGTGGTCAACCAGATTACCGAGGAGTACGAAGCTCGTGACGCTCGGATGGTCCGATACTTGGCGGTAGTCCAGCAGCTCTTGACGACATTCGATCACTCCTCAGTGAAACGAATCCCTAAGGAGCAAAATGCCCAGGCTAACTCCTTGTCAAAACTCGCCTCATCGTCCTTCGAAGGGCTCGACCGCACTGTTCTAATTAAAGTTCTCCTCAAGCCTAGCATCGACCTCTCTGAAGTCCTCTGCCTTGCCACCGAACCTCAGTCGGACAACTGGATGACCCCCATCCGGAAATTTCTGGCCAAAGGGTGAGCTTCCTCAGGATTGGCCCGAGGCTAGAAGGACTAGGGTCCATTCATGAAGGTTCATCTTAACCAGCGAGATACTCTTCAAGCACTCGTACACGATGACGGATGGTAGACCCTACCTTCGATGTCTGGCCCCCAATAAGGCCAAGTACGTTCTAAAGGAATTGCATGAAGGAATCGGGGGGTGTCGCACGGGGAGCATGTCACTCGCTAGAAAGGCCCTCAACCACGGATACTACTGGCCGACCATGTTACAAGATGCCTAAGAACTCGTTAAAAGGTGCAGCCCTTGCCTAAGATTCTCCTTGGTAAAAAGGCTTCCACAAGCCAACCTCCGCTCCATGGCCAGTTCGACTCCCTTTGCTATGTGGGGGATGGACTTGGTCAGCCATTTTTCAAAAGCGACGAGCCAAAGGAAGTTCCTCACGGTGGCCATCGACTACTTCACCAAATGAATCGAGGCAGAGCCCCTGGCCACGATCACAGAACACCAAACTCAGCAATTTTTCTGGAAGCACAACATCTACCGGTTCGGGATCCCGCAGGTACTTATCACAGACAATGGAACCCAATTCGCAGGCAAAAACTTTCGAAAGTTCTGCGAAGACATCGGTGTCCAGCAGCGCTTCTCATCAATATGTCACCCTCAGTCAAACGGCCAGACCGAAAATGCAAACCGTCAAATCCTTGACGGCCTCAAGAAGCGGTTGGACAATTCATCCAAGGGCCCGTGGGTCGACGAGTTGCCGAGCGTACTCTGGGCGCACCGAACAACGAAGAGAATCCCTACGGGTGAGTCACCGTTCAGCCTAACCTATGGCACAGTAGTGGTTATCCCCTTAGAGATCGGGCTCCCTTCGCCCAGGATCATGACGTTTGACGAGGTGAACAACTCAACTGACCTCAGATCCAACTTGGATCTAATCAATGAGGTCAGAGAAGATCCACCGTCAGAAGAAGCATATACCAACAACGAATCGAGAGATTTTACAACAAGAAGGTACGCTCCACCGACATCAAGCAAGGTGACCTCGTGCTCAGAAAGCTGTCGGTATCCGATCCCGACAAAAAGAGAAAGCTGGGCCCCAACTGGGAGGGACCGTACAAGGTCTCCGAAGTAATACGCACCGGTACGTACCGACTCGCAGACCTGGGGGCAGAATGGTGAAGAGGTCATAGAACGCGGAGCACCTCATCAAGTTTCTCGAATGGCAGGACTAAACTCCTATTGTAACCAAAACTAATGTAATCGGCACCACATGCCCCCCTTTTTTTGTAAATAAAAAGTGTAATCTTTATTTCTACCCTTCTTTTTTCATTTTGGGCAAATTTTGGTACTTTCGGCACACCCTAGCTTTCTCAAGCTGTACGGGCTAGGCACTCGGCAATGACCTCGAGCCACACCCTAGCTTTTCTAGCAAGCATGGGGCTCGACATTCGGCAATGACCTCGAGCAATGCCCTAGCTTTCTCAAGCTTTATGGGCTAGACGTTCGGCAATGACCTCGAGCCACACCCTGACTTTTCTAGCAAGCTGGAAGCTCGACATTCGGCATTGACCTCGAGCAATGCCCTACCTTTCTCAAGCTGTATGAGCTAGGTGCTCAGCAATGACTTCGAGTCACACCCTAGTTTTTCTAACAAGCATGAGGGATCGACATTCGGTATTGATCTCGAGTAATGCTTAGCTTTCTCAAGGTTTATGGGCTCGACATTCGACATTGACCTCGAGCAATGCCCTAGCTTTCTCAAGTTTTATGGGTTAGGCATTCGGCATTGACCTTGAGCAATGCCTTAGCTTTCTCAAGCTGTACGGGCTAGGCACTCGGCAATGACTTCGAGCCACACCCTAGGCGCTCGGCTATGACTTCGAGCCACATCCTAACCTTTCTACAAAGCATAAGGGGCTCGATACTCGGCAATGACCTCGAGCCACACCCTAACTTTTCTAGCAAGCATGGGGGCTCGATATGGCTCGACATTCGGCATTCACATCGAGCAATGCCCTAGCTTTCTCAAGCTTTATGGGCTAGGCATTCGGCATTGACCTCGAGCAATGCCTTAGCTTTCTCAAGCTGTAGGGGCTAGGCACTCGGCAATGACTTCGAGCCATATCCTAACTTTTCTACAAAGCATATGATGCTCGATGCTCGGCAGTAACCTCGAGCAATCCCCTGGCTTTTACAGCAAGTTGGGGGGCTCGACGCTCGACAGTAACTTCGAGCCACCCTCTAGTTTTTACAGCAAGCTGGGGGGCTCGACGCTCGGCAGTGACTTCGAGCCACCCTCTGGCTTTTACAGCAAGCTGGGGGCTCGACGCTCGGTAATGACCTCGGGCCACCCCTAGCTTTTATAGCAAGCTGGGGGGCTCGACGCTCGGCAGTGACATTGAGCCACCCCTAACTTTTACAGCAAGCTGGGGGGCTCGACGCTCGGCAGTGACCTAGAGCCAACCCTTGGATTTTACAGCAAGTTGGGGGGCTCGACACTCGGCAGTAACTTCGAGCCACCCCCTAACTTTTATAGCAAGCTGGTGGGGCTCGATGCTCGACAGTGGCCTCGAGCCACCCCCTAGCTTTTACAGCAAGCTGAGGGCCTCGACGCTTGGCAGTGACCTTGAGCCACCCCCTAGCTTTTATAGTAAGCTGGTGGGCTCGATGCTCGATAGTGACCTCGAGCCACCTCTAGTGTCACACCCCGCTTTCCAAAAACACGGAATACATGTGCGTGACAAAGCCGAACGAATGATTTTTATTATTTATGAACTGTAGGAACGACTCAGCATCATAACAAGAATATGATAAAATATATATACAACCACGCATGCATGAATAATTTATTAAACAACAGAAACAATTGAAATAAAATAATAGAGTCCCAAATAATTCTTAAATCTGGATCAAATATTAAAACTCGGGAACATAAGCCCGTTACAAGTTTTTAAGTAGCAAAGAAATAAATAACTCAAGAAAACAAATTTATTTAAGCAAGTCTTTGCTCCAAGGAAAGCCTAGAATGTTTGCTCACCAATTCCAGGAGGCAACTCATCTCCAAAGTCTGCTTGTAAAAATAAAAAAGGTGAAAATAGAGAAAAATAAGACAAACACCCTTTGTGCAAGTTAGGACCTCAAATAGTAAACAAGTATAAGAAATACGGAACAAGATTTGGAATAAAAAATGTAATAGGGATGCAACAAGTAGTGGGAATTCAAGAACTAACTAGCAAGAAAGACAACTCAAGTGACAAGGTTGGGTAACAATTACTAATGGTAAAACAAGTGGCTAGTGAACATGTAACTGTATCAAGCATCAAGTAATAAGTATCACATATAAGTGTCAAGTAACAAGTATCACGTATAAGTGTCGAGTAACAAGTAACAAGTCTCAAGTCTAGTATCAAGTTTTCAAGTACAAGTATCAAGTCTCATGTACCATGTAATCAAGTATCAAGTAAGCATGTATCGAGTTCGAGTTTCATGTATCAAGTCTTGTAGTTATTACTATCTAGGTAACACTTCATGTGCCATCCTTTTATCACATGGTTGCTACAGTCAATACAATTTCGTTTAAACTTAGTAATGAAGTTTATAGGACAATGTACTCATATATCAAGTATCAAGCAAGCCATGCTCATGAATCGGGTAATTATATAACTAGTTCATATGTCAAGTCATAACAAGACAAGTCATGAATCATATATATACTAGTTCATGTATCAAATAATATACCAGTTCATGAATCGATTAATAATATACTAGTTCATGAATCAAATAAGATACTAGTTTATGAATCGAATAATAATATACTAGTTCATGAGGTATGTATCAAGTGGGAAATACGGATCCCCTTCTGAGTACACTTACCTATATTGTCCACTACTATGGTCTTTCCCTTAATCCCGGCTTAGTATTTATTATTATCATCAAGCAAGCATGAAAGTGTGCAAAACAAGTCAAGTAAACATAATCATGAACATGGAACAAATATAGGCTAAGTAGGATACATGTTCGAAGGTCAAAACAAATCAAGGTATCAAGAACAACGAAAATCTCAAATCTGGACAGAATGACGTTGCTGTACCAAAACTGCGCTTTCCATTGCTGCAAGATAGAAAATGTAGATCCGTCAGAGGGTCTAGAAATAAGACTTCTGTCCGGTTCCAACGCATATAATTAAGGTACATAAAAGTTTTGGTAACATGTGTCATAACAGCAAACTATACAGCATTTATGTTCAGCCAGAATTGGTAAAACTGAGTTTGTACATATGAAACAGGATTGAAACATCATTAATTAATTCTGAGAAAATTAGGAAATGTTCTCTAGGGTGTCCAGTTAGTATGCAAAATTTCAAGTCAATTACTTACTGGTAGCATGGTTAAAATAATTGTAAACTAAAGAGGTGCAACAGTTTTTGTGAATCTGCAACTACCAACACAGCAGCAGTAAAACTGCAATATCTCCTAGACCGTAAGTCGAAATTCAAACATTCTGGATGTTATTGACAACTAGACACTTAGGGATACATTTCATATTCAGGGCTCAAGTTCAGATTTTGGTTTTATAGGGGTCGAAATAGCATGTAAAGACAAAAATAGCAGTAAGTATGAATTTCTTTTATATACAAGTTGCATGATAAATGACTATTATGAGTCTAAATTAGTGTGTGATACAAATACAGATACATTGGGGATCAAATCAGCAAGTCACAAGTATTTCTCAACTCTAAAGAATGTAAGATCAACACAATACATCACACAACACACGTCTACAAATCAAGGGGTTCATGTTCAAGTATTTAGGAGATAACGGGGTCCAATTAGTTTGTAAATATATCAACGAAGGATTGTGACTCTTGAGATTATGGAATCGATGGAGAATAATTTAGATCAACAAATGATAAGACAATGAGGAGTCACAACAACTATCTATTTATAGTATTTTCAAATTAAACGCTTGTATCAGAACAAAAATTTGTACAAGAAGAATACTTGCCTTAAGGGAGTAGTCGAAGAATCCGACGGAGAGATAACGGAGATGGATCCCAGCACGGATCTTGATGAGATGATCAAGATCAAGGCGATCAACGGCTGAGAAGTGATCCCATAGTAAAGATCAGATCAGATCTGAGCTCGGATCTTGATGGGATCCAACGGCTGGAATTAAATCAAACCCTTCTTCACTTTCCATCCTCCTTCTTCTTGATCGGCAGACAGGGAGAGAGAGAGGGAGCTCCGACGGCTGTGGCGGCGGCAGGCGGCAATGATGTCGAGGTTCGATTGGGGAGCAGTCGACGACGGCGACGAGGCGATGATGGGAAGGTGACGGAGGCGGAGTTCTGTTTTTGGGTTCGAAAATAGGGGAGTAAAGAACGGCGGAAGTTCAGAGATGTTGGCAGTGAGAGCGGAGGTCGAAGGCGATCGGACCAATGGAGAGGGGCTGTGGATGGGTCGAAGGTTGGATGGCGATGGGTTAATGGTGAAGCGGCAATGGCGAGGACAGGGACGATGACGATGGTTGATGGTGAGAAGGTTGACGAGGGGAGTGGCTAGAAGGTGGTCGGAGGGCGATGACGAGGCGATGGTGGATGGAGGTCGAAGGCGAAGGCGATGAGGATTGGGTCCAAAATGATGGGTTTTCGATTTGAGCGGAGGAAGAGACGGAGTGGGAGAGGGTAGGCGGCTGGGAAAAAAAGAATAGGGTTACACAGTAATTAGGGGTTAGGGTTAGGGTTAAATAGGGTTTAGGTTTATATAGGACAGTTTTGGGTTATTGGGTATTTGGATAGCAGGTTTGAGTGGGATCCAACAAGAGATTGACCCAAAATTCATTATAAATAGGGAAAAAGAAGTAGATGAAGTGAAACAGTCCATTCTTCATGAAGAACAACACATAAGAGCAAATACGAACAAAGCGATTGAAATAAATATTGGCACAAAAAAATTTGAGTTGAAACAAAAGAATGATTTTTATTCGAACTGGAACAAAATACAGATCTCAAATTGATAGACAGAGTACAAGAAATGCAAATACAATAGAAAAATACAGAAATGAGAAATAGGAGTTACACCTAGCTTTTGTAGCAAGCTGGGGGGCTCGACGCTTGGCAGTGACCTCGAGCCACCCCCTAGCTTTACAGCAAGCTGGGGGCTCGACGCTCAGCAATAACTTGAGCTACTCCCTAGCTTTTATAGCAAGCTGGGGGATCGACGCTCGGCAGTAACCTTGAGCCACCCCTTAGCTTTTACAATAAGCTGGGAGCTCGACGCTCGGCAGTGACCCTCAGCATCCAAGCATTGAGGCTCGCCCACCGATGCTCGACCCTCGACGCGCTAGTCATAAGCTCCAAGAAGAATTCCTGGCTCCCAGGCTGTCTTGGCGCTCGACGTTCGGCTCCCGACCCTTGGCCCTCGATGCTTTTTTTTCCCTATCTCCGGAGGATCTCCTTCGTCCTACCCCACTTACCACTCCAAGAGACTACAAATCATACTCTCCAACCACACCGCTCCAGTCTTCCTACGGGACAGACTACTCCTCCATGGCTGGCTTACGCCGCCGTCCAAGAGTGGGGGGCTCCTGATACGGGGTGGATGACGTGGCCCCATCTGGGCCATCAGATCACCTCAGATTTCGCTGCCATGTGATCATCAGGTCAAACGGGTCAAACGGGCTTCAACCCATTCAAGCCCACAGACGAACGTGTCCGATCTGGTCCGTTAGGGTCTCAGATCCGTTTACCCCTGCCTATAAATATCAGACCCCCTCATCACTTCCAAAGGTAATAAATTTTTTCTCACCTGAACCCTAGCTATTGTTGCTTTCTCAGTGACTGACTAGATCGTCGGAGGGCCTCTCGCCGGGACTTTTCCCGGTATTTCTAGGCAGTGTGCAGGTATAAGAGTCCGAGCCGAGCCTCGAAGATCCGAGCTGAGCTACTTCATCCGAGCCGAGCTACTAGATCTGAGCCGAGCACCCGGCCTCTACCTCTCTCCTGCTATCCTCGAGCCGGCCCTACAGCTTAGGATCGGATCGATGCCAGTACCACATCTTCCGCTACACAAATTACAAGAACTCACACCTGTTGGTCCCACATCTCAAAAATAAACAGCATCACTTAAGAACATAGTCATATTTATGTACTGTAATTCTGTAATTTATTATTACGGTCCACTCATAAGTCTTTTTCGCTGGTGAATAAAATGTCGGGAATTTAAATCGTGCTTGCACAAAAGAAATCTATAATTAATATATATTTAGAACAAAATTATGTAAGTACTACGAGCTTACTTCAAAAAAAAAAAAAAAATGTATAAATAAAATATAGAACTTTACAGTATAGCTAATGCCTGACAGGGCTTAACCTGCTGTACTCAAACAGTGTATGGATAAGTTAATATGTGTTCAGAAGCTCGAGTCAATGAATGTGGTTGGGGAACAACATTTCTTTACGCAATGTTATTCACGTGAAGATATATATATATGTTTGCTAACAGAAGAAGCAAGGTTGCTATGGGCTGATTTGCTGTGTGCTTTTGTACCTGTTTACTTTTAACTTTTTTCCATGAAGCTAGCTCGTGTAAATTGAAGGTGTCTTCTTTATATTATAGCTAGCAAGACGTAAATATAACCTGGTTTCTTTAAGTCGCAAGACGTAAAGAGTAAGTAAATAATGAGCAGGGCCGGCCTTGAATTTCCAGAGGTCCAAGGCGAAAAGCCCAAATAATTATTTTTTGGACCCCTAATTACAATATATTTTTTACGAGCAAAATATGTGCATATATTTACAAGGAAAATACAAATTTGGACACCCCTAAAAGTATAAAAAAATCGAGGACCTGAGGCGGCCGCCTCACCGGCCTCAAGGTATTGCCAGATTAGTGCATGTGAGTATATCTCTATCTCTAGCATTTTTCACCCGTAGAATTTTCACGTGCGATATATGTGTTAAGAAATAGTTTTGAAGTTGAACGTGCATTGCACATAATTGTGAAAAATATTGTGAAGAAAAAATTACGATTTGTACATGCAATGCACATGTTTATAAGTATAATTTGAGTTGTACGTGTAACAAGTGTATGTTTGGTGTTAAAAAAATATTTAAATTTTATTTTGCACGTGGGTTGCAGGTTTTAAATAAGTGAAATTTTGTTAGTTAGTTAGTTTTTGTTGTAATTAATGGAAGATTGTCAACAAACAAATCCATGCGTTGCACGTGCAACTCCAACTCAGGAATCTAACATATTCATACCTAATGATTTTCTACAAAGTGGTAATGAAACGCAATACAAATCTTTCCATTTTCCAATTCGTTCCGATCCATTCGTTCGTAACGCTATTTACTCGATCGCAAACATTTCTGCAACACCTCTAGGAGAGGAACAAATAGTCAATTTGGAAAGAACTTATTGTCAGCCTATTTTAGATATGAATCTATCTGATTCTGAAGGGAAGAACTTGCATCAGTATCTTAGTTTCAATTCAAACCCATTTTTTTACATAAAATGTTTTTAATTGACATGTGCAATGCACATAAAGTATATATATTTTTTACTTTAAAAATTTTACATTAAACGTACACCGTACGTTTACATCAGAGTTTTGTACTTTAAATTTTTTTATAATTAACACATACTTCGCATGTTACGTCCAACACTTAACACACGTGCCTCGGACGTGCTATATTATATTACTTCAATTTTTCTTAATTAAAATGTACAACACACACACGTGCTAAATACTAGTGATTGTAAAAGTATCTCTCCATTCTCAACCTCCATCTATATCACCCATCTTGAGATCTTCACTACGAACCCTCTCATCACCATCTGCATAGACTGCATATATGCATAAACAAACCAAATAATTAACATGCACTCACTCATTTGTTATTTATCAACCAATATCTCCACTATTATCTCATTCATCCACTCATGATGATATGAAAACATAATATATCAAAATGAGAAATGAGGACCTCGTGATTATTCGTACAGTACTATCATCATAATTATCTGTTGGGCATTCCATGAAAGATATGTACTGTTTACTATAACTTTACAGTAACATCATAATTATCTGTTGGACATTATGGAAAAAGATATACTTTTAACTTTACACTCCGATGATATTGGTTCACAAATGCCATGCCATATGAAATAAGGATTGGTTTCCCGGATTAGATGAGTTTTTGAACAAGTATAGAGTGACCTTCGAGTTCCAATTAATAGCTACCAATACGATTCTGCAAGATGGACGCAAATATCTTCCAAGGGACTTTAGATGATGCCAATTAGCTATATATATGCATAGTTGTCGGTACTGATCACTATTGTTCTCCATGCAATGTTGAAGTGGAGATATCGGTTGATATGCATGTGTTATAATTAATTAAGAATAGCCGTCATGTAATAGATAGGAAAATTAAGGGAGGAAACGTTGTGTGCTAAAAGAAGTAACGGTCACAAATAGAACATCGAAGAACGAATATATAACTTATTAGTTGAGCACTTAAAAACAACACAAACAAAACATCAAGGTAGTGCCCACAACCATATGTACATTTAGCTAGCCAAACAGAACAAGATGGCATATTTATCGTCACCCCATAAAAACCATCAACAGTCCTTACTGCACACTTATTATAGAGTTTGTGGTCACAAGAGAGGTTTTTTTTTGTTTTTTGGGTGATCATATGGATAAGACTCAAAAATAGTCCTGGGCGAATGAATATATATATAGAGAGAGAGAGATAGAGATAGAGAGAGAGAGAGAAACAAACATTTTACAACAGAACCGGAGGATGCCCGCCTCACGTACAGGTCGTAGCATCACCGAAACATAACAACACAAATGGTATAACACAACAGAACTAAAAAAAAAGGAGACCAGAAAAAGTACAAACATCGACGTCAAAGAGAGTCAAGGAGACATAAAGAGTGCTATAATAAATAAGAACATAGGCCACCCCGGCTGCAAACAACAACAGATCACCGTAGCAGGCATCAAAACGATACGATCAAACATCCAGTAAAGGAGAGGGAAAAGAAAGCAGGCATAGCTAACATGGCGGCAACACAACAAGGATCCACAACAGCAAAAACCAAAACAAAACAAAATCAACAACACAACCAAACAAAGAGAGCAATAGAAGTTTAGTAACCAGCATGCCGCCTGACAAGAAGGCAAGTTACCACCAAAGGAGGATAGGAGCGAAAGTCCACCAAAAAGGCCCGAAAACCTGCAATACAGCCAACACCCAAAAAAAAAAAAAAAAAACACAACCAAAGGAGCCTGCAGTAGCAAGGCAGCCCAAAACATAAACAAACAACCACCAGTAAATGTCAGGCTCAGCGCAGTCCTATTTACACAGAGAATAGAGTTGATTTTTTGCTGACAGGCTCAGCGCAGTCTATACCTCATACCTGGCTAGTACCTGGACTAGTTTCTCTTCTGAAAGAGGCAGTTAAAAGAGGAGGGATAACATATGAGATAATAACCATTGTAGTAAATATTCTATTCAGAATGCAGGGATAAGATCATTTCTATTACCTTGCTTTGGAACTCATTGGCCCCTTGCCTTCAAGAAGAGGTCGTGATCAGATTGCTTCTTGTCGGACCGCAACGATGGTTGTTTTAACCCCCATTGATCGTAAGCGATTAGTAGCCTAAGACAGCAAGAATATTGGAAAATATATGATACAAAATCGGTATTGTGCTTTTGCAAAAGGAATATATTCATATAAGTTTAATTTTAAGAGAATGTGGGTTATATCAAAATCAGGGAGGAAACACCAACAAACTAGTCTTGAATCCCAATATACGAAAAGAATAACAAATGTTTCTCAATACAGCGTGTGCCTTTTGAACTTAAGACATCCCAGACATGACTATATGTCTAAACAGCTATTTTAAGTTCCTCCCTTCCGATTAAAGCAGATTTATAGGAAATCATATATAAAGTTTGTTGCACTCAAAATGTAACTTTTGTTCATACATAAGGGATACTCTACACATTAACTAAGAAATTCACAGCAGGCTTCCTCCTGCATATATATTAATATCATTTTCTAAGTAATTGATACTATTAGTCTTAGGCGATCAATTGCCATTAATGAAGCATATATAATTGAAAGGTCCGGATCATATGGACTGTGGAAAACATAGTTCATTCTAGGAAGCCAATCGAAGAAGGCCAAACCAGCAAACTTTCCAACTCAGCTACTCATTCATTACCCCATTAAAAATCTCTTCCAAAATTTCAGACCTATTTTTTTTCTTTCAATTGCGAATATTGCAATAAGATCAAAGACGTCATTTTTTTTTCCTTTTCATGTAATCCCATGCACAACAAATAGATCTTTACCGTTTGTTATGAGGTAGTTAATGGAAGGCAAGTGAAGTAACGAGATGAGGTGATGTTAAGTGATATTGTAGTGGAAAGAGCACATGTGAGTGTGATCAACATTACTACTCAAAAGGAATGTCTTTATGGGTATCCATGTGAATTCATTTGGCCTTATCTTTCTTATTTTAACATATCTTTCTCCTCAAATTTTCTACCTATACATGATGTCATTTTTATTTGGAAGAAAAGGGATATCGCGTGAAGGTATTGAATATTTGTAAATAATCTTATGTTATAATTATAATTATTTATTTATTTATTTGAGCAAACAATATTATGAACAAGTGTTTTTTTTATTGGTTTGTAATACTTAGATCTTGATGGTCATTATAAAAAAAAAATGAAAAGTAAATAGAGCTCAAAACAGAATTTCCCCCCAAACTAAACCCCCTTACGAGTCATACATCCTAAGCTCCCCATCAAAGTTTTTACAAATGAGGCTCACCTAAACATCACTCTAGCCGGAATTGAGAGTTACGATCGAACTAAGCCTATGCGTAAAAAAACTTGGGAGGGAGCTTAGTATGACATACAATTTCAAAAGGGGGAATTAGGTAGGTAAAGATAACTTCTAAAAAATGAATGTACATCTTTTGCATTTTAATGCATCCTTTAAAAACCTTGTATGAATTATATACCACAGTTCCTCTCGAAAAGTATATACATACCTCATGACGAGCATGCCCCTGTCCATAAGCACAAGATCACAAGTTCCTCCTTTTGAGAAGTAAACAGCTGCCACCGTCCATTCTCCGCCTCCTCCATCTCCGACTTGAGGGTGCAGCAGGTGCTTCACTACGATCGCTCTCACCACCTTCTGCACTCCACATGCATATATATCAACAATTATCTCCACTATTTATCTCACCAATTCATTCACGAAATTCTAACACATCAAATTTAACCAACTAACTAATTGATCAACATAAGCAACAAACATTAGCTAATAAATATATATATAGTTACTCTGATAAGCTCAACATCTTCAACCAACAGTATCTTGACCTTCCTCTTTGAAGCACTACTACACATTGTATTGAGTTCTACACATTGTATTGAGTTCTTGAAGCAAAAGAATTCTAATTGGTGACAGATGGAGTGAATGTGAGAAATGAGAAGAATGTAAAGGAGGAAAAGAGGAGTCAAACAAGAAACTTGTATTCAAATTGGTTTGGCTGTTTTCATAGTTTAGTTACTTATCCCACCCAAACTTGCAGCTCCCCCTTAATCAGGAAATGCTATTGTAGGCCATCTTTCCTTATTTAATTTTGGGTAAATTATGGTAGTGAAGTATACAACCATATCAAAAAATGCAAAATAAATTCATGGTAGTAAAGTAAAAATGCAAAACAAGTTCAAGGTAGGAACAAGTAATAAAGCAAATTCATGACAGTAAAGTAAAAGAGTAAAACAAGTTCATCATAGTTTGCAGTTACCCTTTGGTTTTCCTTTTATCCTTTTCACCATTGTTGATTCTGCCTTTCTTTCTTGTCACTGCTTCATGGCGGTGGTGACTATATCACAAGGAGAAGCACCATTGTCTATTGCTGAGTTTATTCATGAGAATAGATCATTTACACATAAAAGGCATGTATTCTCCTTCATAATGTTAGTCATTAGAAGTTTCATTTATTCCTTTAATCCATACTAATTATCATTATTTACCAAGGTTGCTAAAAGTAATATAGCAAACTAAGATGGACAAAACACATATAATACACATGTAGGTAACCAATTTATTCTCCCAATGAGATATCAACAAAATACACTCATAAGTCATAAGTATAAATTAAATTACACAAACAACCATACAATTACCTTAAACTTACACGCATCAGGGAAATTAATCAAAATATTTCTAATGTAGGTAGTTTTCGCATGAGGCTTTGAGCCAAAAATTCTCAATTTTCAGTTTAGATGATAAATGTACATAGCTCAAATAAAATGGCTAGTTCACTCTTCACTTTCGGTAGCAAGATATCACAAATTTTGTCTCAGGTAACTAGAAAGGTGTGAAGTTACTTATTTCCAATAAAAGTATCCAAATGAACAAAAAATTAATTTTTTTTTGAAAGTAGACTACATGTACTTATTACCTAACAAGTATCTTCCTGGTTTGCCGCATAACATTCATCGAAGGAACTATTTAAGACCATAATTTAATCTCATTGGGAGTTGAAAGAAATGCAGTTATCAAAATAAACGTGGAGAATATGCTCAGTGCAATTTCAGGCAAAAGTGTAACCCAACTCTCTTCTCCAAATGCATCCCCCTTGACTGAGCAAACAAACAGAACTGCTTATGGTCCCCTTATTCGTATAAATAGTTTTTGTGCTAAGGAGTTCTCCAATAAATACTCTCTAAACAAAAAAAATAGACACATCAGTAATCAACAACAAAATAATAGAACATTATATACTGTGAGATATGGACCAAAGTAGGAAAGACTCCAACTATTTCCTGGATCCTCATCTTGTCAATATCCCTGACATCAGTTTACATTCAATATCTATATGGTTATCTCAGCTAAGCATGTAGCTGCCTCCCATTTATTGTGTAAAACTCTTCAGAGCTTACAATACCACTTTATACTAAAGTTTGGGGGACATAGACAAAGGTGCTGAGTGTGACATGTGCATGTCAGGCAAATAATACAAAAAACCACATATAAATACATCCGCACACACATGCACAAATATTTTTACTATTACAAGTTTTCCGCACGTGCAAATGCACGCACAAGATATTAAACAATGTAGTCTAATAGATCTTTAATAAATTTTATGAAAGGATTAAGATAGAGTGCATTTTATAAGGAGGAAAAATATGTAAGGTATATTAAGAGAGATTCAAGAACTTATAATAAGTAGATGTTGTCATAAAGGAGCATTAAAAATAATGCAGTAAGGTAATTTATTTTTTAAAGCATTAATAAGAAGTGTAAAATTAGATGCGCGCATAGTGGACATTATTATGATGGGAGGGTGCTAAAGACACACACCCCTCCTCCCATTATATTGTAGTATAGATAAGTATAGTGTTGGCTGTAAATGTGCAGACTTCATTCAGGTGTTCTCACATGTGTACTACATGTGTTTCTCATTTTAATAGGATAATTTAAGTGCATTTGGTAAATAATTGACTACTATGAAGATATAAAAAAAAACAAGTGCAATAAAACTTGCTAATCATTTTAACCATACAATTTGCAATTAAACCATATTGTCAATTTAATGATTTATAGCCCTTGAAGAAATTAGTTGTAACACCCCGAATTCCATTTACATGTAATTCGTAGCACAACATGATCTTTTAACTTCAACTTCGTACAATTTTACAAGCAAATCAAAAATTTTTATTAAACAACACTGTTCTTTACATCAATGCAGCAGAAATTACAACAAAGAATACACAACTTAAACATCACAGCTTAAATCAAGAAAATAATCTTTAGCATCAATTCTTTTTTTTGTCTTTTGCCAATTCAAGCCCTACACTGAAAAACTGTGGCGCGTCAGTTGCTTACAACCGACGCAATGTTATAAAACAGCGACCCTCACTATGCTGTAATATAACGATTCTCTTACTTTAGCAAGCACAAACTTGAATGTGTAACAAAGTGTGAAAGAGTGACTATCCTAAACATGTCAGTGTATGATATGACTTAATGCCTAATGTAGATGTTATACTACAATAACACTAATGCATACTTATTCGGATTCTATGCATCACATTCTACATAGATTCGAAGACAAGCACCTACGTACTCCATAATAAAGAGTTTACTCCCTCACCATGAAAAACTACTCGGTAACAAAATTAGTTTTAGATATCCCACGAGTACGGATTTCAGCCCTGGAGTCCACCGTCAAACTATACGGAAATCCTTGTCGTGCGAACATCCCGCAAGTGCCCCGCTAGCCCCGGTATATGCATATACACTGGAGAACGACCTCCCATTTGCCCGACTATTCATGATCCTGGAGTCCACCGTCAAACCAATCGTAGTCCCAGATTTAATTAAGGTTCGCCTCCATTGCAAGCAACCACAGTTCCGGAGTCCATCGTCAAACTGGGTCTATATTCCTGAAGTCCACCGTCAGACTATATAGAAGCAACCCACTTACGTTTGCCCAAGTTTTATTACAACTTCTCTTAGTACCTATTCTTCAGTTTAAAACATGAATAAATACTTCCACCTAGAGCTAGCTCAC
The DNA here is from genome assembly GCA_017893485.1 of Hemerocallis citrina. NCBI lineage: Eukaryota > Viridiplantae > Streptophyta > Magnoliopsida > Asparagales > Asphodelaceae > Hemerocallis > Hemerocallis citrina. Next base: position 282,567,840 of record CM030363.1, on the reverse strand, counting down.
CCTCCTACCGGTCTTACACAAAAATACCGAGAACGACAGCCCACACTGGCCCTTTCTCAAAATTCAATGAATCATTATCATTACTTGCCGGCACCTAGGTCTCACTAAGCCTCTAGAATCAACATTTTTTCATGCACAACATTATGGGGTACTCATACCCTTATAATTCATATTCTCAATTTCATTTATTCATATCTCATTCAATCTTTTAATTTATTTTTTCATTTATTCATCATGAAATAAGCACTTCCAAACTATTTATTTTTAATAATTCACAATGCTCTTTGGTTACAATAACCCTTTTTTTACAATCATGTATCATTCTCAATACAAAATTCTTTAAGAATAAAACATCACTTCTTAATACAAGATTAATCATTAGAAACCTTCAATTTGAATCTCCTAATCATGTGTTGAATTTATTATAAATCAACTCTTAAAATCTTTAGTCATACCTTCTCTGATTTTTCTTTAAAAAAATTTAATTTAAACAAAGCCCAAACCCCAGCTCGAACCCGCGACCATAAGACCCCCCCCCCCAGGTGACACGTGGCCAGTGTTCTAAATGGCGTCCGCCTCGGACGCCTAGGTGGCGCCTAGGCGCTCAAAAAGAGGAGAACGAACCGCATAAGCAATAGGCGGTACTCAAGGCGTTGAGATGGCAGTTAGGCGTACAAGGCACCGCCGAGGCGGCGCCTAGGCGGCCAAAATCGATCAGGCGGCTGACAGATTTTTTTTGTAATTTTTTTTTAATTCTTAAAATAGTCTCTTCATCTTCAATAGAAAAAACCCTCTTCATCTTCAACAGTAAAAAGCCTCTTCATCTTTACATTAAGGTGTTACTAGTTCACGTTATATTTGAAATTTTATGACTGATTATTGTTTATGTCATTATGAATCTAAAGTTTACACCATAATCGTTGTTGAACTTCTAAAATCATTCTGGCCTAGCATCACTTGTGAATTGTGATGCATTTAAAAGATTTAGACTACAAACAAAAATAGAGAAATGTAACTTTTAAAAGGTAAATATATGAATATTTAAAAAATAAAAACAAAACGCCTAGGCGCCGCCTAGGCACCGCCTAGGCGTCCTAGGCGGTAGGCGGTCCTTGGCCGAACCGCCACCGCCTGACGCCGTTTACAACCTTGCACGTGGCGATGCCAAGCACAAAGGCGCCTGTGCTAGCCACCAAGCCAAAGCACCATATCTTATTATATATGGGTTTAAATTCATATAACTCTGACTTTTTGATAAAACTCATTCACTTTCAACGATTTTCAAATTCTAATTTCTTTTCTAACTTTGATTGCTCATAAAACATATTCTTGAGTTTCCAAAAATAATTTCTCATAACTTTTACTCATATTAGCATCAAGTCATTCCCAATTTAACTCAAATAATCACTTTTATGATTCTAGTTTTCGAATAATCACTTTCATAAATCTAGCATTTATATGTTTTGATTAGAAAAATATTACTGCCTCATGAATGTATTTTCTTTTTAGCATCTCACTTCCCATCAATTTTATAATTCATTTAATATTCGCACAACTTCCTAAGTATAAATTAACAACTTTATGCATACAAATACACAATTCCTATAACCCAAACATGGCATAGAATTAGTGCCTAACCACTTCAACATTCTATTGAATTAGAATTTTGATTCAACAACCTAGTTATATCATGATGAAGTTTTCATTTAGCATACAACAATTTTCATATTTTATTTCTACCAGCATTCTAAATATCAACACCATATTCATCACAACAATCAACTAAATTCATACGAAATATCAATTTTTCTACACATGCATACTACCATACTTTTAGAAAGTTCAAGAAATCACCCACCTTATTTTTTTATGCAAAAATGAGATAGACTCCTAGAAATATTGTTCCAAAGCTCCACCCACAGCACGCATCCTCCTCCTTGCACTTGCCTAAACCGAAATGCTCCTTCTCTCTTTCTTTTCTTTCTTTTGTTTCTCTTTTGTTTTGATTCTTTGTAAAATGCACACACAAGTAGGAGGTATTTATAGGGCTAAATGGATGAATGAAGAGACCCCCACTACCCAAAATAAATACCCACCCACACAAATTAATCCCACTACACAAAACCACTCACAACCCTTCTCCTTCCTCCAATGGCCGGCCAACTGTAGGAGTGCACACGTGCACGTGCACCCCACGTGCACTCACTTCTCATTCTTTAATTAATTTTATTTGTTTATTATTAGGCTAGTTGTTTGTTACATAACAAGTGTGTAGGATTAAAAAAGTATTCATTTTAAGAGTAGAATTAATTATGGGCTTTTCTTTCAAATAAAATTTCTAATGGGCTTCAAGGACTTTAGGCCTATGGGTTTTTATTAAAAATAAATAATCTAAATGTGACCAATTAAATGAGAATAAAAAATGTACATCACTTTGGAAAATTGTAGGGATTAAAATACATAAAATTTTACGTGCAATGCACGTGCAAAAATATAAAAATTTATTTTATTTTTCTGGGATGTTACATTAGTACAACTTCCTTCAACAAAAAAAAAGCAACCAAAACTCCCCCAAAAACTCCTTTTCTTTCAAACTCCCCTCATCTCCCAATTTACCCAGATGTGCAATTATCCATTAATCTTCTCCATTCCTTTCACTTTCCTCCTTCAATCCTACTGTCCCTCTTCCATAATTTCCTCTATGTGCCTCCCTTCTCCCTCTTTTCTCTTTCATTTAGAGTTGGAGTTGGTATCTCCCCTTCTTCTAGTTTGCCTCCTGCAGTGTGATTAGTGCACTCAGACTCCGGATCTGAGCTCGCTGGCGCTGGATCGATTTCTTTTCTTCCTGATTCCAGTAGATCTTGATATGGCCTGCCTTGATCTATCATGATTTGGTCTGGATCTTGGTGGGTTATCTCCTCTCTCTGTGGCCTGGATGTTGTGGATGTGCTGTCCTTTTGGGCTCAAGTGACCCTGATCTACATTGTACAGGCCCTTATTATCTAGTTAGCCTCCACTCCTGCAGAAGGTGGTGGTATGGCTTGGTTCTCTGCTTTTGGTCAGCTCTCATTGCAGGTTATGTTTTGGGGCTGTTGTTGGTTCTTCTGGGAGTCTTGGCTGTGTTTTTTGGCATCTCGGGCTTATGATCTTAGCTCTTTTCTATAACCTTTATTTCTATTTACCTTTATTTCTACTACTCTTAGTTATGGTTATGGGGTTATTGTATTTTCTCTTCCTGTACTCGGTTACCATCCTCTCAACTACTGTCTTTTCTCTTTCTATTATGGTGATTATCTGGTCAATGTTCGTTTTGAATCTGGTGTGATGAATTTTGTCCATGTTCTGGATTTGTGATTGCATGTTGGGTGGAGTTATGTTTGTTCACTGTTGCTTTTGCTTTTATGCTGCCTGTGTATTTGCTGAGCTGTTTCTTTGGGATGTTCGGTTCATTTTGTCATCAACTGTTTCTTCTCGATGACCTTTCTGTGGTGGCTAACCTTTATGGTCCAGCCTTTTGTTACAGTGGCAACGATGTTTAGCTTATGTCTCTATCTTATTGGTTTGCTTGCTATGCGGATGCTGCTCTGTGTGGTTTCATTTCATGTTTGCGTAGGTCGGCTACCTTTTCGGTAGCTTCGGGTGCTATTACAACTGGCTTTTTTTCCAGGGGTATCCGCTGTGCTTCGCTGGCTTGCTGGTTTTGGTGGTCGATCACTATTTTTTGGCAACATTCTTTGTTACCCTCTCTCTAGATTTTTGGCAACTTTCTAGAGAGAGAAGCTCCCCCAAATAACCCCAAAAACAAAACCCTAGATCTAAAGGAAGCTTGGAGGGGGTGGCGGCCGGATTCTCGCCGCCCCCTCCCCGTTCGTCGTCTCCTTGCCACCAATTGTCGCACCTTCCTTTCCAACGTTTAACGCCCCCCACCCACCTCAGATCCGCCGTCGTCTTCCGTTCCCCATACCCCTGTCCACCCCAGATCCGCCGTTCGTCGCCCCCCAGATCCGCCGTTCGTCACCTTCTTCTGCTCCCCTTAACCCCGATCCTCCCAGATCTGGTCGTGGCCACGTCGCCCCCTGCTGCGCGCGGCGACGATTCTGAGATCGCCTCCGCCAGTGCTCCACCAAGTTCGCCGGATCTGATCGTCGGAGGAAGTGGCTTAGTCAGATCGTTCGGTTTAAAGTGGGGGATCCGATCGGCGGTAGAATCGCCGTGATTGGCCCTACCAAGCTCGCCGGATCTGAATCGTTGCGTCCACTGTGGCGACGACCCCCGGTATTTAAAGTGGGGGGTGTGATTTTTGGGGTTGGAGTTTGGGTCTGGTTGACTTTGCTAGTTGTTTGTCTGGTTGTTCTTCGCGCTTGCCACAATGCCCACACTCTTGAGGCCAATCATGGCGATCTGCAGCTATGATTTGGTTTTTCCGAGGGTTGGTAGTGCGTGTGAAGAAGCTGGGTGTGCTTGGATGTGCCGTAGTGCGAGACGGCAGAGCTTTTTGTGTTTGGGGGGTTGGTGGAGCTGTCTGAGTTGGGTGTGTCTAGGTGTGAAGTTTGCGACGTAGTACGATTGTGGGGCTAGGATCCGAAGACGGGGTCCCCCTATGAGATGGCGAATTTTTTTCCAAAACGACCCTTTTTTGTAAAGTTTTTCCCAAACCGCCCTACTTTTTTTTTTATTTTCCAAAGCACCCCACTCGGTCTTTGAAAGACCGAGTCTAGTTAAAACTAGCTCGGTCTTTCAAAGACCGAGTCTTGCACTTTGAAAAATCGAAGAGCAAGACTCGGTCTTTGAAAGACCGAGCTACTTTTAACTAGACTCGGTCTTTCAAAGACCGAGTCTTGCACTTTGAAAAATCCAAGAGCAAGACTTGGTCTTTGAAAGACCGCGCTAGTTTGTACTAGACTCGGTCATCGTGCAGTTTGGGGGTTTTAATATCGCAGATCTCCTTTCTTCTTCTTCTCGATTTATTAAATACTTCGACTTTTTTTTCTTCTTCTCTCTGTCCCCCAACGAACCCATCGCCCCCTAGCCAATTTTGGCATCGATTACCCCTTTAATCGATCGATACACTCCCCAAAACCAATTAATCTCTCATCGATTTTCGATTTTCCCCATCCTTATTCCCCAAATTTGATTATTTCTTTAAACCCTAAATCCCGAATACCCAATTTCGTAGACCTAGTTTAATTTCGTCTTCGTCTTTGGAAGATCTTGGTTGAAGGATCTTGCTCTTCTCTACATTGTCAGTAGCTCGCTTTGGAATCTCCTACTTGAAAGGTATATTTCTGAAGCTTTTGATAAGCAAATATTGTGTTAGTCTTGATGCTATTGTGAAGTTGCTGAGTTGAATTTGACTTATTGTTGACAATGTAGAGTAGCTATTGTTGTTATTTTTAGTTTTAATTTTGTTGAAAAAGAAAGAGTTGAAAGAGTTGAAGTTGTTGCTATCAACGGCATTGTTATATAGTATTTGTTGAATTCAATATAGATTTTTGCTAAAATTAAGAAAGAGTTAAATAATTTAGAATTTGTTGAAGTTGAAATTGTTATATAGAATTCTATATAGAATTTTGCTAAGAAAGAGTTGAAATTCTCTAATTTGCTAAAATTAGAGAATCAACGACATTGTTATATAGAATTTGTTGTTGTGGAGATGTTTCGAGATTGTTGTTGCTTTTGTTGTTGAGATGTTGTGGTTGTGAAGATATTTCGAGATTTTTGATGTTTTTGTTGTTGAGATGTTGTGGTTGTGAAGATATTTCAAGATTGTTGTTTTTTATATATAGGTTATGTGTAGTTAATAACATTTTTGATGTGGTTGTAGGATTTGTATTCTATTGTAAATGGCACGCATAAGGGATAACATGGAGGTAGGAGAAAGTATTAGACCTCCACCTCGCGATGGACCACGTACTCGCGGTGGACGTGGTCGTGGTCGTGGTCGTGGTCGTACCGAGGGTACTAATGTAAGTAATTAATTGTTGATTCTAATAGAATTATATTACATTTCGGTCTATTGATGTAAATGTTATTGTTATGTTGGTTGAAGTCAATCCAAATGAGGCGGGCACTTCTTCTTCAGTCCCTTCGTCATCATATATCCCTTCTGGAGGTCCCGGACCCCTCGACCCTTCACTCCTCACTCTCCAGCCGTTGCATCGATCGCAGAATATTTAGAACGGTGAGGCTACGGAGTGCCGCTTTAGGACTGGACATCCGCTACCTGTGCACCCACGTATACACGAGATACTAAGAGACTGTGGGTTCTACGGTGTTGCCAGGATGACATCCATCAAGTGCGATCGTCCTCTGTTGGAAGCACTTCTTGAAAGATGAAGATGGATGCCCGAGACACACTCCTTTCACCTTCCATTTGGGGAGATGACAGTCACTCTGCAGGACGTTGCCATACTTACCGGGCATCCAATCGATGGAGAGGCAGTCACAGGATCGATGGACTTCGACCCGGTTTATATAGTCGAGGAGTACTTAGGGGTTGAAGTAGAAGCCGGTGCGGTTAATGGAAAATTTATCCATTTGAAGTGGTTGAAGGACACGTTCAAAAATAAATTGAATGACGGTTCAACTGCAGCGGAGGTAGAGTGCTATTGTAGGGCATACATTCTCACGCTATTCGGCACCGTCTTGTTTCCAAATTCGACAGGAAATAGCATCTCATTGATGTACTTGCCATTAATCGCCGATCTAGGTAGGGTCAGCCGTTACAGTTGGGGTAGTGCAGTACTTTCGTCACTGTATCGGAGTCTGTGTTTGTGCAGTATAGGTTCGAACCAGATGAATGGGCCTATGATTTTACTGCAGATCTGGAGTTGGGAGCGGATTCACGTAGGTCGGCCCGTAGTATGGATCCAATCTCAACACTGGACCGTTCTTCCCGATGATATTGACATGCTACCTCCTATCGGTGTGTACTGGACAGGCAAATTGACATGGACAGCCAACCCCAACAGGTGCTTAACATACTACCGCGATGAGCTCGATAGGTTGGCAGCTGACTGTGTAGTGTGGTCTCCTTACACGGAGGAGCGACTGATTCGACTGCCACCTATTTCCACGTACAGGCGTAATTTATGGCTCACGAAAGCACCGTTAATCAACTTTGGGGTTGTCGAGTTTTACTATCCCGATAGAGTGTTACGCCAGTTTGGTCTTCACCAAGGGATTCCAGTTGCCGCGCCATTCAATGCCGAGATGCACAACATTTTAACTAGGTATTGATCTGGCTGTAGCAAAAATGCTTTAAAAGATATTGATCTGGCTGTAGCAAAAATTCAATCAGCCTCAAGACTCGGTCTTTCAAAGACTGATGTCATTTTTGCTTACAGACTTGAGACTCGGTCTTTCAAAGACCGAGTCTAGTTAAATTTAGAACGGTCTTTGAAAGACCGACTCTTGAGTTCAATCTATTCTAGAGATCAAGCTGCTCTCTGGAAATGATTGAACATCACAGTCGGTCTTTCAAAGACCGTTCTAAGTATAACTAGACTCGGTCTTTGAAAGACCGAGTCTTCAATCTGTGAATTTTTTTTTCTTTTTGATTGAAGATTCGGTCTTTCAAAGACCGACTGTGGTGTTCAATCATTTTCCAGAGAGCAGCTTGATCTCCGGAATAGATTGAACTCAAGAGTCGGTCTTTTAAAGACCGTTCTAAATTTAACTAGACTCGGTCTTTGAAAGACCGAGTCTTAAGTCTGTAAGCAAAAATTTGCAATCAGCTTCAAGACTCGGTCTTTCAAAGACCGAGTCTAGTTAAAATGACATCGGTCTTTGAAAGACCGAGTCTTGAGGCTGATTGAATTTTTACTTACAGGCTGATTGAGTCTAGGCTTAACTACAGCCACATACAATTTCCTTAACATTATCACATCTCCACATCTCCACAACCACATCTCCACATCTCCACAACCACATCAACAATCTTATTCACAGTAAGAACATTAAAAAAATTTACAAAATCAAACTAACTAAAAAATTTAAAAAACCTACCAAATTCAAAATATTACAAAATTAAACTAACTCATAACATCAACATAACATCATACATTTTCGACAATTAAACACATCCAAACTAAGTGCTTAGTTCGATATAAATATTACAAACACACTAGAACGCACATAATCAAATTTTAATTGTTTTGAGATGCTCTGTTAGTACATCGACGCTTGTTGTGTCCTTCCAACCCGCAACTTGAACATTTCATTCTTGTACCCTTGCTAGAACTATCTCTCACATCCATATCGTTGCGTATTCTTGTGGATTTAGGCCGGCCTTTCCATGAACGTCGCAAACTAGCATCCGGTACGAGTCGTGGACCGTCGATAGTAGGCCAATATGCTTTATCTAGAATAGGACTAAACACAGGAGCCCATGTTTGTGCTAATGACGTGACAAGATAAAATTTATCAACAAAAGGCTTGTGATCGATTGCACGATATGCACAGGCTGCTAATACATGAGAACAGGGAATATGATAAAGATGAAACTTCATACATGTGCATGTTTTCGTACCCAAGTTCACGGTGTGCAAGTACCCACCCTTCCGTTCTCCATTAACCATGCGTATACCCGTTTTCACGAAAAAAACTCCAGGCTGATGATGAAACATTGTAACCTCATGTTGGTTAGCTCTTTCACGGCGACTATCAATCAAATCATGTACACTTTTAGCAAAAATCTTTCCTTCACATAAAAGCTTACTAGCTTCCAGTCGACGCGTAGTAAAGTAAGAGTTAAGACGTAAAAAGATCGTCTCAACAATCGCAGTTACTGGTAAACTACGAACTCCTTTCAAGACTGAATTGAAGCATTCTGACAGGTTTGTAGTCATTATTCCATATCTTCGACCTTCATCTGCATAAAGTACCCATTTCTCAACCGGCTTCTCTTTCAACCAATTAGCCGCCTCGACATTGATGCTTTCAAGTTCAGCGAGTTTGGCCATGAACTTTTTGGGTTGGTTTTGACAAGCTATAATTTTGGCCTTTTTCGGCAATTCCTTGCAACCAAACTTACAAAAAAAATTTGTGGCAAAATGACGCATACAATATCGATGAAATGCATTCGGTTCATTCCAAGCTTCGTTTTGCAAATCCATAGCAGACAATATACCAGCATGACGATCCGAGATAACACACAACTCAGTGCGATCGGTGACATAATACCGGATGCAAGTCATAAACCATGTCCACATATTTATACTCTCTCCATCAACCAATACAAATGCAAATAGAAATAAGCAACCATTCGCATCAGGGAAAACAGCAATTAGCAAACAACCCTTGTACTTACCGTACAAGTGAGTTCCATCTACACTAATAACCGGTCTGCAAGACTTGAAACCTTCAATCGAAGGACCAAATGCCCAAAATACTCCCTTGAATGTTTCCTCGCTAGGACTAGACTCATATTTATCCCAGTGGACAACGGTTCCTGGATTTGCTGCTTGAATTGCTGTTAGTAGAAAAGGCAGCTCGTGTATGCTTCTTCGAAGGTACCGAACAACCTCTCAATTGCCTTTTGTTTTGCTTTCCAAGCTTTCTTATATGAAATCTGATAATTATATTCTATTTTCACAATCTCAATAATTGTCCGCGGTGATACAGCAATATCCTTCTTCACCACACCCACAATCAAATTACTAACAAGGTTAGCATCAATTTTACAGTGGTCTTGATTCAACGTTGGATTCGTACAAGTATGAGGTCCAACTATCTTCTTCACCACAAAATTTCTCCCCCCTTTTGGAATAATAGCTCGTAATCTCCAAGGGCATCCACCATCACTTACTGCCGGGGGACCTTGTACAATCTCCTCAATTGTACGTTTTCTAGGTGTCATTTTGCATTTAACAGTGTACAGTGACGGTGTTGTTTTCAATGTGACAAATTCACGATGTTTCTTGATAGAATACACCTTCACAGCTTGTTGAATGGACTCTTTACTTACAAACTCCTGTCCAACGTAAAATTCGTCTACATTGAATGAACCAGAGGACTCTTGTGGAAATGGGGGGACTCTAGCAGCTTGAGCCATCTCCTCCGTAACATGAGCCTTAACATTATCATAGCTATCAGTAGCTCTCACTTCGTTAGAACTGTTGTTCGTAGGATTTACATTTGCTACATCATCATCTTCTTCTCCATTATCATTTTCTACACTTTCATCATCGTCTGTTTCTTCCTCTTCTTCATCATCATCTAATAAGCTGTTGTTAACCACTGCATTTTGAAAGAGCTCAAATACACTGTCATTTGGAACATAGTCAGGAACCGGACTAGGTTGGGGTGGCAACTCAACATCTGTAGAATCAGCGTTTCTTGTATTTGTGGAGGTGTTTTCTTGTGAGGACAGTGGATTTGGTTGTGAAGGTTGAGCGGGGTTAAACCTCATCTGCTGTGTAGGTACTACCCTTATGAAGCTTGAACTGGGAATATCATATGGCTGAGCATCCAAATTTTGAATTTGCTGAATATATAACTTTAATGCAGACCAAGCACAACTGGGATCAAATGTCCTAGCAATCAATGACTTCAGCGCATTATCAGTAGGTACGGGCACTGTCATAAAATACTGACCATCTCCTCTACCTGCTGCGTATCGAGCTAAAATTTTCACCTTCCATTGATTCCTATCCCAATTAGTAACTTCATAAATTTTCTCAACTACTTCTGCAAATGTAATGGTACGAGGTACCCAAACTATTTTCGGATCCAACACACTATAGCAACTACCAATCTTTGGATCACGAATTATTTCACCACCAAAGTATAACCAAATAGGAATCTCAAGATCCATACCTACGTATATTTATACGAATATGCGAGTTATTATCTAACCACAAACAAAATCTATAAAAAAAGATATAAAATTAAAGGCCAATATTCATCTTACCTTCACAAGCTTCAAGGATAGAGCCGTAGATATTTGGGTAAAAGAGTTGAAGTTGCTATCCTCTTCAAATTTAGCAAAAATCCAAAATATGGATCTTTCAAAAGATGGGTTTAGGGTTAGGAAAGAATTGGTAAATATATTTAGATTAAGATGAGATTTTGTGGGTAGGAGGTCGCCCTAGATTTAGGAAGATGGGTTAGAGAAATAGAATAGGTTAAAGTAGAGAGAGAAGAAGAAGAAAGGAGATCTGCGCTTTTAAAAACCCCAAAGTGCAACTCGGTCTTTGAAAGACCGAGTCTAGTTAAAAGTAGCTCGGTCTTTCAAAGACCGAGTCTTGCTCTTCGATTTTTCAAAGTGCAAGACTCGGTCTTTGAAAGACCGAGCTAATTTTAACTAGACTCGGTCTTTAACTAGACTCGGTCTTTCAAAGACCGAGTGGAGTGCTTTGGGAAATAAAAAAAAATAGGGCAGTTTGGGAAAAACTTTACAAAAAAGGGTCGTTTTGGGAAAAAATTCTTGAGATGGCTCACTCGCTTCTCCTGTGCCCTACGCTTTCTACCGATACCTTTTCTAGAGAGAAGCTCTAGAAGGATTAGGTTGTCTTGCACGATTGTGGAGCTTGGGCCCAAAGATGGGGTCCCTCCGTGATGTGCGCTCACTTGTCTCAACTTTCGGGGTGCTTGTCTCAACGGTCGCGGAGCGACTATGTCACACTAGAGCATCCTCCCGCACCTGTTGTCGCGAACACCATGGATCGGGGGTTCAAGTGTGTGAAGTCGGTGGTTCGGTTTGGGGCCCGTGGGGCCAAGCCGGTAGTTTGTTGGTGCTGGGGGTGATGGGGTGTGGGGTTTGGGTATGGCTGGTCTGGAGTGTCCTACGTTGTCGCCGGTGAAGTCTTCACAGCGCTTACTTTCAGGCTATTGAGCTTCCTCCAACTTAGGCCACTGGCTCGTGACAACGTCGTCTCTTTCCTCGGATTGAGAGTATGAGTCGAGATAAGTCTGTGTGGTAAGAAATCGCCGGAGAGAGCTTGAGCGTGAGAGAGGTGAAGGTACCCTCTCCACGGCTCTCTCCTGGAGCGTGGTGTTTGGTGGGGTGAGCGAGATAGTTGTTTGGTGAGAAATCGCCTGAAAAAGCGCTATCGTGTGAGAGGTAAAGGTATCCTCTTCATGGCTATCTCTTTGGTAGCGGCTGTGAGAGCTACTAGCACGTTTGTAAAATGAGTGGTGAAGATAGTGGGAGGGTGCGATCGCTGTGCGTGGGCTGTGGGGTCAGTTTTCGATCTGCAGGGCTTGGGCCCAAAGATGGGGTCTCCCCAACAAGGTGAAGGCAGAGATCGGCGGGTAATAAAATCTTATCAGACTTGTCTCAAGTGGGTGTGCATGTGCCGTGGAGGTTCTGTACGAAGCTAAACTGACGTACTAACAATTTTGCTGGACCGAGCTTGTTTGTCGGCCCACCCTCCAAGGTTGTTGGAGGATTTGTTGTTTGTACGGGTCATGTTGCTTCATGTATATTTTATTTTCTATCTGTAGTTTGTACTTGGGCCCAGTACTCTGGGTTTGTTTCGTTAAGCTCTTATTAATGAAACAGGATAGCCAGATTCCACCTTTTCCCTCAAAAAAAAAAAACATTCTTTGTTACCATTCTCTTTCTCTATTTTTCTGTTGTTGTATATAATCTTTCGTTTCTGCATTTTACTCCTTGTAAACATCTCTTTTGTATTTGTGTTGTTACTTGTTAATGTTAAGAGCATCTGTAGTCGTTAGCTATTTTGTCAAAATTTGCAAAATTTGAAAAAAAAAATGTGTCGCACTCATTGGCCAATTACCCAAATTTTGGGTTTCAGAGGAACAGTCGGCTATCTTTGGGAGGAGAAATAGGTATTTGAAATATATAGCTAATGAAAGATGATCTTTCGTCCGTTCAACATTTTATCCCAAAAAAGTATCGGCAGATAAATGATCTTTCGTCCCAAATTTTTTTTTATTAAAAATATAACGGACAGGAAATCCCGTCCAAACCATTTTTTAAAATAGAACATACGGGAAAATGATATCCTATCCGTGATCTTTCGTTCCAATTGTGAAAAAAAAAATCTATGGAATTAGGCCTATAGAATTATTATGCATACATATTAGGATTTAATTAAGATTTAATAATGATTAAAGTAAGATTTAAGATTAAATTAAGATTCAAAATTTCCTCTCAGACGGGATTTTTTTAAAAAATTAATCGGACGGGATTTGATCTCTCGTCCGAAACTTTTTAATTTTTTTTAATAAAAATAATGGGATGAAAAATCATCTCCTGTCCGTCACTTTTTTAAAATTAAAACCCATATTTTGGGTTCAAACTTCAAACAACTACAAGTCTAACCCAAATTTCCTATTTCTAAAAGCCAAATACCCAAATTTTAACTCCAAACGACTACAGATGCTCTAACTATTAGCAATATGTGTGTATGTCTAGCCAAAAAAGAATAGTGTGGTGTATTTATATTTTCTCTTATGCGGCCTAGAATATAGTAATTATCAACTCAGTATAAAGAGCTTAAAAAAGGATAACAACTTGTATCTATATGTGAATTGCTCATGCTATCACAAGACTGTAAAACCCAAAGGTAAATTAAACATATATTATTTATATGAAATTACTGCTAGCTATAATTTACTAGTCAAGATCACTAAAAGAGTTGCATCTTTGCTCATGCTATCACAAGACTGTAAAATCCAAAGGTAAATTAAACATATATTATTTATATAAAATTATTGCTAGCTATAATCTACCAGCGAAGATCACTAAAAGAGTTACATCCTTTAGAAAGAAAACCAGTAGCATTTTCTGCTTCCAAGTACTGAAGCTCATCCACGAAACGGGAAACCCGCCAGCAACCACCTTCTCTCCTTCACTGGCATTCCTACCCGCCATCAGATCTGCACACTTCTTCCCTTCCTCACATTATGAATTCATTAGTTAATTTATTATTATTATCCTATAGTTAGTGCATTTTATTTTACTTTAAAAATTGTAACTGTGGCTTCTACTTCTAAAGTTAACTTCTAGTTTGTGAAATATGTACGAATACGTTTTTGTTTTATCTCTTATTATCTTTTTTATTAAATAATTTTTTAATCTCTTACTTTCTTCTTTATAAATATTTTTAAATATTTTCTTTTCTTTTTCATATAGATTTTAATTTCTCACTGTTTTTTTTAATTTCTCTTACAATCTTCTTATTTAAATTAATCTTATTGTAATTTAAACTTCATTTATTACTTTAATTTTTTTTTAAAGAACATTTTCAATCTAATTCAAATACTTATATGTAAATTGCAATGCTTCTTTTGGTTGTTTTAGTCTGCCAAATTGACGTCATACAAATGTTGTATATATGAGTGAAAAACTTGAAATTAGGATATATTTTATGGTGTTAATATATGTTTACAAATGTTGTATATAGGAGTGAAAAACCTGAAATTCGAATGTATTTTATGGTGTCAATATGTTGACGTATGTTAGAATATAAGTGTAATATCCCTCAACCCTTCTACAACTTCGAAGTTTTAGCACAGTGACAGGAACTTTCACATGGTATCAGAGCAACCCAGGTTCGAATCCCACCAGCTATGCAATTTAAATACGGATTTTAAAAAAAATACCGCTGCGTATTGTCCAGGTCTCGACTCACAATTTATTGAGCATTTATCTTGTTTTTTTGACCCATAAAAAATGGGCTCTCGACCTGAGGAGACGTGTTAGAATATAAGTGCAATATCCCTCAACCCTTCTACAACTGAATTAATTTTTTTTATAAGACACTTTTCGAAAATATTTGCAGAAAGATGACAGTTGGCCAAGTATTTGCGCTCATGGACTCAACAACTAAATTCGCCGTTCCCAACGGCGAGTTTAGTTGTTTCATCCTCGCTATTGGAAAACAGCATGTTTAGTACTGATTTTTAGTTGAAAATTTTCAAAGAAGACTCATAGTTCCCAACGGTGAGGACATTTATATTAGACTCGTTGTTGGGAACATCGAGTTTAGTTCAAAATTTTCAAAGAAGACTCGTTGTTCCCAACGGCGAGGACATTTACACTAGACTCGCTGTTAGGAACAGCGAGGATGTAAGAAATTTTACAGAGAGTGAAACATTCTGTTGGACTTAGTGAATTTTCGAAAAAAACCCCATTGAATTTTTTTGAACTAAACTCGCTATTCCCAACAGCAAGTCTAGTATAAATGTCCTCGCCGTTGGGAACAGCGAGTCTTCTTTGAAAATTTTGAACTAAACTAGTTGTTCCCCAACAACGAGTCTAGTATAAATGTCATCGTCGTTGGGAACAGCGAGTCTTCTTTGAAAATTTTGAACTAAAAATAGCACTAACACGCTGTTTCCCAATGGTGATGATGAAACAACTAAACTCGCCGTTGGGAACGGCGAGTTTAGTTGTTGAGTCCATGAGCGCAAATACTTGGCCAACTGTCCTCTTTCTGCAAATATTTTCGAAAAGTGTCTTATAAAAAAAATTCTCAACAACTTCAAAGTTTTAGCATAGTGGCAAGACTTTCACATGGTATCAGAGCAACCCAGGTTCGAATCCCACCGGCCACGCGATTTAAATACGGATTTTAAAAAAAAATCTGTTGTGTATTGTCCATGTCTCGGCCTACAATTTATTGGATATTTATCTCGTTTCTTTGGCCCATAAAAAAAATGGGCTCTCGACTTGAGGGGTCGTATTAGAATACAAGTGCAATTTTTCTCAACCCTTCTACAACTTCGAAATTTTAGCATAGTGGCAGGGACTTTCACAACGTCAGATGATGTATATAAGAGTAAAAAAATTGAAATTAGAATGTATTTTATGGTGTCAATATATGTTAAGCTATTGTATGGTTTTCACCCACTGAGGTAGAAGATTTTCTGCTTACTTGTGTATGGGCATATAGTGATGTATAGTAGCACAAAGTGCTAAATTTTTATAGTTTAAGGTTGCAATGTATTAAAGAATAAACTTTAGGAGGGATATTGCTTCTGTCAAACTTTAGGGGTGATATATGTAATTTATCCTTCATTAAAAATAATAAATACTTTTTAAAATCTACATAGTAAAGGAAGAAACCACATCTTGGGAAACAAATTTTGAATTGGTCCATTTAAGTGATCTTCACATGTTAAGGAAACACCGAATAACGAGCATATACTATAAGCATTATGCATTCTCATGCAAAATCATTTTTCTTACAAGAAGCTTTCATATGTAGCGACAAATTGGAGGCAAATCATTTTACTACTTCATCTTAGTAAGTTAATTACCTGGTGAATCCATTCACTGACATGTACAACAGGAATCTCTCTCTATGTCTCAGATCGGTTTCTGACTATGCTTGAGGAATAATCTTCACCACTACCCTCACATAATTCGTCACCTTCAGAATAAGTTTCATACTCTGTCAAATCACTATCAGAATGAGCTTTACCCTCAACATCAGAGTCAACATCATGTTCATTGAGTTCATTATCAGAAAAACTATCATCAGAAGTAACACCATCTAAGATATCCGTTGAAATATCATCAGAAGTTCCTTTTTCCACATTGTGTGGTCTTATTATGTTGTCGCCATAAACTAAATCAGAATTACGTGTGTTAGGATCGCCATAAAGAGCAACATGTCGATAATAAAGTTCTAGTTCCTTCTCTGAGATTGCAATGAAGCGCCTCACAGTCTCGAGGGATTGCTCATACTTCGATTTTTCCAGAGCCTGCAAATAAAGAACAAGGGCATAAGACACTAGCTGATACTAGACAGTGACATTTGAAATGATTGAAAATTAAGTGTCCAACTAAACAATGATTTATATAGTACATTGCATTCAGACATATGGAGAAAATTAAAGATAAAAAATCTCTTGCGAAGGGAAAATAGAAGATTACAATAGATAACTAAATCTAACTTTAGTTTGCATAAATGCCCATGCTTCTTGTTGATGTTTATAAGGTTTTCAAAAAAAAAAAAAAAATCTAAGAAAAAAAGTTGTGGTAAAGGGAAAATTTTGACAGACATAATCTATAAGGACAAAGAATATTCCGAAAGCGTACATTTTATATTAATATAGATTATATTCAAATAGGGTGAAGAATATGAGAAAATAAATATTTTATTTACAGAATTACATACTTTTCTCTTGGACAGCGTGTCAATAGGGGACATAACTTCAGGCTGCACGTAGTCCTTCCCTCGATAGAATATTATTGTATCGTCTCCAATAATTTGAATAGGTGTTCCTCCACTCAATCGAGCTATATCTCTTGCATATTCATGAACTTGCCCGGGCTTACATGGTTTACAAATGACTTTCACAGTTTCATGCTTTTTCCAATGTAAGTGCATGTTGAGAATTACACCTCCAAAGATGCCTCTCCTTCCAACTGGAACGTAGTTAGACCTTTTCTGTGCCATTTTCTTCATGTAGAATCGTTCTTCGCCTGTGAGATTTTCTTCCTTCGGCATTGGTCCTTGGAGTTTTGGAACTTCATACTTCTTTAGCTTTTCGACCAATATTGCTTCCTTCAGTTTGGCCTACAATTAACATACGAATCCCTCAAGTTCTATATAAAACCTAATAAGATCTGTTCATAAAAGAGTCGATGGAAACATTCTAAGCAGATCCAACACCACTTTGCAGGCCGAGCGCCTGGGTTGTGCACAACAATATTTTCATTTTTACAGTCCACAATTTCAATATGTGCACCCAATGTCATTTCAACATGAGCTGCCCTCCTACCATGTGAACAACCCTACCACTATACAAAAACTTCGAAGTTGTGGCAAGGGTTGATGGTTTTACACTTACATTCTAACACACCATACTCCACCTTGTCATTTGCACATTATAAACAAACGGACATAATTAAGACACCAATGTTAATTTTCTCAGTAATGCCAATAACTTATAGTGCAGTTGGCAAAGCATCTCACGCTCAAGTGAAAGGTTACATGTTTGATTCTGGCCCTAGACTGAATTTCAACGGTCCATATTTCCAATATGCGCGCCCATTGAAATTCAAACCTGGGCTACTCTTATACCATGTAAAAGACCTGCCACTATACCGAAACTCCAAAATCGAGGCAAGGGTAGAGCATTTTACACTTTACATTCTAACATACCATACCCTACCTTATCATTCACACAGTATCACTAAATACACAAATTAACACCCCAAAATCAATTTTTTCAACATGAGCAGTTTTCTATTACCTTCTCAATCTTGTACTTGATTAGTTGATTATGTCTCTTTTCTCACATATTTTCCTCAATTTATTCGGTATTGTCTCCTTACTCTCAATTACTCTCTAATTAACAAAACAAGAAGACACCCAATATCAAATTCCTCATTACCTTCTCAATCTTGTACTTGATTCGTTCTTCCGCACTTGCAAACTTCTTCTTGATCTTCTTCCCTTTCGGCCTAATCCTCCTGGGATCCTTCTTGTTAGCCTCCCTCCTCTTCCTCTTCTCCCTCTTCCTCTGCTCCTTGAGCCTCTTCTTCGACTGCCACTTCTTCCTCTTACTCGGCGTCTCAACCTCAATGGTCTCAAATCTTGGCTTGTTACTACCCGATAGAATGAGATTGACTGTGCCCTGAGTAGTTGACATGGGCCTTGTTGTGAAGTTTTGGAAGCTGGACCGGAATTTAAAGCAATAGGTGGGCTTGAGAAGGAGAGGGCGAAGTGGGTTTTGAGAGATGAGGGTAACGAGTGGGGACTGGAGGAGTTTTTGGAGAGAGAAGAAGCGAGTCGCCATTGATTTTGGGGTTTGAGGGACAGAAGGGGATTGAAGAAGAAGATGAGGGTTTAACTATATACGAGCAATGCGCGTGCTATTTGGATTTTTTTTTGCGAAATAGGCCATTTTTGAAACTAATTTCCAAACTGTGCCACTTTGGAAACTAATTCTCTTTTTTTGATGTAACGGATAGTCTTACGACTCCAGCCACAATAAATAGTATAAATAAAGAGTATCGTACAAGCAGCAATTTTACAAGGAGTAAAACTAAGGAGCACAACAAAACCATAACAAAACAACAGGAAAACTAATCAAGGCGAAAGGAAGCCACAGCAGAACCAAACAAACAAAACAGCTACAATCACAAGAAGAACATAGTCGACCGAACCAGCCAAGCCAGAGACTGGTCCAGGCAAGCCCTCACAAAGTCGACCAGAAAACTGTAAAGTCACCGACGCTGAAGATCGCACGCCACCAGAGGTGAACAAATCAGCGGCAGCTCAGCGAGAGGCCCACACGGCAGCAGAAATGCAGCCGTAGATAGCAACATCCATAAAGAAACCCAAAAATCCTTCCAACCCAAAGAAGAAAGAAAGAATAACCAGAGCAGAAGCAAAACAAGGCCAGTAAACAAGGTGATGGAAACACCTAAACTCCGAGCTACCTGCAACAAACACACTGACCGAAAACAACAATCCTAAAACTGGCTCGAGTAGCGGTAGTCCAAACCCCAACCTCACAAAAAACAAGATAGAGCCAAACAAGAAGCTCAGAAGCCATGAACCGACAAGCCACCACAACACTGGTCGCGCCAAAAGAAAGTTACAGTGATACTCAGAACAATAAAGAAGTAGCGAAAGTAAGATACCAACATCAGACACCACAACAACACGAACAAAACAAAGTAGTGGCCAAAACTACAAGAACATATCAGAGAAAGTGCCATAAACCATGAACACAAAATTATAGTCAGAGGATAAAGGGTTTGCAGACTACAACCACAAAAAACAACCAAAGCTAGCACACAAAATCACTGAACCACCAAGTCTGGTCCCCCAGAAGACCAGGAATCAAAGAGCCAGCCAGAACGCAACCTCAAAACAAACCAGAAACCCATATGAACAGCTTAGCCAGAGGAGGAAATCCTCAACCCTGCAAGTGAAACGAAAACCGATAAAATTAGGGGGGTTAATATTGAAAGGAGAAGCAGAAGTAATAACAGAGTGAATATGCATCGCCGCCTCATCAAGTCTATGAAGGCTCAACCTTTGAGCCTTGAGAGGGGGGAGAATGGAAGGCCAATGCTTAGATAAAAAAAACAAACTCATCAATAATAGTATTAATAGGCTGAACCGAATTATTAAAAATTCAGTTATTTCTCTCTTTCCAAATAACCCAAATGATGGCCATCGTACAAAGAATCCAAGACTTATGAAATTTGTTACTCACTAACTGCCTGTTCCAGACTGCTAGAAATGAAGTGGGAAGAGAGGGAAGCTGCCAGGCAAGAAGATAGATTTTCCATAACGGCCTGATAAAATTGCATTGTAAAAACAGATGGTCTATGTCTTCGTGATTAAGAGAACACAAGGAACATAACTGACCCGTAGCAAGATTCCTCTTATTAAAGACTTCAACGGTAAGGAGTCTATTATTAATCGCTAACCAAGACAGGATTTTGGCCTTAAGAGGAGCACAACAACTCCAAATAGTTTTTGCAAAAGGAGAGTTAACACCTCCGTGATTAAGAAAGTGATAAAAAGATTTTACCGAAAATGAACCCGAATTCTCAAAATAGATTAATGCAGTACCCAATTGCGGCCACTTTGATTTTGAGGCCACAGTTCACAGCTGCGGCCTAAGTAATCATACATATTTGTCTAATAGACTCGAAGACTTGGAAAAAAAAAATGCCCGAATGTAAAATGTGAAAAATAGGATGTCGGAGTAGGGTACTGCAGCTTTGATAGTACATAAGCCGCAGTTCACAAATGCGGCCCAAACATATGTTACACATATTTGACTAATAGACTCGGAGACTTAAGAAAAAATAGCCTCAGTGTAAAATGTAAAAAATTGGAGGCCGCAGTTGGGTACTACGACCTCAATACTACAGAGGTCGCAATTCACAACTGCACCCTCGGTTATATGGTCGATGGGGTCGAGTTCTTAAAACTTCCAATACTCATTTGACCATATAACTGAGGCCGCAGTTGTGAACTGTGGCCTCTATAGCATCGAGGCTGCAGTACCCAACTACGACCTCATATTTTTTCACATGGATATTTTTTTTTCAAGTCTCCGAGCCTATTAGCCAAATATATATAATATATATTTAGGTTGTAGCTGTGAACTGCGGCATCTAAATCAAAGAGGCTACAGTTCGGTGATGCATTGGTCTATTTTTGAAATTAGTTTCAAAAGTGACCTACTTTGGGAATTAGTTTAAAGAGGGGGAAAAAGTCTGCTATTTGCGTAGGAGAAGGAAAATGTGGTGTGCACGTGCAAATGGCACCCTGGATGACACCTCATTTTCGGATTTTATTTATTCGTTTTTTTAATTTTTACATTATAATTTTGTTCATTTATTGGGAAATCAAGTCCCAAAGTAAGAGTTTAATTTATTTTAAAATCCGATAATTTTCATAAATACTAAAAGCCCAAATGCCCTTGAATAAATTATTTTTAGACTTAAACCTTCTTTTAATTAATTATTTTACTAATTTAAATATTTTTTTCTTGCATGTTCTATACTACCATTTTAAAAAGGAAAGAAGTTTTTTTTCACATAATAATCCAATAAAAAGAAACAAATATAATTATAAAATTTTCATGTGTTATGGAAGAATTTTTATTCAGTCAAATTGAATAATTAATAATACTCAAAAATATTTATATAAGAACCAATTTAATCTAATCTTTAATACTATAATGGGAGAAGGCTTTAGTGTCATTTATAAATCTACCAATCCGTGCAACGCACGTACACCCAAAATTTCCAATAAACCCATCAAACACGTAAATTATCTGTACAAATCAAAGGATATGGACTTTTAGTTGTTTGGATTTGATAGAGGAAATAGTGATTGATTTTTTTATAAGGTTGTTGATTAATTGAATTTTAAGTTGAAATTGTTATTTTTAGTTGAGATAGTTTACATTTATAGTTGTAATTTGTTAGGGCATGCATCGCAGAATTTTCTTTTAAGGCCAATATTTGATAATATTTGCAAAAAGATGACATCCCCCAAATTATTTGCGCTTGTGGGCACAACAACTACACTTGCCGTTTCCAACGGCGAGTTTAGTTGTTTCATTCTCGCCATTGGGACACAACGAGTTTAATGCTAATTTTTTTGATAAGCTCGCTGTTCCCAACGGCGAGTGTAGTTAAAAAAAATTGAAAATAACTCGGTGTTCCCAAAAGCGGGGATCATTGTACTAAACTCTTTATTCGGAACAGCGAGGATGTAGGAAATTTTTGCATAGGGGAGCCAACACTTGGGGAAAACAAAGTAGTTGTAATCTTATTAGATACTCGTTGTTCCCAGCAGCGAGTTTAGTAAAAAAAAAATAAAATCATATTAACTCGATGTTCCCAACAACGATGATCTTATAACTACACGAGCTGTTGGGAACGGCGAGTTTACTGGGCCACCACTGTTACAAAAATTGTTTACAATAAAACCAACTCCTTCAATGTTTATACTATTTGTTACAACTTTGGTTATGAAAGTTTGGCATAAAACAAAATGAATGAGAGGCACAAAAACTCGAGAGGGAGAAGAGAAATAAAACAAAAAAAGTGACATGAAAAAAGAAATTAATAAATCAAACAAATTTGATGTTGAGGCTTGTGTAGCACACAATCTCCTTAAAACAGTTTTCGCCTCGTCTGGGTGCTGGAACTAGTTGAGGTGCCTGTCTCTCAGGATGCAACGACGCAGAGGGTTCACATAGTCACCATGCAACGCTCTCGAGCTGGCATCGTCAGAACTCTATCACCTTACTGAATGGACTCAGCGAACGGAAGAGGACAGAACAGAACAAGGAGAAAGAGGAGAGAATTTTCTGTGCAAGGAAGAAATAAGAGAGGGGGGGCTCTATATATAGAGTCAGGGTTAGACACCTGTAACGGCAGGCAAAGCTATGAAGTGACTCTGCACGGGGGTGGGGTTATGTCGGTCCAGCATTCGTGTCCGCAGGACGTGCGGGCGCACACAAGTCGCATATAATCCGGTCCGAGATTTGCACCCCCCTGCGCGTGCGAGAGAGAGCCTCTATTCTAGCTATCTTACAATGCTTAGAAGAAGGTTACTATATATTCTCTTCTAATTCCTTTGATTTTTCCGATGGGAGACTATGTTCCCTCAACTCATTTTCAAGAATGAAAACGTCTCACTTTGAGAGACAATTTCTCATTCACTCCTTAACCGTTTTTAGCAAATTAATATACGATTTTGATCTACTCACGAAGGAGAACACAAATCAATCAAGATCTCTCAATAATTCATTGAGGATTTTACTCAAAAAAATTCTCAAAAACTGGTTCGTAAATGGTGTATAAAATACCCATTTTCTAACAACCATTTTATTACCCCGAAAACATAAGAAAATCAATTCACCAAGTTTCTTTGTAAGCCTTTCTCATCTCCTTCCCAATTCCAACCAAAACCCTAGCTCTAATCTTCATCTACTACCTCAATCGCTGGTTAGCAAGTTCAATTGGTGAAATATCTAACATTCCCCAACAAATCTCTAGCCACTTAGTTCGTTTGTTGACAACATTAAGGTATGTTTTTACTTGACTCATACAATCTATATGGATAGGGTTAGGGTTATAATTAGGATTATGCTTTAACTTTAAATCAAAAGTAGGGTTAGGGTTTAGGTTAGGAACTGAAGATGGGTTGTGCTTGGTTTGAAGTTAAGGTTGGGTTTATGTAATGCACATAAAGTGTTCGATGAATTGTGTAAGTGATCGAATTCTTTGTTATGCACATTCGGTGTTTGATGTAATGCACAAGTGGTGACCCCACCCTTCTTAGTGGTGACTTGTTTGTGATAAATTGCATTTGTATGTAGTAGTTGTACCTAAGAATTGTTTGTAGGCATATAATAGAGAAATGCAATGTAGTTAATTATATACATTACAATTTTTACAGGCTCAAAATGACACGACCTAGCGGTTCGAGAAGCCGTCCTCCTAGTGCATCCGAGCAGGGAAAGCTCCTGTAGTGGTAAGAGTCGTTATTTATAGTTTCGAACTCCATGGTATATATCTATTTTATCCAACCAGGATTAGTTAATAACAACAATAATTTCGTTGCAGGATGATACTGATACCCCTACCAATGTCCCTCGAATACCACATACACATGAAGATGCACCTGGGGGTCCCGGTCCAATAGACCCATCATTACTTAGAATGCAAGCCTCTCACAGATCGAATTTTGTGTGGCAAGGTGAGTCGAAGGACTTGACTTTCCGAAAGCACAAAACGTTGCATCTACACAATCACATCATTCCATACTTGGTGGAGGCGGGATTCTATGGAGTTGCCCTAATGGGGACAGTGAAGTTGGATAGGGGTCTCCTAATTGCTCTAGTCAAGAGATGGCGATCGGAGACTCATTCATTTCACCTACCGCATGGTGAGATGACGGTGACTTTACAAGATGTTGCCTTAATTACTGGACTTCCGATAGATGGTATAGCTGTAACTGGAAGTTGGGGTGCCGATACATTTCATCTTATAAGACAATACCTCAGTATGGATTCGACTGAACAGGCTTTTATTGGTACATCTATTAAGCTTTCATGGCTAATGAAGTCGTTTGATAACTACTTGAATCCAGAGTTGTCTGAGTATCAAGTACAGTGTTATACCCGAGCATATCTTATGACGCTCTTTGATGGTGTGATATTTCCCAACTCAACGGGCAACCAAGTACGTTGATGTATTTGCAATTGATCACCGATATTACACTAGCCGGCCAGTTTAGTTAGGGTAGTGCTGCATTGGTCGTCCTTTACAGAAATTTGTGTCATGCTTCGTTAAACAATGTTTAGGCGGCAGGACCGATGTTGATACTACAAATATTGAGCTGGGAGCGATTCCATATTGGTCGGGCACGCATTAGAGTCCAACATCCGGTGTGGAGTTTGGGGGGGTTTGGAGCCGATAGGTATGCTCCGATTGGTGTTTATTGGGCTGGCGACCACACACATCGTGATAAACCCCGTGGACCCCTCATATATTATTGAGATGAGCTCGACCAGTTGCGGGCGGAATGCGTAGTGTGGGAACCGTACACCAACGAGAGATTTGAGACGTTGATACTATATTGCACAGAACATAGTGAACTTTGGTTGACAAATGCACCTCTTATCCACTTCTTCATCGTAGAGCATCATCATGTAGATCGAGCACTTAGACAGTTTGGTATACAACAAAAGATACCAGCCGCACGAATGTATGATACTACCTTGCATGGTGTCACAGGGATGGGTCATTTGCCTGATATCGACTGGGTCGGATATCACCATAGTGTCACATGGATGGGTCATTTGGAGATGTTGTACATGGTGGTCGATGATTTCACTATTATGAATTCACGGTGTTGATTTATTGAAAATATTTTGACCACATATTGGACATCTTCTTTTGTTTCAAATATTTGCCTAATGTATAAAGCATCTTCGCCGGCATCAGGGGTTGAAGGGCCCTCATGTTGATGAACAACCACATTATTAACCCAGTCAATCGATTCAGATTCAACTGAATGTGCAATAAACCCTTGTTGAGAAAAGGAGTGTCTACGACCTTCATTGGACTGGATGTTGTCTTCACAATTACTTTGTGTCTCACCACAACATTAGCTACATTAGCTTTTTCATCTTCTTCATGTTCTTCACCCGTCTCATCTTCATGACATTCTTCTTCCTCATCGACATCTAATAAATCGTTGTTCATACATGCACGATTGAATAAATCCCCCATATTTTGATTGTTTACCAAATCGCGTATGAATTGAGAAGGACCAGACAACTCGTCTTTAGTGTTATTTGGTTCGGTTGGGATTGAGAATGTATCTTCGAAGTTCCTCAAATCTTCACGAGTGTTCGTCAACCCAATGGCAATGTTCCTTGATTCTTGAGTCGGGACTTCACCTGACGTGTTTGGAGTACGAAGAATATTACACTGACGAATTGGCATCGGAATTTTCTCAAGGTACATCTCAACAACTGTCCAATTAGTGTATTGATCTAGCGAGCGTCCAATCACTCCAGCAAGAGCATCATCATCGATTATGGGAACGGCCATGAAATATTGCCCTTCACCTTTTGACGCAGAGTACCGACATTGGATTTTAATCATCCATTCAACTCGATCCCAGCTAGTAATTTCATAAAACTTATTGACTATTTCATGTTTTCTAATGTTACGATCAACCCAAATGACTTGTGGTTCAGCACCTCTATAACTGTATCCCACTTTCGAGGACGATAACTTTCTCCTCCGTAATAACACCAAACATGTATTTTGTATTCCATACCTACACGTAAATAAATAAATAAAATTTTTTGACCATCCACAATCCACACTCAATTGGACATTTCGTCAAACACTAAGTGGGCATCCAAAATGTCACCACAACCAACATATTTTACACATTATTTTTAACTATAACTAACTAATTTGATAAATCTCAAACCTAACCGTTCAATTTGAAGCAATAGAAACATAAATTATGTTTCAGATTTTTTCGAATTTAAAGAATATCAATAAGTGCTCAACAATAGAAGCAGTACCTTTATGGAGATGATAATCTTGATTCTGAGGAGTGAAGAATGAATGCTCTTCGGAATCTATGAAAACATTCACCACGCTTTGATGAATGCCAAGAAGAAGGAAGCTAGGGTTTTGGGTTTATGTGGAGAAAAGGTAGAGATTAAGAGAGAGAGAGAGAAATGAGAGAAGAGTTGAATTGAGTCGGGTAAGTCAATTAGGGACCCAGTATACTCGCTATTCCCAACGAGTTTGGTATATTTCACCACGCTGTTGGGAACAGCGAGTATCTAATAAGATTACAACTACTTCGTTTCCCCCCAAATGTTGGCTTCCCTATGCGAAATTTCCTACATCCTCGCTGTTCCGAATAGCGAGTTTAGTACAATGATCCTCGCTTTTGGGAACATCGAGTTATTTTCAAATTTTTTTAACTACACTCGACATTGGGAACAGCAAGCTTATCAACAAATTAGCATTAAATTTGCTGTGTCCCAATGATGGGTATGAAACAACTAAACTCGCCGTTGGGAACGGCGAGTTTAGTAGTTGTGTCCACGAGCACAAATAATTTGGGGATTGTTCTATTTTTGCAAATTTTTTCCAAAATTGGCATAAAAAAATTTTTATATCCCACGCCTGTGGATAACTAGTATATTTAATTACAATGAAGTTCATCGTCCGCAAAAACTGGGTTCTTGTATAAGTAAACCATTCTAATTATTATCTCTCTGTTTAACTATGGTCAGTGTCTAACTAGGGGTAAGTAAAGACTAAAATATTCCTCAATTAATTTGTCCTCCAAACAAAATTGGATCCTGATTCATTTTTTATTGTTCAAGATATAGTGTTGGACACCAAATTCATTCACTAAATCAATTCAAATAAATTAGAAACAAATTAGGTAAAAATTAGATGACCAATCACAAAATAAAAATCCTTTTTTTTTCTTTTCAAAATACCACCATTTTAATTATTAATTAAGAGGAGTCAAAAGCTACACCTCCCTTCCTTTAATTACACACCAAAGATTCTCCAAATCAACTTGTTCTTCTAATCCTCCTTTTCTTATAGTCCAGGTCACAAACTATATTACAAATCCTTCATCTCTTTCCCTATGCCACTTCAAAAACCAAGAAGAAAAACAAAACTCAAGCAAACAAAAAGCTGGCCTACTACTTCAATTCTTTCTTGTACGTGCTCCATATCATCATCATCATCATCATCATCACCAACCCATGTCAAAACTACGACAAGCCCTCAACTACCTCCAAATCCTCAAAGAATCCATCATCCTCCCTCTCACCAACCCCACCCTCACCCTCTCCATCACCCTCTTCATCCTCCTCCCCCTCAACCTCCTCCAACTCCTCGTTGCCCGGTCCAACCTCCACCCTTGTTCATTCGAGATCAAGAACAACGACAACAAAACCATCCTACAAGTAGATTTGGCAAGAGACACCCTCCAATGGCTCACCAACACAATGGCAGTCTACACCCTATCCAAAGCCTACATCAACAAGCCGTGTTCACTGCCAAAGCTACTACAAACATGCACCAAATGGTACAAAGTTTTTGCAACATCCTTGCTGTGTGAGATAATTACATTTAGCTCCTCAACTTTCCTATTACTTTTAGGGCAACCCTTCAAGGATGCCAGCTTGGCAAGGTTTGTAGGGGTGTTGGTAGGGTATGGGGTGTTCTTGTATGTGAACTTGGCTTGTGAGTTGGGGGTTGTGGTGGCAAGCGTGGACGAGGGGTGCTTTGGGATTAGTGCTGTTTTGAAGGGGGTGGAGATTGTGATGAGAAGGAAGGTGCAGGCATTTGGGTTGATGGGGTTGATGTTTGTTTTGGATGGGTTGTTGGATGGGGGAGTTAGGGTTGGGTTGCAGTTGGTTTGGTGTTCTGTGTGTTGTATGCTGTATTTGGAGAGTAGGAAGAGGGTGGGGAAAGAGGAGGATGAAGACAAGTGCATTGTGTAAAGTATATACAGTTACTTCAGGATGAAGACAAGTGCATTGTGTAAGGTATATATACATTAGTGGAGATGGATTAATTGTGTAAATGAGCTTCTTTCAATTCTTAAATGAAAAGTTATATGCATATGTATCTTTGACTTATTGTTTAATTAAGAATATTTTTGTCTTGTGACCTCGGTATTGTGAAGTATTGAGTGAAGATTCCAAAATTGTGATGAGGGTTCGGCAAATTTATATTTATATTCTAACATATATGACTCGAATTAAATTATTAATTATCTTTTTTTTATCACAAGGTAATTAATTATGTAGGTTTTTCTGTGTTTTTGGGTAAATTTGGTCAAGCCTATAGTTAAATTCACCGTTTCTGAAAATTTTCTGAATATCACTTTTCTAAATTATTAAATCTCTTTAAAACAATATATTTCCAGATCAATGAGAAAGTGATTTTTTCAATAGAAAATAATCAAATGAGAATTTGAGACTAGGAAATACCAATGTTTGCTTGTCATTACATGGCATTAATGTTTTCAGTATGGTTATATGTGTCTGCTCCACTCTATTCACTTATGAAGTAGTTGAGAGAGTTTGAACATAGTAGAGGAATTGGACAAGTCAAAGTCACCTATGAGAAACTAATCTTTTCAAGCTCTCCATTCTTGAAGTCAACAAATCAAGGAACTTAGCATTCTAGAAATGATTAGTAGGGTTGTTAGTGCATTAAAGGATGAACTCAAATTTGATGAGAGATGATGAAGTTTTTTTTTTCTTTTGATAAAAGATGACCGCATAATCGCTTTATTAATGCAAAGTTAACGAAACAGAAAAGTACATAAAACTTAGCTAAAATCTAGCTTCCAACATGGAAATGAAAAGCAACTACAGACATAAGTGCAGAATGAAGATACAATTTGAGTAGACACTAAAACCACAATCTACTCGACCCTCGCTCGTCTCTATGTTCTACTCTTCTTCCATACGGAGCCTCTTCTTGGCCTCTGCCTGACCTGCCCAAAAGAGAATAAAGGAAAAAAATTATGCATCATGATAGGAAATCTATTATTAATATTGCGAAAGCATAGGTCGTTACGGTCTAGCCATAGACTTCACAGAGTAGCCGCAATAGATATATCCCAGGCCAATCTATCCTATTTTCTAACGATGTGTACCCTCCAAGATCCCAAAACATCAAAGATCGACCTAGGACAATCAAAGCTCCCAAATCCTAACACCATCTTCCATGTTAACCTCGCTTTAGGACAGT
Source organism: Hemerocallis citrina (assembly GCA_017893485.1). NCBI lineage: Eukaryota > Viridiplantae > Streptophyta > Magnoliopsida > Asparagales > Asphodelaceae > Hemerocallis > Hemerocallis citrina. Next base: position 282,538,100 of record CM030363.1, on the reverse strand, counting down.
TAAATAATAAGTGATTAGTGTCCTCATCGTCAGTGTTACATCTCGAGCATTTGACATCAATCTGCATACCCCATTTCTGTAGGTTAATCTTCAATAATATGACGTCGTTCTTCACCAACCATACAAACACTTTGACTTTCAGAGGCGTATTAATATTCCAGATAATGTTGGCCTCCTGACATCTTAACCCTCCATCGTCGATCCATCGGTACATTGATGAAACTGAGAATGTGTGAGTGCAATCTAAGCACCAAGCTTCTCACATCTTCCATCTCTTCAGTATACCTTCCTTTAGTCCGAATAAAGTTATTAAGGTTTTGTAATTGAGTAAGGTTGAAATATAGTAATTGTATATTCTGTTTCCTAATCTACAGGAAATAGATTCCCCAAATCTTTTATCTCCCCAATCTTCTCTCATTCTATTTTCTTCTTCTCCAAGAATGTAATTCTTATATATAGATGTATACAGTAGAGAAAAAATCACGAGAAATAATTTATTTTCCCAAAATTTGATTTCAATATGGTATGAGAGCCTAACCAGATCTAGGCTAACTGAAGAAGAAGAAGAGGAGGTGATCAGATCTGACACCTCCATCTTGATCTGATCCCATCCAAAAGATCCTGTTGCTAATTCTGTCATCAATCTTCGTCACCGATCACCAAACACTGATCCCCAACATCCTCGCTGCTCTGCCTGGTCGACCACAAATCCCATCACCGATCCCCAACATCCTCGTGACCCCGATCCCGTCGCCGATCCCATCGAAAATCCTCTTTACCCGTTGCCGTCGCTGCTCTGCCTTATGCCCTCTTCCGCCGTGCATCGAAACCCCAACGAACCCGTCTTCCACACATCGACGACTCCAACTCCTCTGCCCTCATCGACGACTCCAACACCCAAAAGCCTTGATCCATATCCATTGTTGTTTGATCCAGATCTGTTGTTGTTTGATCCGGATCCATTGTTTACTTGTACTGCTAACATGGGTAGTACACCGATTATTATACAATCCGAGAATTCTGGCTTTAATGTGGGGATAATTCTTGATGAAACAAATTATAATGTTTGGACTAAGTTGATGGAGATGCATATTGGTGGACGTGAAAAGATCCAGTATATTCAAGGAGAGAGTAAAGTTCCCACTGAAAGTGATGGTTCCTATGCCCAATGGTATGCTGATAATCAGAAAGTGAAAGGCTGATTGTTGATGTCCATGAAACCTGAGATCATGAAGAGATACATTCGATTGAAAACTGCTCGTGATATTTGAGATGCTTTTGCAAAAGCATTCTATGATGGAACCGACGAGGTTCAGATGTTTGCTCTAAACCAGAAAGCTTTTTCGACAAGGCAAAAAGGCAAGACACTTTCTATTTATTATGGAGAATTAACTGAAATTTTTCAAGAACTAGATCATCGAGATAAGGTGATCATGAAGAATCCTGACGATGTCCAAACATATCAGAAATCGATCAACCGCTTGCGAGTTCATATTTTTTTGGCTGGATTAGATATCGAGTTTGAGCAGGTTCGAAGAGAAATTTTGCGAAAGGATCCTGCACTTGATCTTGAGGCATCCTATGCATATGTTCGGCGGGAGGCTCGTCAACAAAGCACCATGAAAAAATCCTCTAAATCTTCTGATGTAGCTGCAATGGTGGCTCGGCCACATCCATTCAAAGGCCTCCCAGGTCAGTCTGGATCACCTGCATGCACTTCTAAGGGCTTCAATCACTCTACTTATGAGTCAAGGAAGTGTACCAAATGCGGAAAAACTGGGCACACGAAAGCACGTTGCTATCAGATTATCGGCTACCCGCATAACTGGGATCACAGCAGAGATTCTCAGAAGAAGATATCCACTGTAGCTGTTAGAATTGCTGAAGGAGCTGAGAAGAGCATTGAACAAACCTCCGCATTGGTTACAACTGCAAGTAATGATGGTAAGGCGTTTAATATTTCTGCATCTATTATGAATAATACATGGATAATTGATTCCGGTGCTACCGATCATATGACTTTTGATTCTAGACAAGTTACAACCTTACACCCATCCACCAAATTCACAGTATCCACTACCAATAGTGATCCTGCCCCCGTTACTGGCGAGAGTTCCATATCTCTCACAAATGATCTAACATTAGGCACAATACCAGTAGTTTCATCCTTAAATTTTAATATGTTATCTGTCACCCAAATTACTAATACCCTGCATTGTATTGTTATTTTTTGGCCTTCTTTTTGTGTCTTTAAGGATATTCGGACTCGCAGGACGATTGGTTATGGGGTTAGACGTGGAAAACTCTATTATCTGGATTTGGTATATGAGAGTTCAAACAAGTTGACTCAAGCTCTTGCCGTTAATAAATCCGAGGGGGAGAAGCAATCAGAAATTTGGCTGTGGCACCGACGTCTCGGACATGCATCGTTTGGCTATTTGCTTAAATTATTTCCCAGTTTATTTCCGAAGTTGGATATTTCTAGTTTTCGTTGTGATGTATGTGAACTAGCAAAAAGTCACAGTGTTTTTTTTTCATTGCAATCTGAATAAAAGCATGCTTCCATTTATGACTATTCATTCTGATGTTTGGGGTCCATCCAGAAACACCACTATTGGAGGAGCTAAATGGTTTGTGACATTTGTTGATGACTGTACTCGTATGACTTGGATCTGTTTGATGAAATCTAAAGGAGAAGTTAGTGGTTTATTTCAAAATTTTATGAGCAGGTTATGACTTAGTATAAAACACACATTCAAGTTCTCAGGAGTGATAATGGTGGCGAGTACCTGAATACAGATCTACAACAATATTTGGTGGAACATAGAATTGTTCACCAGACTACATGTTCATATACTCCTCAACAAAATGGCGTGGCCAAAAGGAAGAACAGACACTTGCTTGAAGTAGTTCATTCTTCACTTATTTATGGCAATCTCCCACTCATGTATTGGGGAGGAATCCCTTACCTCTGCAGCATACTTAATCAACTGAGTCCCTTCTCGTATTCTGAACTTCAGCACGCCACTTCAAGCACTAACTAATGCTGTGGATGCACCAACTACTATCAACCTGCCACCTCGTGTGTTTGGGTGTGTCGCATTTGTTCACCTACATCAGCATGAGCGGAGTAAGTTAACCTCCCGAGCAGTGAAATGTGTTTTTGTGGGATATGCAACGAATCAGAAAGGGTATCGTTGCTATCACCTACCAACTCAATGGATATTTGTGACTATGGATGTGGTGTTCCATGAACATGAGATGTATTTTTCTTCTTCTACGACTGAACTTCAGGGGGAGTACCGAACTGAAGTTCAGGCTCTTAAATATGATGAAGGGGTTAGTAAAGTTCAAACTCTTTGATATGATAAAGTAATTGTCAGTCAGAACGAACAACTGGATAAAAATAATGGCGAACACTTGAATGAAGATCTAGTAAGGGAGGAAGACCCTCATGGAACTGCAACCAAGGGAAGAAGACCCTCTTGAAGAATTACAACCAGAACCGAATTTTAGTGAGAGTGAACCGTCAAAATCCTAAAACCAATTGTAATTGTTGTTCGAACCTCCTAGAAGAGAACTCCCGTACCGTACTAATAGAGGTATTCCAAAACCCACTTATGAACCTGATCCCACTAGTAACGTCAAATATCCCATGATTAATTATGTATCCACTCACCGCTTGTCGAAATCAAATAAGTCATTTGTAAATCAATTATCTACTGTACCTATTCCTAACAGTGTGCAGGAAGCCCTTACTGATCCAAGGTGGAAAGCAACTATGGATGAGGAGATGAAATCCTTGAAAAAGAACGAGACTTGGGAGATAGTCGAGCTGGTAGCAGGAAAGAAGCCAGTAGGATGCAGATGGATTTATATGGTGAAGTATAAGTCTGATGGTTCAATAGAACGATATAAAGCAAGACTGGTTGCTAAAGGATATACTCAAACGTATGGAATTGATTATGAAGATACATTCGCACCGGTGGCAAAATTCAATACTGTTCGAGTATTATTGTCACTTGCTGCAAATCTTGACTGGTCGTTGGAGCAATTTGATGTGAAGAATGCATTTTTGCATGGTTAATTGACAGAAGAAGTCTATATGGATCTTCCACCAGGGTCGAATAAACCAGTCCAACACAACAACAAAGTATGTCGTCTGAAGAAAGCATTGTATGGACTGAAGCAGTCGCCAAGAGCTTGGTTTGGGAGATTTACAAAATCAATGAGGACATTCGGATACTGTTAGAATAATTCAGATCATACTCTGTTCTTAAAAAGGAAAGAAGGTAAAATTATTGCTCTCATTATTTATGTAGAAGATATGATAGTAACTAAAGATGAACCTGAGAAGAGAAAGGCATTAAATAACTACTTGTCACAAGAGTTCGAAATGAAAAATCTTGGTCCTTTGAGATACTTTCTTGGTATTGAAGTTTCTCGCTCAAGAAAGGGGATATTTTTGTCTCAAAGAAAGTATGCACTTGATTTATTGAAGGAAACTGGAATGTCTGCTTGTCAACCGATAGTACACCGTTGAAAGAAGGACTGAAACTATGCAACGAAGCTGATCAAGTGCCTTGTGATAAAGAAAAATATTAGAGATTGGTTGGACGACTGATGTATCTTGCACATACACGGCCAGATTTGTCATATGCTTTAAGTGTGGTAAGTAAATTTATGCATGCACCTCGGGAACAACGTATGGATATGGTAATGAGAATTATGAGATACATTAAGTCAGCTCCAGGAAAATGGGTCTTATTTGCGAAACATGGTCACTTGAAGGTTGAGGCATATACTGATGCTGATTGGGCAGGATCTACAATTGATAGGCACTCCATTTCAAGATACTTCACCTTTGTTAGAGGAAATTTAGTTACATGGAGGAGCAAGAAGCATAATGTTGTTGCACGCTCTAGTGCAGAGGCTGAGTATCGCGGAGTAGTTTTAAGTATAACGGAAGCTTTATGGCTGAAACTCTTATTGTAGGACTTAGGATATGGTCCAAATGAACCTATGAATGTGTATTGTGATAGTCAAGCGGGGTGTGATATTGCGGCTAATCCAGTTTAGCGTGATAGGACGAAATATGAAGAGGTTGACAGATTCTTCATCAAAGAAAAATTAAATGAGAAAGTTATTGAGATATCCAAAGTGAAGTCAGAAGATCAACTCGCAGATATCCTAACAAAGGCAGTTTCGACTCGGCTTTTCTTGAAATCTGTTGACAAGTTGGGCATGTTCAATATCTATACACCAACTTGAAGGGGAGTGTTGAAATATAGTAACTGTATATTTTGTTTCCTAATCTATAGGAAACAGATTTCCCAAATCTCTCATCTCCCCAATCTTCTCTCAATCTCTTTTCTTCTTCTCCAAGAATGTAATTCTTATATATAGATGTATGCAGTAGAGAAAAAAATACAAGAAAAATATTTTATTTTCCCAAAATCGGATTTCAATAAGTAATACTCTCCTGTGAAAGCTGTTGAAAAACCTCAATCTTAAGTCTACCATTACGTCAAACGTCAGCGACAAGCATATCAGAATTCGTTACAGCTGCTGCAGCTTCCAGGAAAAGACCAATGAGAGTGTTATCCCCACACCATTTGTCATTCCAAAATCTGGTATCCTTTCCATTTCCAATCCTGCATCTTGTATTAGCATGGAAGATACCCCCCACCTTTGCCACTCCCTTCCATAGAGTTGAAGTTTTCCAGTGCTTACTTATCCCTCCAAATCTAAATTTTTTTTCTAGATCGATAAGCCACAAAAAATTTACACCACAAATTGTTGCATCTCCGGTTCATTTTCCACAACCACTTACTCATCAATGCTTTGTTCATATCTTAAATCCAGAATTCCAAGACCCCCGAATTCTTTTCTCTTATAGAACCTACGCCACTTAACGAGATAAAATCCTTTGTTGACCTCATCTTCCCCCTTCCATAGGAATCTTCTTCTGAATTTGTCTATTTTGTTAATTACCCATTTTGGGATTTCATAGATAGATATCAGATACAACGGTATGCTACTGAGGACCGAATTAAGTAGTGTGATTCTTCCTCCCAGTGATAGAAAATGTCCCTTCCATCCAGTTAATCTTTTTTGAATGTTCTCAAGTAACGGTTGCCAATCTTCTCTACGTATTTCCCCCGGCCTAATGGGTGTTCCTAAGTATATGTGCAGAAATTGAACAGTCTCGCAACCGATATAACTTTTGATTGTAGAGATATGAATGGATAACTGCTCGCTGATAGGTAGAACGCGGCTCTTGTTGAGGTTAACTTTCAATTCAGCCCATGCCTCAAAACACTTCAGGACCATGCCTAACGCAATAAGCTCATCTTCATTCGCCAAACCGAATAAGAGTGTGTCGTCCGCATATTGGAGAATTGAGATTGCGTCAGGGATTCCTCTAACCGCAATTCCGCGAATAGCGCCCTCCTATCTACCTCTCTTAATCATTTCCGTAAGTCCATCCACCACAATGGTAAATAACAGAGACGACAGAGGATCCCCCTGCCTAAGACCTCTACGACATCTGATTTCTTTCCCTAAGATTCCATTCACCTGAACAAATGATTTCCCCCCTCGGACGCATGACTTAATCCACGTTCTCCACTTGGACCCAAACCCTTTGAGCCGTAATGCCTCATCTACCGCATCCCATTCAACAGAGTCATAAGCCTTTTGAAAATCTAGTTTTAATAAGAACCCATCTGCCCTTTCTTTATCCCCCCTAAAGACGATATCGTGAACAGATGCCACACTGTCCATAATTGTAACCCTCGTTCCCGTAAATACTTACTTTCCAAATATTTTCAGTATTTTAATCATTTATAAATTTATTTTGTGTTAAATTTGTTTTGAGATTTTCTATTTAAATATTTTCCAATCGAAAATTTTATTATTTCGAGTAATGGTGTATTTTAAGCTTGTTTTATAATCTTAATTTATCGGTTAATTGTATTTGAGCCCAAATCATGTATATTATTATTATTGGAGTATTTTAATAAAGTTGTTAAACCCGAATATTATTTTATTGTACGGTTTTATTATTATTATGATTATAATTACCAATTGTTATTTCTTGATTTCTTTAATTAAAAATTCATCTATCAAATTATTTTATTTTATGCCCGATCTGATTTTCTTGGCAAGTTACAATTTATTTTAAGCCCAATTCTTATTATTTCAATTATGTTATTTGTTTATTTAATTGGGTTGAAATTTTCATTCATGAACTATTTTTCTCTTTTATTGGGTTATCTATCTTGTGGATTTTATTTATTTGAATTGTGGGTATTTTTATTTGAACCTTGTTGATCTTGATCTATCTCCTATTTGAATCCTAAAACCCAATTCCTTTTGTTCTTGACCTAAATATGCTTTTACTGGACCCTAAACCATTAACCCAGTACCCTAATTGTATCCTATAAATGCAAATCTACTGCAAACCCTAATTTTTGCACACAAATCGAAATCTAGATGCCTACTCTCTCTCCCTGTGTTTCCCGTTCAATTTCCCCTAACCCATTGCCGACCTCGTCTTCCCCGGCTTATCTCCGGCGACCCCGTCACCGCCACCCCCCGTCGACCTCTCCCCGGTGCCGCCCCACCTCCCTCCTCGACGCCCAGCCACCCAAATCTCCACCCTGGCCTCCCTCTTCCTTGTCCTCGACATTAACGGCAGCCAGAACCCATTGAAACCCAAATCCCGATAACCTCCTTCCTCCCTATTTCGATCGCCGGCACACCGTGCCACCAGCGCCGCCCCGTGCGCCTCCGCCGGTGACGTCGACCCTGCCCCGGACCGCCAGTCACCGCCGCCAGTCCCCCTTGCCCTTTCTGTCTCTTTGTTAGTGTTACTGTGTGGCTGCCTTGTCCCTTTTTGCTGAGTTGTTGTTTGCTTTGGTTATTCTATTGCACGTAGTTTATATGTGCTATTATTGGGGATTGTGCTAGTTCGTGAGTTCGTTGCTTCGGAATTCATATTCCGTTATTCGTGGTATTCATTTTCACCGATTAACAGGCAAGTCACCGTCCTCTTGAACTGCTAATTGTATCAAATTCAAGTGTTATTGAAATTCTTGCAAGTAGATCTCTTTGTTATCGTATTATCCTTTGTTATCTCTTTCGTTGGGTTTATTGAGGGTTTACACGAGCTAACCCCAATACTCTTGACATCATACCAAATTGACTCCAAAAGTATTGAATCTTGCATACATCATTGATGCTGTTTATTTCTGAGACACGTGTGGAAGCACCAGGTGTGAGTTCGAACTCAATTTGTATTGAAGGAGATTGCCGCTCGTCTGCCGACCTTCGGTTGACCTTTTGGGGCCTACGATGAGCTCGGAAAGACGTTGAAGGTTGGGCTCGGATCGGAAGGGTCGGATCCGAGGTCTTGTGTACCTGCAGACGGTCCTGAAACACCGGGGTTTGTCCCGGTGGCGGACCCTCCGACGCCCTAGTCAGTCTCTGTGAGAGAGTAGCAATAACTAGGTATATTTAAGTGGTAAAAGATTGATTACCTCCAAAAGGTGGGTGAGGGTCTAGTATTTATAGAGAATCCCAACCGGGTTTGGTTCCGCTTGGGGGCCGGGTTTGGATCCGAAAGCCCATGGGCCTGACGTGGCAGAAGGCCCAGGGGGTTTAGGGCGGTTGTGGCGATACCAGGAGTGGTATAGGGCTGACGTGGCAAAACCCTTGGTGGTATTTGGAGCTGACGTGGCCCATCGTGAGTCCTCTGTGCCTCTGGGGGAATCGGATGGCCTAGGCTGCGCCAGGTCATTCTTCTGCCCCGCCAGAGAGGGGGGACGGCCTGAGGGACTGCTCCGGATCGGACTCCGGGGGGTACTGAGGCTCGTCAGCACGAGGAGGCCGGCACTGTGAGGGAAAACACGAGGTTCGGCACCGACCCTGAAGTGGTCCGGAGCCGAACCAGGTTGTAATTTTTGCTTTTCTGAGTAGGAATTGTATTGGGCCCTGGTTGGGCTCAGGTCATTTTTACACTGTCACACAAGCCCCCCACTCCTGCAGGGGGTGCGGGAGCTAGCCGTGGAGGAGTGCTCATGGTTGTAGAAATGGGATGGTAAGTCATTGAGCCTTCCTGAGAAGGGTACCCGGGTGCCAGACAGGACCTCGAGCTGGCGAGGGATTACGGGCTGGTAAGGGTGAAGGCGAGCCGTTGTTTCTTCCTGAGAAGAGTACCCCGGTGCCAGACCGAACCTCGTGATGAGGGGGAATTACGGGTTGGTAAGGGTGATGGCCAGCCGGTGGATCTCCCGAAGAAGAGTACCCAGGTGCCAGACCCGACCTCGAGCTGGCGAGGGATTACGGGTCGGTGAGGGTGAAGGCGAGCCGTTGTTTCTTCCTGAGAAGAGTACCCTGGTGCCAGACCGAACCTCGAGATGAGGGGGAATTATGGGCTGGTAAGGGTGATGGCCAGCCGGTGGATCTTCCGAAGAAGAGTACCCAGGTGCCAGACCTGACCTCGAGCTGGCGAGGGATTACGGGTCGGTGAGGGTGAAGGCGAGCCGTTGTTTCTTCCTGAGAAGAGTACCCTGGTGCCAAACCGAACCTCGAGACGAGGGGGAATTATGGGCTGGTAAGGGTGATGGCCAGCCGGTGGATCTTCCGAAGAAGAGTACCCAGGTGCCAGACCCGACCTCGAGCTGGCGAGGGATTACGGGTCGGTGAGGGTGAAGGCGAGCCGTTGTTTCTTCCTGAGAAGAGTACCCCGGTGCCAAACCGAACCTCGAGACGAGGGGGAATTATGGGCTGGTAAGGGTGATGGCCAGCCGGTGGATCTCCCGAAGAAGAGTACCCAGGTGCCAGACCCGACCTCGAGCTGGCGAGGGATTACGGGTCGGTGAGGGTGAAGGCGAGCCGTTGTTTCTTCCTGAGAAGAGTATCCTGGTGCCAGACCGGACCTCGAGCTGGTGAGGGGGAGTTACGGGCCGTTATGGGGCGAACCGTTGTGCCTTGGGGTTGCTCTGAGTAGTGTGGTCCGTTGTTTTCGCGAAGCATTTTGGGGGCGCCTTGGGACCTGTGCAAGATTCCCATTTCCTAGGTGCGTTAATGGCGCCGCTAAATAACGGTATGGCGCATGGTCTTCCGTCGTTTGGTTTTCCCCACATCATAATGGCCGGCCCCTGGGGGGGGGAGGCTTATAAGTACCCACCTCCCCCTTTCTCGTTGTGGTTCAAATCCAGGCAAAGGTGGTCTGTTTGGCCCATAAAGGTGTCTGCTTCGGCGGACGCCTGTTTTTTGAGAATTCTTGCCCCCGGTTTTGTCGGAGAGGTAGTTTCTTTGTCGCCCGATCTTCTCTTGGATCTGATGGCCCTGAGGTGGCGGTCAGATCCAGGGGGGGTTCGGGCGAGAGGGATAACGACCGAACGTCGAAGGGTGAGCCGTCTGCAATAGCGGAGGTTCTATCCTTCCGAGAGGGATGAAGGGCGTTCCGGGCCGGTTGTTTGCAACTGCGAAGGTTCGGTTGCTGGAGTAGGCTGGGCCTTTGCAGTTGCATCAACTGGCTCGGAATGGAGCACTTCTTTCGGCCTTCGGGTGTTGATCTGCTTTTGACCGGGGTGCTTTCCGAGGGGGGCGTCTTGAAGCTTTGGGGCCCCGGGTAGATGAGTAGTTCTCCGATTGGAGGCTGACTATTCTGTGTTCCGATAGGGCTCCAGGTTGAGGCGGTTTCCGTCTCACCCGGGAACAGTTCGGGTCTTCGGCCGACGACGCTGTAAGCACCGAGCTGTTCGCGGGTGAAAGAGGAACCGACCCAGTCTCGGAGCTCGGGGCGTCTGTCTAAGGACGGCGCCTTAAATCTTGAAAATGAAAATGTTCTCTCCTCTGAATACTCCTTCCGCGCTGACCTCTTTGACTGGCTGCCAGCCTGTCAATGGATGATGTCAGCGTCGCACGTTTCGAGGATGTGGCGCGAATTCTTAGGCGGCGGTTACATGTTGGATAGGTGAACAGCACTCGCGGGAATCGAGGAGTCGCTTCTATCTCCTATAAATAGTCCCCCCTCTTCCCTATTTGTCCATTACTTTCTTTTTCAAAATAAAATACTTCAACACTTCAGCGCTCATCTTCGCGTCTTGCTGTACCGGACTTGCCCTTCCGAAGTAACCCCAGGTGAGTTAGCAAGCCTACTTAGTCTAGGCATAGATGGATAGGGCTCAGTCTGGCTCATCAGCGTCGACGTCTGGGGGGGTGGAGCCTATCTCTGACTCGACGTCCTGGGAGGAGCCCGTACTCGAGGAGGAGTCAGTGCATGCTGACGAGTCTTCTGACACGGTTTCGTGGGAGGAACCGGTGGTTGAGGAGGCGGCACATGGTGCGAGGTTGTCGCGCTCTCGTCGTCCCTTCGTGGTGGAGAGCAGTGGGTCGGAGGAAGCGACTGATGGTTCGGACGACGTCCGTGTTTTGGAGCCAGCTGCCGAGGGTGAGAGAGGCGAGGGCGGCATTGTAAGGAGATCCATGGTTCCGGGGGCAGGCCCGAACTCCACGCCGACGGGTCGGGGGCCCTTATTCACTCCTTCGTCGGAGCGGTCCGAGAAGAGGAAGAAGGCTCCGAGGAAGGTAGGGTGGGGAACTAGTGGCTCGAGCCGGGGGACTGGTTCGCCCGCGCAGCCGAAGCATTTCCGTCAGTATCCAGACGACCTGTCCGACCAGGAGCTCTTTGGTGTGCATGCCTATTCGCCGAGCCGGACGAGAGTGTTGATGGACGCGATTCTGACCGCCTTGGATGGCGGGGATTTGGAAGTCTTGCAATTGGCGTACCACATAGGGCCTAGTTACGAGTTGATGCTGCCGAGCTCTACTCTTCGCCCAACCGATCCCCTGTCTGCTTGGTACTGTGTCTTCCCCGTGGACGCGTTTATTTCTGGACTGAGGCTGCCGATCCATCCGTTTGTTCGGGAAGTGTTGAACTGGGCCTCTCTGGCGCCGATGCAGTACGGGCCGAACTCTTGGGAGCAGATAATCAGCTTTGTACTGATGTGCGAGGAACAACGGGTACCCCTGCGTTTGAACGTGTTCCGAGCGTTGCTGGCGCTTTGTTCGGCAGCCGAGGGGGTTTACTATATCTCCCCCCGGAGTAGGAGGAAGGTTGTTCATAGCCGTCCTGACTCTTTTAAGGACTGGAGAAAAAAGTATCTGGTAATCCGGAGTGAAGAGCCCTGGGACATTCCGACTCGATGGAATTACTCCAAGCCGAGTTATCCTGCGCCGGGGCAGGGAGATCTGACGGTCGAGGAGTGGGGGTTTGTAGAGTGTCTTCGTTTGTCCCCTAGTATTAATTGGACGAAGGTGACGGAGGTTCGCCTGGCGAGCGTTGGACTGAGCCCCGCCGTTCTCCGTATGTAGTTGTTTCTTTTCCCTCGATCCTTTCGTACATTCTCGCTCATTGTTCTTAATGGTTTTTTCTGCAGATATGGATGAGGCATCGATCCAAGCAAGGCGGCTCGCCATGAAGAAGGAAAACGCCGAGAAGAAGAAGGCGGAGGCGGCGAAGAGGCCGAGGGAGCTTCCCCTTGTTATCTCTGAGGCACCGCTTGAGCCGAGGGCGAAGAGTACTCGTTCGGAGACGGGTATGGGGGGTGCCCCTTTGAGGGGTAAGGGCTCGGCGGGGCCGTTCGATCTTGACAAGGGGAAAGGTCCCTTGGTAGGGGAGGAGGAGGACCCGGTGGTGGAGTTGTTGCGGCAGCGGTGGGTGCCGGATTGGTCGGTTCGGATGAGCGATTGTCTGACCGAGGAAGCCCAGGCCGTAGAGGTGGTGGAGAAGCTGGCAACGCCTCGCGATCGCCAGATGATGGAGAACGAGCCCGTGGAGGTGGCATTCACGCGCCTGGCGCAGGCCACCGTGTCGGTAAGCTCGTCGACCTCCCCCTCTCCGTTTGGTCTTGCCTTAGGAGTTTGCTTCTAATCCGCTTCTTTCGGCCGCAGGCTTGTATGCAGGGGGCTAATGTAAAGAATCTCTACGAAGCGTCCCTGTTACAAGAGCGGGCTCGGGCGGACAAGAGCGGACGAGAGATGAAGGAGATGCGGATCGAGCTCGAGGGTTCGCGTCAGAGGGAGCAGCAGATGAAGCTGGAGCTCGAGGCCAAGGACACCGAGTGGGAGAAGAGGGTGGCCTCTTTGAAGAGGAAGTTTGCCAGGGAGAAGGGGGAGCTACTAGCCGTGTTTGCCAAGGAGAGGAAAGAGCTGACGGATGCGGGCCAGCGGATGGTGATAGCCGCCCAGGATGAGTGCTACGCGAAGGCGCTCAGTCACGTGAGGCATTTCTATCCGACCTTCGATCTGTCGAACTTCGAGTATGACATGGAGATTGACGGGACTCCGAAGGTCCCTGCCGTAGAGGGGCTTGTGGATCACCCGGCTGATGATCGTTCTGTGAGCCACATCCCCTCATCACTTGATATACCATCAACCGAGGCAAAGGCCGTTACAGAAATACTCCCCTCGTCTCGAGCGGCACGCCGCATCAGAACGACGGGGACCCGCCACGGGAAGGGAAACTGCAACCTACGAAGTGAGCCAACTCGAAGCACCTAAGCGGGGAAATCCGAAAACGACTGGCACCAAAACCCATGGCAAGTCCTAATTGTTGCACTTGGCGTTCGGTGATGCTGGACAGCGGTTCGGCTTCGATCCACTTGGTGAAGTAGTCGATGGCGACAATCAGGAATTTCTTTTGTCCTACCGCTGGGGGGAAGGGCCCCACAAGGTCCATACCCCACATGGCGAAGGGCGTAGGGCTTGCCAGGGATCGGAGGTTGGCTTGAGGAAGCCTTTTGATGGGGGAGAATCTTTGGCAGGGGCCGCACCTCTTGACTAAGTCTTGTGAGTCTTGGAGCATGGTGGGCCAATAGTACCCTTGATTCAGGGTCTTTCGGGCAAGTGTCCTACTCCCCATGTGGCATCCGCCGATCCCCTCGTGCAGGTCTTTGAGGACGTAGCTGGCCTCGTCCTTGGCGAGGCAGCGGAGGTAGGGTTTGCCGTCGGCCAAGGTGTACGAGCGTTTGAAGAGGATATTATTGATTATGACGAACCTTTCAGCTCGGATTCTGATTCGCCTGGCCTCGGCTTTTTCTTCAGGAAGCTCGGCCTGGTTCAAGAATTTTCGGATGGGAGTGGTCCAGTCGTCCGGGCTGGTTCCTTCTTGTACGCACATTGCTTCCGGCTCTGGGCTAATGATGCTTGGCTCCAAGAGGACCTCGACGAGCACCGTACGATCGAGGCCTTCGAAGGAAGAAGAGGCGAGTTTGGATAGCGCGTCGGCTTGGGCGTTCTGTTCCCTGGGGACTCTGACAATCGTAGTGTTGTCGAAGAGCGCCAAGAGTCGTCGGACCGCCGCCAAATATCTCATCATTCGGTCGTCGCGGGCTTCGTACTCTCCGTTGATTTGATGGATCACGAGTTGAGAGTCGCTGAACGCCCGGATTCGCTTGGCACCGGCTCGGTGGGCGAGGGTCAGTCCGGCGATCATGGCCTCATATTCTGCCTCGTTGTTGGAGGCGGGAAAGTTGAGGCGCAGGGAGTATTGAAGTAGGAATTGGTCGGGGCCACGAAGGATGACGCCCGCCCCACTCCCCGTTTCGCAGGATGAGCCGTCAACAAAGACCTCCCAGGTCGGATCCGGCTCTTCTACGTCAGGTTGCTCGGAGACAGTGCATTCAGTTATGAACTCGGCGAGGGCCTGCCCTTTAATGGCTGCCCTGGGATGATAGCTAATGTCGAACTGGCTCAGCTCGATCGACCACTTGACTAATCGGCCGGAGTTTTCGGGCTTGTGGAGGACGGTCTTCAGTGGTTGGTCGGTCAGAACTTGGACGGAGTGGGCCTGGAAGTAAGGTCGGAGTTTTCGGGCTGCCATAACCAGGGCATAGGCTACCTTTTCTATCTTCGCGTATCTCGTCTCGGCCGGGTGTAGCACTTTGCTTACATAGTACAGGGGTTTCTGAACTCCTTCCTCCTCTCGGACGAGGACGGCGCTGAGGGCGTGGTCCGAGGCGGACAGGTAGAGCCAAAGCGGCTCGCCTGGTTCGGGCTTGCTGAGGAGAGGCGGGTTGGCGAGGTACCGTTTCAGCTGTTCGAAGGCTTCTTGTTGAGGGGTACCCCACTCGAAGCCCCCTTTCCCGCGCAAGGCTTTGAAGAAGGGGAGAGATTTCTCCCCTGATTTGGAGAGAAAACGGCCGATCGCCGCCAACCGACCCGTGAGCCTCTGAACCTCTTTGACATTCCGGGGCGGGGACATGTTGATGATGGCCTGTATTTTTTCGGGGTTTGCCTCAATGCCGCGCTGGCTGACAATGAACCCTAGGAACTTCCCCGTGGAGACGCCGAAGGCGCATTTAGCCGGGTTAAGCCTCATGTTGTGGCGTCGGAGGACACCGAAGGCTTCCTCGAGGTCGGCGACGTGGTCCGGCCCATCCGGATCTGATTGTACCCCGAGAAAGCGTCCATGAAGGACAGCAGCTCGTGCCCTGAGGTCGCGTCTATCAAAGCGTCGATGCGCGGGAGGGGGAAAGGATCTTTTGGACACGCTTTGTTAAGGTCCGTGAAGTCAATGCAGATTCGCCAACCCCCTGTCGCTTTCTTCACCATGACGACATTGGCCAACCACTCGGGGTAGGTGACTTCTTGGATGAATCGAGCGGACAAGAGCTTGTCTACTTCTGTTTTTACAATTAGTTGCCTCTCCGGGGCGACTTTGCGCCTCTTTTGGACGATCGGTTTAGAGTCAGGGAGGACGCTCAGTCGGTGCATGATCAAGTCTTCAGAGATTCCGGGCATATCGGAGGGCTTCCAAGCGAAGAGATCAACGTTGCGGCGGACGCAAGCGATGATGCCCGCCTTCAGGTCCTCGGCGAGTGAGCGGCTCACCCGGAACCATTTTGACTCATCCTCAGTGTCGAATAGGACCTCCTCCAGTTCGTCCACGGGCTCGGGGGCGGGGCCGTCTTTCTCGGGTTCGAGTTCAACGGCGCTGAGGGGGAGTACGCCCGCGCTGAGGGGGGGTACGCTCCCTCCCCCTTTGAGTTCCAGATGGCGGGCCGAAGGTATCGCCTGGAGGGAGTTTAGCCCGGGTCGGCCGAGGATGGCGTTGTAGGCCGCCTTGGCGTGGATGACCATGAAATCCAAGGACTCGGTCCTCTTGTCAGGGTCCGGTCCAGCGGTGACGTTGAGGGCAATAATTCCCTTCACTACGACCGGGACGCCCGCAAGCTTGAGCAACGTGCATCCTGCTGGTTTGAGTTTCCCTCTGGGTAATCTGAGGCTTTCGAAGGTTCTGAGGAAGAGAATATTTACCGGGTTGCCGTTGTCAACAAGGATTCGGCGAACCTCACAATTGGCCATGCGGAGGCTAACGACGAGGGCCTCGCAGTGGGGGAGGTGAACTCCTTCGGGGCCCTCTCCTGAGAAGGAGACTGGCCGCGGTCGTAGCTCAGGAGAGGGGCTGTACTGGATGGCGTTCGTCTCCTGGGTGAAGGTTCTTCGGGAAGTATCATTTTCTCCCCTCACCGGTCCCCCGTGGATGTAGTGTAGGGTGAATGGCGTATCCAGGGATACCTCGTATTCGGGATCCTGACCCTGGGTGCGGTTTGGGTTAGGCTTTGGGGTTGGTGATCCCCGGTTCCTATCACCTTGCCGATCCCGTGGGCCGTCATCCCTGTGGGTCCTCCTCGGATGGTTCGGGGCCGAGTTGGAAGCGGCCCTTCCCCAGTTGTGGGTAATCTTGCGGTTGAGGATTACTCTCCGTAGGTCGGGCTGGGCTGTCCAGCCGACGCTCGTTTGGGACTCCCGAGGGGGAGCCCTGTGTTTCGACGTGCGGGGCCCGGCTTCATCAGAGGGTGGGGGCGGGTCCCGTTGGTTGACGGAGGGAGCAGCCCCCTTGCCTTTGGAGGTCATGAGGATTCGGCTGTCGATGGCCTTCGAGGGTCTGGGTCGGATCGGCTTCTGGAGCAGCGTTTCCCACAGACGGCGCCAACCTGATGCTGTTTATTTCTGAGACACGTGTGGAAGCACCAGGTGTGAGTTCGAACTCAATTTGTATTGAAGGAGATTGCCGCTCGTCTGCCGACCTTCGGTTGACCTTTTGGGGCCTATGATGAGCTCGGAAAGACGTTGAAGGTTGGGCTCGGATCGGAAGGGTCGGATCCGAGGTCTTGTGTACCTGCAGACGGTCCTGAAACACCGGGGTTTGTCCCGGTGGCGGACCCTCCGACGCCCTAGTCAGTCTCTGTGAGAGAGTAGCAATAACTAGGTATATTTAAGTGGTAAAAGATTGATTACCTCCAAAAGGTGGGTGAGGGTCTAGTATTTATAGAGAATCCCAACCGGGTTTGGTTCCGCTTGGGGGCCGGGTTTGGATCCGAAAGCCCATGGGCCTGACGTGGCAGAAGGCCCAGGGGGTTTAGGGCGGTTGTGGCGATACCAGGAGTGGTATAGGGCTGACGTGGCGAAACCCTTGGTGGTATTTGGAGCTGACGTGGCCCATCGTGAGTCCTCTGTGCCTCTGGGGGAATCGGAGGGCCTAGGCTGCGCCAGGTCATTCTTCTGCCCCGCCAGAGAGGGGGGACGGCCTGAGGGACTGCTCCGGATCGGACTCCGGGGGGTACTGAGGCTCGTCAGCACGAGAAGGCCGGCACTGTGAGGGAAAACACGAGGTTCGGCGCCGACCCTGAAGTGGTCCGGAGCCGAACCAGGTTGTAATTTTTGCTTTTCTGAGTAGGAATTGTATTGGGCCCTGGTTGGGCCTCAGGTCATTTTTACACTGTCACAATCATATAGTATGGATATTATGGTTACACAAATAGTTACAACACAAATAAATTATTGTAGAGACAACTGTTAGGTTGTATGTTGTTTAATCGTTTGATAATTGATTGATGTTAGACTTGTATATATGTATGTTCTAAATTTTATTTATCATGTTTGGACACCTATCATGCTAGTTACACAATTTATTGACTATAGAATCGATACCCGACATGTTCAATTACTTTTATTTTCAAGGAAAACACCCTAAGGACTGTACATGCTTGTTGACCTGAACTTTGATCGTTGTTTTCGACCCAGTAGATGACCTTAAAATGAAATGCTTTCTGAAGATGAAATGTAGTTCCGAGTGTCTAGTTGCCAATAACGTCCAGGATTTTTGAATTTTGAGTTTTGTAGCAAAAGTTATGCCCGTTTTACTACAGCTGTGTATTTACTTTCAGATTTTCAGATTCTCGTACCTTTCATGTTTAAACAGTAAAAAGGTTGATCAAATGAAAGAATTTTGCTATGAAAATTTTCAGATTGTTGCTTAACATATTTAAGAGTCTGGATTATATTTTCACTGATTTTAATATTGAGTTTTTGCTGATTCAAAAATTAAAATAACAAGATGTCGAAATTCTGCCTGAACATAAAACCTGAAAAAAAAACACGTGTTTGACCTAGCTACTGTTGTCGGAATTTGAACTTTAAGTATGCGTTGGAACCGTATGGAAGTCTAGTTTCCAGATTTTTTGACGGATTCAACTTTCTATTTCCGAGTCAGCTGAAAACTGTATTTTTGTACAGGTTGCGCTTGCTGTCCAGAATTTTGGATACTACTTTTTAATGTATTAATTATTCCTCTATCATATCATTGCATGAATTAATGAAGAGTAATGCTTTAGCCACTACCAATTTCACTACCATTTTCTTCACTACCTTAGGTGGCATACTCCTTTTGGAGAGTTCTCCCACCTACTCTATCATCCCCTTTAATGTATGTTGCATTGCATGTTCCCAATGAGTTATTGTCATTATTGTAACCGTCCTATCCATGTAATCAACCTATTGTTTCTTTATTGATACTATTGTTCATCCCTTGTCCCTTAATTATATATTGTATTGTTGCATTGATAAATAATTAACAAGCTGGGGTTTAAGGGTTAACTTTTAGTGGTGGACAATATAGGGACTGTACTCAGAGGAGGGGCCCGTATTTTTCTAAATAATGTTTCGGCTATTGTTTTATTGGTGATTGTGGTTATGGCCGTAACTCAATCTATCGTGTATTGTATCATTGCTGATGACCGTATCGTACACCGAAAGGTGAATAATGTTTATCGTTGAAGAGTACATGAACTATGGAGCTCACTACTAAGAAACGTAACTTGTTTGTATGTAGCAACCATGTAGTAAAAGGATGGATGCATAAAGTGCTACATTAGTCAGGATTAAAATAATTAATAGACTTAAGGATCACACTACATCGACACTGCATATTGTTTCTCATTGTTCCTATTGATATTGAATATTGGCTAAGTGTTACCGTTTGATCATTGATTATTGTTATTAATATTGCATCATTATTATAGCCATTTCATCCACTATCATGATTATTGTCCCATTTTATTGATTCTTATTGATCCATTGATTCATTGTTATACCGTTATTCCATTGTTCCCTGCTTTCTCTACTTGCTGTCCAAGATTTGCTCTAAGGACAATTATTTTTCTCTTTTTAGATGAAACATTTCTAGGTAATGAAGGAGAATTGTCTGCTGGAGTTGGAGAACAAACATTTTGAAGATTTCTGCTTATAATTTGCTTATCGTTTTAAATGACTTAATGTATTGAGAACTTGTATTTATTTTTTTGATTGGATTATTATTGTTTTAGGCTTATATCCCGGATTTTAGTATTGTTTCCAGACGTTGGATTATTATTATTGTATTTGGATATTTATATTGCTTCATTTCAAGTATTTTTGTTCATGAGATCATTATTATTGCCTACGCAATTGTTCTGTATTGTTTATGTTGTTGAGTTAATCGGATAAACAGCTTATGAGTGACGTTAGTCATTCGCTGGGCCAATGTTACGTGCCCGTATTCCGTATTTTTGGGAAGCTGGGCGTGACAATAATATCCCTTCCCCTGATAAACCCACTCTGCGATTCTCCCACAACATCGTTCATATGCGGTGACAATCTTTGTGCCAACACCTTGGTGATGATCTTGAACGAGCCGTTCAACAGGCTAATTGGTGTTAAATTTTCAACTCTTAACACCTCGTTCCTTTTTGGAATTAAAATGATATTTGCATAGTTAATCCTATCCATGTCTGCAATTCCGTCAAAGAAATCTTGAAAAATATTCATCAAGTCCTTCTTGATGATTTTCCAGTAATGTCCATAGAAGAATATAAGCAAACCGTTTGGACTAGGCGCCTTGTCCTGGCCTAGACCTTTAATCGCGCGTAGCACCTAATCTTCTGTAAATATGTTCTCGATCCCCCCACTTCCATCTATCCTGGATGAACTCCACATATCTGGAACTAGATTACATCTATTAGCTTTGTAGCTCCCCAAACGATCCTTAAACCTGTCGTCTATATGTTGCCTAATCACATCCCCATTCTCTTGCCATGCCTCTCCCACAAACAACATAGTAATGCGATTCTCCCTCCTTCTTCCATTAGCCACCTTGTGAAAGAATTTCGTGTTTGCGTCTTCTTCTTTTAACCACTGCACCCTTGACCGCTGCCTCCAATATTGCTCCTCCATGTCTCATATGTGTTGAATCTGAGACCTACTATTTGCTAACTCCTCAACCTCAGACCGTAGTAAGTCCCTCTCCTCCTCTAGAACTTCCAATTCTTGAACTCTAATTCCCTATTCCTCTCTCCTACATCGAATGTGACCAAATTCTTGTCTCGCCCACTCCTTAAGCCTCTTACGCAGTCGTCTCGTTTTTTCAATCCATATTCCAACTGCAGAAAGTTCGCTGGTATTGGCCGTCCATGATTCTTCAATAGTCTTGTGGATGCTACTGCACAGAGTCCAAGCTTTCTCAAACCTGAAAGGGTGTCAAACAATTCTGGGTCCATCACCAGAATCAAGGGCTAGCGGAACATGATCGGAAGTATATCTAGTAATAGATTTGACGCATGCTAACGGGAAATCTTCCTAACTAGTGGACACCAAAATTCTATCCATCTTAGCTAGAATCGGGCAAGCCCGCATATTCGTCCAAGTAAATCTCATATCTGATGGCTCTATTTCCATAAGCTCTAAGTCGTCTATGGTGGAATTGAAGTTATCTCTGTCATGAGTACTGGCTCCCCTTTCCTTTGTGCTCATTCTGAAATCTCATAATGTTTAAATCTCCCCCAATCACCCATGGACCCCCCACCTACCTCTGATATCCCGTAACTCGTTCCACAAATGGCCACGCAATCTATATCATATAGGTCGTAGACTGAAGTCACCAGATGCTCCCAGTCATCACTCCTCCGTCTTATTCTAACTGAGACTATAAATGTTCCAATAATCTCCTCAACAATCTTAAAAAAAGTACGGTCAACGCCAATAACAATTCCCCCTAAAAACCCGATGGCAGACTTGAACCTCTAGTCAAAATTCACACCCCCCTTAAGGCGTTGAAAGTCTTCGATCGAAGGATGCTCAATCCTGGTTTCTTGAAACGCGCAAATAAATGGTTTTTTTTACTAATCGTTTCACTAATAAGTCTTATCTTAGATTTTTGCCTCATTCCTCTAACGTTCCAAAAGATGTAAATCATAAAATAAGTAAATAGACACCTAACATCTACCCAAAATGAGGGAAACCTCAAGGTTATAGACCTTCCGACACTGACTCTCCTCTAATGAAATTAACTTGTTGTAACTGATCGAGTCTATTGGGTCCCATGGCTAGACCGTAAAGAGTTGCGTAAAAAATAAGAGAATCATCATTTAATAAAGGAAATATTTAAAAAAAACGTCACAAAACTTTGGGCCAGTTTAAAAAAAACATCACCAAACTTTTTTTTATAAAAAAAACGACACAATGTTTAACTTTGAACCGACAGAGTTACCTTACCGTTAACTTTCTTCTACGTGCACTGCACGTACTCTAATTATATGACGAAAATTCTCCTGTTCTCCTTCTTCTCCAATTTAAAAAGCTACACAAAACTTTTGGCCAGTTTAAAAAAACTACACTAAAGCTTTTTTTTTAAAAAAAAGGACACAATGTTTAAATAAGGTCCATTGGGTTAGTTAGGGTTAGGGTTAGGGTTAGGGTTAGGGTTAAGGTTAGTTCGGGGGGTTTATTTAAACTTCTGATTAGTTAAGTGATGTTTTTTAAGCACAAATAAAAGATGAGTGTGGTTTTTTTAAACATAAATGAAAGATGAAAGTGGTTTTTTTAAACCCTACCCTAACCCAACCCTCACCCTAACTAACCCAGTGGACCTTATCTAAACATTGTGTCCTTTTTATAAAAAAAAACTTTAGTGTAGTTTTTTTAAACTAGCCAAAAGTTTTGTGTAGTTTTTTTTAAATTTTGCCGGAATTGGAGGAGGAGAACAAGGGGTATTTTCGTCATATAATTAGAGTACGTGCAATGCACGTAGAAAAAGTTAACGGTAGGCAACTCTGTCAGTTCAAAGTTAAACATTGTGTCGTTTTTTTTAAAAAAAAAGTTTAGTGACGTTTTTTTAAACTGGCCCAAAGTTTTGTGATGTTTTTTTAAATTTTGCCTTTAATGAATTCAGAATAGATAAATAGCTATTCGATGTACCTCCACAAGCAGATGCGGGTTCCTTTGCCTTTGACGCGGCCTTGATTAAATCCTCTTCGCTCGGGACCTGAGCTCCCCATTTGTCCAATTTCCTTTTACTCTTTTTATGATATTCCAGCGTTTTCTTGTTAATGCTTCCCGTTCCCTCTCCTTTCGCGAATTCATCTGCTTGTTTTCCCCTACATCAATATCTGTGTCGTAAATGAAGTTGTCTTCTCTCACTCCATCTAACGCTCCTATCCTCTCCTTATAAGAGCATTGTCCCTCCTCTGTGAATTAGCTGCCAAAGTTTTCCCCTCCACCTTCTTCATTTTCATTCACCTCTAGATTTTGTTGTTCCTGATCTCCACCCGAATCTATAAACTCAACCTCAGCGCCAACAGGTTTTCCACTGCCTTGCCCCTTGCCTATCTCCACCTCAGTCCCTTGGTTAACTAACAATTCTTTAGCAGATTCTTTGAAGCCCATAGACGACTTGGGCCCAACACAAAGGCCCAAAATTTTCCTCTTTAATAAGTTACTGACCACCTCTTTGACAGTATCCTCAAACTCTGCCTTGGACAATGACGACATGTCCACATCGATGAGGTCGCCATCACCTCTTCCCCCTTGCATCTCGCCATAATTATTTTTCAAAATACCCCCCTTTTTGCGATGCAGTCAACTACATTATGTCCCTTTCCTTTCACATCCTCCTGCCTATCCCTACACTCTAACCCTCTCACCTTGCGACAGCTGTCCTCCACCTCTTTCTTACGCCAATTCTGCATTGAAACCCTGTCTCTCTTTAATTTGAAATGGACGCTCAAGATTAGTTTGGATTCGATCTAGCGGCTGCAAATCATGCTTGCTGTATTTCTTCGATGAGTGGCTGAGATCTAATCTAGAAGCATTCAACGAGCGGATTATCTCTTCACCCTTCATCTCCATCGACTGCTCATCTTCCCCAACGTGTGCAGGCTCTGCTCTTCCACCAAACGAGATGCTTTTCTTCATCTCCGTAATAACCTTAACCTCATAAAACTCATGCTCAAATTCAACTTGGATAAGTGACGGAATATCCTCCTTGCTCTCAATGCCGATTCGAAGACGAGCGTACTCTTGACAAGAGTGCAGCAAGGTATTCTTATCGATGTCTATGATGAAGCCAAAACCTCTAACCAAATTTTGAAAACCCGAGTGCACCCAACAATGATAGGGGAAGTTAAAAACTCTAATCCACCACACAAACGGCATGACATCTGCCTTGAAAGCCCCGACGATGCGAGACCTTTCAGGACCACCACTTGAAGGTGATGTAAAAGTCAGGACCCTCACGACCTTTCAAATCCAAAACCTCTTGCACTCTCTCCTCGTTTAGGCAGTGGACGAAGAAGCTGTTTTCTCCAACTTGTTGCGGTTCGCATTTCCAGTTCGGCGTCACCTTGATATTCTTCGTCAAAATCTCAGTGATGTCTAGGCTCTTTGGGTTTCCTATTTGCGCTTTCACCATGATACATTTTTTAAACCTTCTCTCAAACTCTGCAATGATCGGAGTCGGGGTAATGATCGCTTTCATCACTTTCCTCGCGCCGGCGACGCTCTCTTGAGTCCTACTCTGGCCTGAGTTGTAAGAATTTGCAGCTTTGGCTAACTCCTTCGTTGCTGATTTCCTCTTCGAGCACTCCGTCGAAATATGGCCGTGACTCTTGCATGCATAACAGAACCACTCATTTGTGCAAGGGTGGATTGAATGGCCCCATTTAGCGCACTTGTGGCATTGTTGCTTGGACTCCACTTTGGTCGATTCCGACGAACTGAGGCTTGCCTTCCTTTCGGCGCTATTCTCTGCCTTCTTCAACCTCTTCGACTTCATAAGAACCCATTCCCCCTCCTCGTCTTCTTGTTTCTTTAAACTCTGTCTATCCGGCGACTGAGCCCTTGGATGAGCTCTATGCTCATCAAAACTTCTATACTCACTCCGAATAGCCTCAGCGTAGGTTTTCCTTTTGATCTCCGATGATCGACGAGTAGTGTAGTCTAGCTCAGTTGTACGCTACTTCTCCCTCAGATCCTGCCTTCTTGCCTCCTCGACCTCTATCATCTCTCTCGATCGATCTCTATGATCAGATCGAGGGTTGCGTGGCCTTGCGTGGTCTCTACCTCTGACTCTGCTGCCAGCGGCTGGCTGTTCCCCATAACGCTTGCTCGGACGACGCCACCATCGTGCTCTCTAACCCTCTTGGTCATTCTTGCTCTCTCTCTCCCTCTCTCCTCTTGCTCTCTCTCTCTCTCTCCTGGTCATGACTCTTTGACTGAAGGATACTTACTGCAGAGATGATGGAAGTAATGAGCATGTTGTATCAA
The DNA here is from genome assembly GCA_017893485.1 of Hemerocallis citrina. Lineage (NCBI taxonomy): Eukaryota > Viridiplantae > Streptophyta > Magnoliopsida > Asparagales > Asphodelaceae > Hemerocallis > Hemerocallis citrina. The sequence goes on along the minus strand of CM030363.1, from coordinate 282,513,167 downwards.
ATTAACAATCAGATGTTATTATGATACATGTAGTAGTGCTGCTAGTGCAAGGAAGATCACCATACAAGAATGACGGCTCAATTGTATTCTCTAATATTTGAAATGTTCACTTTTTGCATTTGAGAGTACTTTTTTTTATTTTTTTAAATTTTTTTTACTAATAAACAGGGAGTTCTCTAACTTTCTTTCCTCATGCTATCTTACATCCTTACTATGATGTTCATTGGCAATTAAGCTTATCTGATTTTTGGTAATTATTGAGCTTATCTGTGATTCAATTTAGATTGCTAATTTCTCTTGCAGTATGATGAAACGACATGGTTAACTTTATTTCTGACAACAATTTTTTTTTTTTTTGAAAAAAATATGACAACGTCACCATTTCATTAATGAAACGTTAATGAAATAAGTACCAGTAGAAACTAACACACATCAAGACTTCATACATCAAGATCATAACGTGGTCATAAACTCAACCAGTCAAAAGCAAAAGCATATAGAATCAATACAAGTCCCCAAACACCAGTCAGAAAAAGTGACCCCGCCCAATCCTGCCTGAAGTAGTGTGACCTACTCCTCTTCTTTGTCCCTGCTATACCAGTCCAAGCATTAATACAGGCTAAAATTTTATGAATCATAACCGAAACTCTATTGTTAATTTGACGGAAGCATAACAGAAAATTTCTGACAACACTTTCTTTCATGAATTAATATGACTTTGCTCTTCACATCACGCGTTAATCAGTATTCAACTCTTTCAGATGAAACATACATTTGGGACAAATGCATTTCAGAATCATTTTCTAAAACAATCCTGCCTAAGATATTAAATTTAAGGCTCTTCGGCTTTTGTCAGATTCCATTTTAATTAAATCAGAGACGTTTTCAGTTTCAGATCCATCGAAGTATCAAAATACTCTGTTGGGTTTCAGAACAGTTGATGCAACCGATAAATGGATATTCCATACAATATAAAGAGATAAACAAAGAACTGAAACACCAAATCTGAAACGAAGAATGGTAAATGACACAGATAGAGCACAATACCACAAAGAAAACATAAGAAATTAAAATTAAATTCAAAATCAGGTTACCTATGTCTCGTCCCTCACACTGAGCCTATACACATCACTGAGATATCCAGAGAATTCGACATGAAAGAGATTTGTAACACATCAGTGTATGGGACTGAAATATCCGATCTGTATCAGATTTCAGAACTAGTCAAGTACCATTCAAGACCAGCCGATTACAAGCAGGGGCGTATTTGAGTTTCAGGGGGCCCTAAGCAAGTTTTAAAATGAGACCTTTTGCAAGTTTACAAAATAAAAAATGAGAATTATTTAAACAGGAACTCCACACTCCACAGTAAAGTTAACTACTTGATTGGCATAGTGGCACAGATGATAACTAAATAAACTAATAACTCCACAGTCCACTTCCTGTTTGCAGTCCCCTTCTTTCTTAATAACTCTACAATTGACAGTCCAAAAATGATAACTTAAAAAAAAAAAAAAAAAAAAAGAAGAAGATGAAGTCTTGAAGACAATGAAATTACCTAGCACTGTGGCACAACGATGTCAGCGAACTCGCACAGTCGCACTTGCAGGGAGATGGTGACGGGCGACGGGCAACGAGCGATGCGGCGACGGGTGAGAGGGATTCTGATTTCTGGTTCTGGATTAAGAAGATTTGAAGAAGAACAGTAGAAGACCCAAAGCAAAAGAGAAGTTGGCACTTAGGATGGAGAGACTGAGAGAGAGAGAGGAAGAGAGGGATTAAAATTCATGAGAATGCAAATCGTTGAAATAAGGGGGAGAGAGAGAGAGATCAGGTGACGATTGGTTTTTTTTTTATTTATAAATAACAGTGAATATATATTTTTTTTAAAATGGGGCCCTATACAATTTGGGGACCCAAAACAGCCGCTTGGGCCCAGATCCGCCATTGATTACAAGAGAATCATAAGAAACATTATGGATTTAATTCCCGATGTAAGAAAATTTAAATCAAATTATAATAGTGGACATCAAAAATTTCATTCATCTGATAGTTTTGGGAGTAAGAGATGCTTATAGCCATTATCCACACATTAAAAATCAGAGCTTGCCACATTATGACAACTGTGAATTCCAAATTGCTATCTCTTCAATATCATTTACAAATTTTTAAAAAAACAAAGAAAACAAAAAAACAAAACAAAACAAAACAAGAGACACAAAAACACCATTCCTTCCAATCCCAATTTTTTTTATAACAAGCAAAACTTGCCCCCACAAAAAAAAAATCAAAATCAAATCCATGGAAACCCAAACCAAATCAAGCAAGTTACACAATCCAACTTCTTGCCATCTTGGTTTTTTCTTCAAAACCCAATGTTATATATCTACAATCATTAACTTCCCTCCCAAAAAGAAAGAAAGAAAGAAAAAAAAAAGAAAAGAAGCATGCAATTAATTACATTAATTAATCCACCCATAATAATAATAATAAAAATAATAATAATTAAGGAAGTGCAGCAAACCCTCCCCCTCTCATCATTTCCCTGAACTCCTTGAAGTTCACCATCCCATCCCCATCCTTATCCACCTTCCTTATCATTTGCCGGCAATCCTCCACCGTCCGTCCCTGCTTTAGCCCTAGCGACGCCAAAACGGACCGCAACTCCTCCACCGTAATGTAGCCATCACCATTTTGATCAAACACATTGAATGCCTCCCTCATGTCCTCCTCCTCATCCTTCTCGTCCATGATGGTCTGGTACAATGCACCAAACTCATCCATATCGACGCAACCATCATGGTTTACGTCGATCTTTTCAATCATGGTCTCGAGCTCAGGGTCCGGAATGAAGATGCCTAGCTTGTCTAGGGAGTCGGCAAGTTCCTTCTTGGTGATGTGGCCATCGCCATTGCGATCAAACATTTGGAAGACTCTCTTGAGCTCGGCGGGATCCATCGGATGGAGGGATGGAAGGAGCCAAGACTCAAGAGAGAGAGGGGGAGAGAAAAAAGAGGAGGAAGGGGAGACGATTTTAAAAAAAGGAGGGAGGGAGTGAGAGGTGGGGAGGGAATGGAGGGGAGGGTGTGGAATTGTTTAAGGTCGCGGGCGTTTTATCATGCCTAAATATAGTGTTTTTTTTTTTATAATAAGATGACCTCTGTCATCGTTTCTGTGGTACATATGATATTTGGAACTTTACTACGAGAATTTCCCGCAATGAAAAATACAGCAATGAAAGGTATTTATTCGGAATTAGTATATATGTTGTCATCTTTGTTCACAGAATTCCTTCTGGTTGTATTTCATTTTCTCATCGAACATTCAATATCTGTAAAAAAATTGCAACCCACTCTTCCATACCATACTGACAGCAAATTCTCTTGTACAAAACAAAGATAGTTCATACAAAATTCATATACTGTACTGTTGCAAAACAAAGATAGTTCATACAAAATTCCTACCTAACAAAAGATGTACTCTCACTAATATATAATACATTTTAAGGAACATTACATGTACAGTTCGGAAAATTTTTCTTTTTACAAAGAAATGTAAGAGCCACAAAATACAAGTTTATAATACAATGAACTACTTGAATCCCAACAGCAAAATTCAATCTACCGACCTTGCTTTCTGTATATGCCAAGTTTGGTATTTCTTGTTCTTTTCTATTGTGAATATATAAAGTGGATACATTCCGTCATCTTCCTTTAATAGGGACAAAAAATTCCTGAAATACATGGTGATAATGTTTCTCGAGTATGCAGTCTCTTTCCCATCACCAGTAGGGTGCTGACACTCTCATGTCTCTCTTTAAGCCGATGGTGGCGGTGGTGATCAGTAGCGAATGCATTGTCAGGAAAAAAAAAAAAACCTATAGAACGCGAACATTGGCAGCCTGTAACCTCTTCCATCACAAGGAACAGGCGGTCTACCAACACTATGGTCCTCTAGCTGATATTGACATCATCATAACTGAATCGTCCACATAGTTGGTCTGCAGAAACATAAAAGATGGCATATGATATCATACAATCATGTTCTGCTACAACAACAATAATAACAACAACAAAGCTTTTAACCCAGAAAATTTGTGATTGGCAAATGGCAGTACAAACACTTTTCCTATCTTCTCTGACAAAACAGAAATACCAGTTTCTACATGAACACTTTATCCCGGTCATATTCATGTAGCCAGGGCCGGCCCTACCCTAGAGGCGGGTAAGGCGGCCGCCTTGGGCCCCCGGAGATTTCGCGATTTTAGGGGTCCCCAAATTTGAACTTCCCATGTAAATATAGGTATGTATTTTGCGCTTAAAAAAAAATGTTATTAGGGGCCCCCATGTCGGAAGTTCGCCTAGGGCCCCCGGGAACTCAGGGCCGCCCCTGCATGTAGCTTTCAAAAAATAAAATAGAAAGCTAAAACCTTAAATCAATTTTATAACCATTTCAAAATATGAGAGTAAACCTACAATCAATTTTGTATACTTCGTTATTATAAATTTATAATATACTACATTGGAAACTGCATGCATGCACTCTGTGTATACGTATTAGGCAATAAACAATTTCGAAACGTTCATATCTATTTCAAATTTTGAAGTTTACAATATGAAGTTCGGTTATGCAGGAAAGATTTATTTTTCTTTCAAATATATAATTGCAAACACTCAAGTGCTACATGATAAGTTTTTGTTAATGAATCCTTTGTATGCACAAGCATATCTAGTTTATGAACGTACCTGAAACAAAGGGTGGAAATGAGTGCACTATCAGTTCCATTCTTTAAGATCTCGAGTGTGCGGAGAAATTGCTGCTCTAGACAGAAATTTTGTAATCTCCCCTCTCTCAATATCTTTCTCTTTCTTCAGTTCAAGATGACGGACCTAAAAAAAATATGAAATTTTCATTTCAGAGTTAATTTCAAAGTGGTTAGAACGAAAGCACAATACTTAAAACAGTTGATTTATTTATGTAAGGACATGAAAGATTATAATCTTAATGTTAATAAGTTACTTCTAAGTCAACAGTAGCCATGTTGATAATACTGGAAATACTAAAAGCAGGAAAAGCAACATGATATGTAAGTTGCATCTGTAACAAATAAAGTTCTGATTACATGACTTATGAGCCTATAAACCTTCAACCTTACTGAAAGCAACCAAGACCAAGTCACAAATATGATTAAGAAAAATGGTTAGTAATGACAAGCATAATTGCGCATATATCAGTCAGTATAAGGCTAAGTAAAAGCTGAGCAGACTTAGACAAAAAACATTCATAGAATCGTCCTTATTCCCCTTGTCCAAATCATCTTAACCAAAAATCTGCCATATCATTCTCAAATAAAGCTATCTCTAGCTTCTCTTAGCTGCACTCATTCTCATCCCATCTTTGTGTACTCCCACTCGTATAAATAAACATCTCATTTCAGCTATACACATTCTTCGAGAATGTTTTTAATTTTTACAAATAAAAATATTCTCATCAATTGAGTATGTAGTCATTTCTGAAACTGATGAGTGGAATCATTATAGTCATTGCTAATAGCCAATAGGCACACTTAAAACCTTCAACATTCTGCAACCTCAAAATGATGAATATATATATATATGCTGCTGTATCTTAGGAATGCAGGATATCTAATAATTTTTCCTGGATCATAGTAGGAAAGAATTACAATGTTCTCTCATAGTTTAGCATAAAAAGGAAGAACACTTCTAGGGTTGGAGGCCGAAAACAAAATACAAAAGCATATAACAGAACTTTAATAGTTCAAATAAAGGAAGGGAACCTCAGTTATCCTATAGTGGACTATCCCATCTATTTTCAGACCTAGGACAAAACTGGACAACAAAAAATACAACACCACCACCAACAACAAAGCATTTTCCCAACTAGTTGGGATCGGCTACATGAATCATGGTTTTCCATTTTGCTCGGTTTAATGCAATATCTTCGGTAAGGTCACAAGCTATTATATCTTTTCTCACCTTTTTAACCTAGTTAGTTTAGGTCCTGCTCTACCCTCAATACTTATCAAATCACTCTTTCTAAGGGGAGCACTACTAGGTCTACATGTGACATGTCCAAACCACCTTAGGTGATTCTCTCTTAACTTATCTTGGATTGGAGCTACCTTTAGCATGTCTCGTATATGTTTATTTCTAATTCTATCCTTCCTTGTTTTACCACACACCATCTTAGCATCCTCATCTCCGCTACACTCATTTTTTGAACATGTTTCTTTATTGCCCAACACTCTGCTCTATACATCATTGCTGGTCTAACAGTCGCCTATAAAGTTTTTCCTTGAACTTCAAAGGTATACGTTTGTCACACAAAATACCACTGGCACTGCTCCACTTAAGCCACCATGCTTGGATCTTATGTATAACATCTTCACAAATCTCCCAATCTCTTTGTATAATCGAGCCTAAATATCGGAAACGGTCTCTCTTAAGTATCTCTTGACCATCAAGCTTCACTACTTTCTCAGTTGTGTTTCGAATATCACTAAAATTACACTCCATATACTCTGTTTTAGTTCTGCTTATCCTAAAGCCGCTAATTTTCAAAGTTTTTCTCCACAATTCTAATTTAGCATTGACTCCTGCTATAGTCTCGTCCATTAAGACAACGTCATCAGCAAAAAACATACACCAAGGCACCTCATCTTGTATTCCTTGCATCAATTCATCCATAACCAAAGTAAAGAGATGGAGGCTTAAAGCCGAACCTTGGTGTAAACCTACTGTTATAGAAAAATCACCGGTCTCTCGTTGTTCTAATTGTGGTCGTTGCCCTTTTATACATATTCTTAATTACCTTAATATACCAAATATTTGCTCTTTTATTATTTAACACCACCATACTATGTCTCTAGGGACTTTATCATATGCTTTTTCTAGATCTATAAAAACTGGACAACAAAAAATAAGTTTTCAAAATGATAACCGGCCCATTAAGTCCAAAGGGAATAGCAGTTGGTCTCCAGAATCCTGTGATCAGTTATGGACTTACAGTTTCCACCAGCTACCAGATCAGGCACCCTCCTACAGTCTTTTCATACCCAACCTCACAAACAATATCTATCATTTTTATCTCAATTGTGAATCCAAAATAAAATGCAATAGCGAGCACTCTTCTCTTCCCAGCACCCTCCATCTACACCCCACAACTGCAGCAGGTGCAATAACTACAGTTCCAACTCTTAAGAGGTACAACAGAAGCCTTACATAACACAGTAAAACAGAAGTATACTCATGTGAATCAATGAATTAAGTAATTAGCAACTTATTTTATAGTCAATACTCAAGAGACCAAAAATAATCGTGACTTATTTATGCTTAAACCAACAAACAGATAATCACTAAATGAAGCATAAGATTTAATCACGCAGTCCTAGCTGATTAAATGTAAATGGTAATCTAACCAGTTTTAGCATGCACCACATATATATCATTTAGTTGTGAATAAATGGCAACATGTAAAGTTTATAATCTTACCCTAAGTAGACCTTGAGCTAGACCAGCTTCAGTTATGATAATCAGGCATTTGATATCATGTTCAGTTGCATATTCATACTGGTCAGTGAAGCTTGGTTCTGAGAGAGGAACTAATTGAGCCTGAGAAATGATATAATTGTTAGCATGAGTTACTACAACAAACTACATTCAGTAGTCACAAATGAATGTATTCATTAAATCATGAATGCAAGAAAGACACTAACCTTTATGTTCGCTTGCCATAACTCTGCAACCAATTCCATGCGCTCTTGCAATAATCCCCCCCCACCTTTTGAACAGACAAGTACACTGAAGCTCGGATCAACAGGACAATGAAATAGAATCTTATCCAATGCAATGCTAACTCCAACTGCACCTGGAGCATTGGATTTCTGGCCAAAGCATGAGAAAAAATAACGGAAATTAAATGGAAAAAATATTTTATATGATGAAAAAAGAAGAGGGCTTATGGATCGAAAAAAATTATACAAAGGCCTTCCACATTCTATTAGTATTTAATCACTAGATTGTGATAGCTCGAAAAGAACACTAAACTGAAACTGATGAATATAAATTGAGATTATTTATCTACACTCTACATAATAATGAGAGAAGGGTGTGTTTGGATTGTCTTTAGAATTCAAACACAAATATAGTACGTGCTTTTCTATCTCCATTTGTTACACTAATTTATAATATTTATAAGTTATAAGTATCATTTGGAATTGATGGTAATCACTATGCATTAAGAGAATACATGAGACACATAATGAATAACATTATGACGATAAAAATAGGTGCATTGCACATGCTAAATATTTAGTAAACAGAATGATGAGCAGTGTTGAGGAAAAAGGATGCACAGTAGACCTACATATTCCTGATTCCACTTCTGATGGACAATAGAGTCATAACGACCACCTACAGCAAGTAGTGTTCCCTCAGATACTGATCCCAGAGTACTTCCTTTCAAATAAATCTGTATTAAAAAAAACAAAGTAATTAGATGATGAGGAAAACCAAAAGTATCTGCAATTACTTCAGTGATGATAATAAAATCAGAGCAAGTGAATACTGTACTAAAAAGAAAATAATAATAAATAAAAAATCATGCCCGATGTAGAAAATAATTACTTTGTTACATGAATAATATATTTTGACTGAAAATTATATAACTACAACTGCTATGTACATTTCATGTTTCCCCAACTTGTCACTTAGTAATTCAAAGATTAATGATTCACTTAGTCGGACCCTCCCAGAAACCCACATTAGAGTATTTCCTAGGGGCAACTGATCCTAATCCAAATCAAAGATTTAGCAAGGGATTTGGCTTTAATCCTCCAGTGACTAAAATATATACTAAGCATCCCTAAGTTAACTGGTTGCTGTTTCACAAACTGCAATAACTAGGCACATATATCACATATAGATCATATTAATTGTTAGTTCTTCAAGTAAAAAAAGGTTGATGAGGGATAATGGGGAACTTCTTGGAAGTAGAGCTGGCTGCCTACTCAATTGTATAGTTGGATCTCAAATAATGAACAGAAAAATTAATGCTCCTCTGCATTTCAGGCATGAGTTTACTACTCCTTTTGCTCATTCGTCAACTCAAAACCACAAATTCTTAGTATTATATTGAATGTTGGTAAGATCGATATTTCACCAGACAACGCTAGAGATTTGGTATGTCTTTTTCTCAAAAAGAAATTAAAAATTAAAAATTAAAAAAATAGAACAAAAATAAAAATTGGTCACTTATGCCTGGCACAACAGGGAGTGTTCTCCACTACATTTACAAATGCAGTTGCAAGTGCATTGCATGCAAACTGGAACCAAAATCCAGAGCAGTGGATGGTTGCAAAAAAGGCTAACATTTAGTGCAAGGGGTGCCAAACTTGTCTTGAAATTCTTCTAATGATGTACTGGTTGCTTGCAGGTTCCAACTGCAAAAAGGCCTAGTTGCAAGTTGCAACGCAACCAAGCAATCCCCCCAGACCCATAACCTGTCTTAGCATTAAATCAGATTATTGTGCTTAACTTCAATTTATTTTAAAGCCTAATAAAATGGTAAAAACACAAGTAACTATCCACATAAAATTAATACATTCTGGCCTATATGGGTCTCCTTTAATAGTCAAGTTTCACTGCATTTTAAGGTTAATCAGCTTGAGCATTTATATTCAAATTTGATAAAATTGACTTCTCATAACTAGTCAGTAAAGTAAGTTCATAGGTGAGTTCAGCATATTACCATTTATGTCAGTTAGAAATAAGCCCCTTATATATTTGTTCGTTAGCTATGATGCACTGAGTCACTGACAGTTCAAAATAGGTCTCACGTCTAAGTTTGTCAAATATACTTGTCTGACACTTATTCAACCATGAGACCAAATAAATGTTCAGATTAAAAACTGATCCGAATTGGAGTAATTTGATTAGTGTTGATCTTCATTGTTGAGAGTGGGAGAGCTGAGAAAGAAATGTGTGGAGACATGAAAGATAAAGTGGCACAAGAATCAGATTGGAGATGAAAGTGTTACTTAAAGCTTACAGTTAGTTAAGGTTGGCCAAGTTAATGAATATAGGCTGAAACATGTACTGATGTACTTAGAATTATACATTTATTGACAATTAACTTTAAGATCTGACTATTAGTAATTGAATCGGAAGTAAATCGGAACATTCATGTTGTGATGATTAACAGGAGGAAACCCAAATCCAAGTAACCCAAAACAAGACTGAGACAAATGCATCACGAACAACTGAGGATCAACTGTAACAATCTAATTAAGAATTTTTCTCACTTCAGTCATTCAGGGCAGGTGAATTTTGAAGCCAGGGAGAATTGAGGGAGATCATAACCAAAAAATGACAAATTTAGATTCAGCGGGAGCATCATTGCTTTATTTAACGTCATTTTAGCTTTGTTAAACTTTGTAACTGTTAGAATACATGTGCAATTTACCTCCACCCTTCTACAACTTCGAAGTTTTAGTTTAGTGGCAGGGACTTTCACATGGTATGAGAGCAACCCAGGTTCGAATCACCGTGATAAGGAAATCAATTATATTTAGTTTAATATTTTATTTCAGTACCATATTTGTTTTTGGCAATTATAGCCATATGTAATCTTTCTTTTATGCATTAGAATATTTTTGAGATTTTAGAATATTTTGAGTTTTGTATCAAGATTTGTTTTAAACCTATATATAGGGCCTTGAGATTAATGAGAAGTTATGTGATGTAAAACGTAATCCTAAGTAGAGAATTTCTTAATGGATTAATTTTACCAACACGTAGTGCAGATCAAAATTAGAAATTTTAAACAGTTAATCGGTTTGATGATGTTCAAGAACTGAATCATGTTTAACAATCTCAATTAATAATTCAATTCTAACAATCAATAATTAAATTCCTAAGCGTTCTTAGCAAGTAAAAGGTTCAATACTGATTTGTACTTTAATTAGGCAAGTGGAATGCTCAATCTCAATATTGTGGTCGACAGTTAAATCGAATAATATAATAGAGATAATAAGTAGTATAATACAAATACTTGAGAAGTGGAAAGAGTATACCGATTGCGACAATCAAAGAGGAAGTTACTGTTGGAAATGGCAGGTGGCTGGATTTGGAGGTGGCCGACGACGCGTTAGGGGCGTCGAGTGGCGCAGCAACTTGGGGGCTCGGGTCTGCTGCAGTCGTCGACGGGAGAGGGAGCTACGGGCTTCGATGGGGCAGAGGTCGAGGGTTAGGGTTTCGGTGGAACAGGTTTGGGAGTATGGGGGTGGTCGGCGTTAATGGTGGGGGTGCGAGAGGGTATGGTGGCCCTTCGACGGTGGCGTCGACAAAGGAGGGGAGGGAGATGTCAATGGTGATGGTGGGGGAAGAGGGGAAAAGGAGGTCGCTGATGGTGTGGGGAAGAGGTTGCGGGATTACGGCAGGAGTGGGGTAGGGGTGGCGACAGGTAGAAGGTGAGAAGATGGGAGTTTGGTGATTGGCGGCTGATAGGGTTTAGGATTTGGGATTAGGGTTGGGTAATTTTATTTGGGGATTTTAATTTAGGGGGTAGATTTTAGAGTTAATCACTAACCCTAAAATTGTATTAGAATTTATCACAAACCCTAATAATTTGGATCTCACTTGTATCACACAAAGAGAGAGGGCGAGGAAAAACTCAACACAATTTTTTTAATCAAGAATGGCATTACTTCTCATTAATCTCAAGGCCTATAAATAGGCTCAAAACAAATCTTGATACAAAATCTCAAAATATTCTAAAATCTCAAAAATATTCTCAAAATCTAAAAAATACAATTTTTTTACATATGGCTATAATTGTCAGAAACAAAAATGGTACTGAAATAAAATCCTAAACTAAACAGGAAAGATGTCCTCATCATTCTCTCCGGGTGGGAGAGAGCTCGACCCAGTCGAGTCAAAACGAATGATCCTGGCATGGTGCTCCAAAAGATCTGGATCCAGTTGCGGGAGCTCCTCATGATCACTGCAAGTGCCATCCAACTTCGGCTTGTTCTTCCACCTCACCAAATATTTGTGCATACCACCATCTCTTGTAGAGATTATCTGATCATCTAAAATATTATTCAATTCTTCTGTCGGTGGGTAAGTAGTATAAGGTAGAGGGGTAAAGTGGGAATCTCACCATTAGGCTGCAGGGTAGGCTCATCTATAAGAAAAATTCTAGGGTTAAATTTTGAGCCTTCATAAAGTACTAAATCCTCAATATTGAAATTCTTACTTATGCCAAAACCTTCAGGAAGGTCAACAACATAGGTATTATCATTGATTGTATGTAAAATCTTAAATGGGCATGCAGACGTATGTTTAAGTTCTTAACAGGTCCAACAGGAAACCGTTCCGAATGAATCTGAACCATCACTTCGTCACCAATATCAAAAGTTATAAATTTCCTTCTAGTATCTGCTATTAACTTGTAGTTAAAATTATTCTCATTAAGTTCCTTGGAAATTTCTCTATGCAAATTATGAATGCAGAATGCCAATGTGGATGCAGACTCCGTGACTCTGTGATGTTTTACCATAGGGGTAAAATCTATGGGTTGCCAAGTGACTTGGGAAATGATGGGTGACTCAGGTACACTTAATGGAGATGACTGGACAGACTGAATACAATTTAGAGACTGGTCATCCTCTTTTTCATCAAAGTCATCACTTATATTAGGTTCTTGGTAAACTCGTTGTCGGGCTCATCAGCGATGACTGTGGTATCCTCTACTATATTGATCCTACTTGGGTTGGGACAGTTGCCAGCAACATGGCCGTATCCTTTACATTTATAACACTTAATGAGAGGATCAATCTTAGAATAGTCTCTTTCAGTGTTCTTACCCATGTTGTCATTTCTAAGTGGATAGGAATTTGAAGTATGTTTGTTTGGATAAGACTTGTTAGGGTACTGAGGAGATGAGTGCTCAGGTCTAGAGGGATCAGGAGGATTCATTCTGGAAGAATGATCCATCGAATAGCTGGACTTGTAATGGGAACTTGCTTTAAGGGAATCCATATCGATGACAAGAACATAAACTGCTGCTAGTGAGTCCATATTTCTATGAATTAGTTCGTTCCTCAGATCGGCTCGTAATCCAGCCCTGAACCTAGAGAGAGTTTGTTCTTCACTCTCTTTATCTAAAGCATTGCACCTAATAAGGAAGTCATCAAATTTATCAACATATTCTTGTGTGGATTTACTTGGTAAAGTTGGTTCTACGAATCTAGCAATCGGGTGTGGAATGATAACGGTACATATCTCTCACTGAGCTTCTCTTTCATGGCTTCCCAAGTGGCTATGGGTGCTAGGCCTCGGTCTCTGCGGGCGTGTTCAAGATTGGTCCAGTGTTGTTGAGCTTTCCCAGTTAATTTCATTGTGGCAAATTTAACTTTCAGAGTTTCGCTCATGTCAAACCACACAAAGTAGTGGTCCATCGCACGGATCCAATCAAGATAAGCTTTGGGTTCCATGTGGCCTTCAAACTGGGGAACGTCAGCCTTAACGTTCTTCTTATAATGTTCGTCACGGTCACGTTCTTGACATTGATCGTCACGAAGATTTCCCTTGAGGGATCTGACGATTGGCATGAAGCTCAGGGACAATGGTTTGATTTAACTCCACTTTCTCGAGCCTCTGATTGATATTGGCAAGAGTTGCTTGGATGGCAGCTAAGGTAGCGGAGATATCAGGATTGTCCATTTCAGGTCGGGGAAGTCTAGGGTTCCTAATTTGGTGATTTGGGAGGGATAGGAAAGGTTCTTCAGGATCCGTGATGGTGCTGCGAAGACGCATTCACCAAAAGTGAAAACTAGGGGTCATGTGTGCCCGAATTTTTTTATTTTTATTTTTATTTATTTTTTAATTGAATCTGACGTGATCTGAATAAAATAAAATAAAAGACTAATAAATAATCCTAAATGAATGCAAAAATAATAGCTAAATGATGCAAGAACTAGGGTTTTAAGAACCTTCGCTCTGATACCAAAATGATGTAAAACGTAATTCTAAGTAGAGAATTTCCAAGATTGTTAATGGATTAATTTTACCAACACGTAGTGCGGATCAAAATTAGAAATTTTAAACAGTTAATCGGTTTGATGGATTTTCAAGAACTGAATCACGTTTAACAATTCCAATTAATAATTCAATTCTAACAATCAATAATTAAATTCCTAAGCGTTCTTAGCAAGTAAAAGATTTAATACTGATTTGTACTCTAATTAGGCAAGTGGAACGCTCAATCTCAATATTTGTGGTCGACAGTTAAATCGAATAATATAATAGAGATAATAAGTAGTATAACACAAATACTTGAGAAGTAGAAAGAGTATACCGAGGTTCGAAGACCAATTGCGACAATCGAAGAGGAAGCTACTGTTGGAAATGGCAGGTGCCTGGATCTGGAGGTGGCCGATGACGCGTTAGGGGCGTCGAGTGGCGCAGCAACTTGGGGGCTCGGGTCTGCTGCAGTCGTCGACGGGAGAGGGAGCTACGGGCTTCGATGGGGCAGAGGTCGAGGGTTAAGGTTTCGGTGGAACAGGTTTGGGAGTATGGGGGTGGTCGGCGTTAATGGTGGGGGTGCGAGAGGGTATGGTGGCTCTTCGACGGTGGCGTCGACAAAGGAGGGGAGGGAGATGTCAATGGCAATGGTGGGGGAAGAGGGGGAAAGGAGGTCGCTGATGGTGTGGGGAAGAGGTTGCGGGATGACGGCAGGAGTGGGGTAGGGATGGCGACGGGTAGAAGGTGAGAAGATGGGAGTTTGGTGATTGGCGGCTGATAGGGTTTAGGATTTAGGATTAGGGTTGGGTAATTTTATTTGGGGATTTTAATTTAGGGGGTAGATTTTAGAGTTAATCACTAACCCTAAAATTGTATTAGAATTTACCACAAACCCTAATAATTTGGATCTCACTTGTATCACACAAAGAGAGAGGGAGAGCAAAAACTCAACACAATTTTTTAAATCAAGAATGGCATGACTTCTCATTAATCTCAAGGCCTATAAATAGGCTCAAAACAAATCTTGATACAAAATCTCAAAATATTCTAAAATCTCAAAAATATTCTCAAAATCTAAAAAATACAATTTTTTTTTACATATGGCTATAATTGCCAGAAACAAAAATGGTACTGAAATAAAATCCTAACTAAACAGGAAAGATGTCCTCATCATTATGTCATTCTTGATTGAAAAAATTATTGTGTTGAGTTTTGCTCTTCATCTCTTTTTTTGTGTGATACAATTGAGATCAAATTATTAGGATTTGTAATAAATCCTAATAAAATATTAGGGTTTGTAATAAACTCTAAAACTACCCCTAAATAAAAAATCCCAAACCCTAATCCTCAAATTACTTAACACCTAACTCTCTCTCTCCTTCTTCCTCTACATCCTGAACCCCATGCTCCACGTTGTCTTCCCCACTGCCTCCAAAGCCCATTGAGAGCCCCAACCCACTCCAATGCTCCTCATAACCCCGAGACCCCCTCTCCTCCACTCGACCAACTTGAGAACCCAGAACCCATCGCCACCCGATCGAAGCTCCCCCACCCTTGCCCTTGTCGACCGACCAGCCCTATCGACCTCTCTAATCGACCACCATTGAAACCCTTTTGTTGTCGTCAGCTCCCCGCAGGCCACCGTCGGCTGCCCCTCCAATCACTGACCTCGTCGCTTGCCACCATCGTCGATCTGCCGCCACCTGCAGCTCCGTCGATGGCCCTGTACTGCCACCAACAGCCTCTGAGCCCCTTGGCGACGATCCTTCTATCCGATCCTAGTGAGATCTTTCCACTTCTCTAATATTTGTGTTATACTGTCTTATCATCTCTATTATATTATTTAATTTATCTGTCGTCCACAAATATTGAAAGTGAGCGTTTCTACTTGCTAATTAGAATACATATCGATATTGCATCTTTTACTTGCTAAGAACGCTTAGAGATATAATTATTGATTGTTAGAAATGAATTGTTAATTGGACCTGCTACACTAACTCAATTCTTGAAAATCCATTGAACCGATTAACTGTTTTAATTTCTAACTTTATCCGCATTACATGTTGGTAAAATTAATCATTTAAAATTTTTGGAAATTCTCTATTTAGAATTACGTTTTACATCACACCGGCTACACAATTTAAATGAGGATTTAATTTATTTTTTTAATACTGCTGCGTATCGTCCAGGTCTCGGCCCACAATTTGTTGGGCATTTATCTCATTTCTTTGGCTCATAAAAAATGGGCTCTCGACGTGAAGAGGCGTGTTAGAATACAAGTGCAATTTTCCTCAACCCCTTCTACAACTTCAAAATTTTAGCTTACTGGCAGGGATTTTCACATTAACTATCATGTAGGTTTCTAGCTATTTCCAATTTTAATTGACAACTATTCACATATTTCAGTAATTATGGGATTTTTTTTGTTTTTGTTTTTTAGATAGTTTTGGGACAAGATTCAGTCATAAATTTATAATGCATAATCAAATACAATAGACCACAACGAAGTTGTTTCTTGACTAAAAAAAGTGATTTATTTCTCTATTTCGATGTGTGATAGGTCATGGACGCGATGTCCAATATCCGGAAGCATGAGATGAGATCTCCAATTTATCAGTCCTTTTTAATAATCTTTTTTGTCTTTTCTAAGTCTGTCCCACATCATTATGGAAATGTTATATAAAATATGACTGCATATCATATGTAACACCCCAATATTTTAAGAAGATACTTGTGAAATATTGAGAATTTGCATGTGAGAATATGATTTTTGAAGTTGGATTTTTGTTATATGGGGCCTTTGTGCAAGATAAATTGTCAAGGGGATTATTAACAATTTTCCTTTAGATTTTTCCCATGTACGCATTGGCACATGGAGGTGAGGTGGATTATTTCCTAGACTTAGGGGCTAAGGAGTTGATTATTCGGTTAGGTTAAGGGAAGGCTTATTGAATAAGAGATAGAGAGGTTAGAAGGAGTTAGTTGAGAGGGTCCGAATATTAATGTTATGTAGAAAACAGAAAATAGAAGAACAAGATTAGAAAGGCATTAGAAGGGTCTCAGCAGATGGCGATGATGATGAGCCATTAAAGCTGAAAAATGAGATTCTCAAATCCGTATTTGCGAGTTCTCGATCCTACTTCGACAGTTAATTATTATTAATAGTGTTCATGCTATTTTTACATGTTCATTTTTGCAAAGATTACATGCGTATTTCTATTGTGCATGCATTGGATCAACAAATGTTAGATTCAATTGTTATAAATTATGATAAGTGCATCGTAAAGAGATTATTTTTGCTGTTGTTGGATAGAGGATGTAAGTGAATGCACGCGACCTCAGTGCCATGCATAGGTTAGTGTTACATCGGGGATGGATGTGGGTTACATGTAGCATGCGGAGGCTACCTCTAGATTTCGCGCAAGTTACTGACAGTCCAATATCCATGTTGTAAGGAAGTTCGGAGATTTAATGAGTTTTGTTTAATTTGATAAATGAAAGTATCTTTAGTTGCACGTGCATAAAATTGTCTAATCCGATATTGAGGTAGTATCGAAACTCAATGAGTTGTGATTTCTCACCCTTCCTTAATACATATTTTTGCAGAAATGGACTGATAAATTTGCAGTGCCTTGCAAAATGATTCGAGGTGCTCGAGTGTTAATTTTGTTAAAGGTTGTATTTATTGTTGGACTTATTTGTAAAAGTCAAAATTTGACGTATTATTGTTTCCACTGTACAATATTGATGTTAATAATATACTGGATTTAGTCGCTCTAAATTCTATTTTAATTGGTGAAAGGTACTACGGAGCTCAAGTTCGGGAATTTCAGGCTCAGTGTGTTACATTATATATGCGTGTCCGTGTACCTATTGTTTAGGAAATGATTGTCACCATGTTTGTATAGTTATACATGTCAATATGCGTCCATTGTTTCCATACATCATAATCCCTGCATCTATATGAGGCGATTTTGTTTGTGGTATATTTGTTGATAATAGAATTAAAAAGAATTCTTCTTTGACCATGGAGAAACCATTATGAGTTCCACTTTTGGGTCATGCGGATGTTAAAGCAGAGAATTTATGTAATGTATAAAGGCAAAAGTAATGTAAATTGTTGTCGTAGAATTGTAATATTGTTAGTCATGAGCTCAAAATATCGAACAAAACCTTGAGACACTCGTCAGCTTTACCTTAAAAGGGATCTTTTGTCAAACTGGAAACTGAGGACACATTTTTCGGTACTATGTGACTTTATTCACGAGAGTTGTAAATAAAAAGAATAATTTTAAAAATCAATATATATACCTGAAAGAAAAGACCGCGATAATAATCTTCTGTGGCAGGCATGAGGACATCCAAAGAGATGCTGTTATCAATATTCCATATTCTTAGATATCTGGAAAGGGTCGACAACTCCTCAAGAGCTTTATGAGTATATTTATCTGCAAGTATAATTTATAAACAGAAAAATGTTCAGATGCGAGTAAAAGTTTATTTACAGACAAACAAATTAACAATATAAGGTGAGGAAAAGTACCAGAAAAGAGGGCCCCCCTAAGTCTTGCAAGAGCTTGATCTAAAGTTCCACAAAACCTTAAACTTGCTGTCTGTAGTCTGTCGACAAGTGCTTCAGAGAGTTTAAGATCCTGGAATACAAATACAAATAAGATACAAGTGAAAAAATCTCTTACAACAACTGAAAGAGTTTTGTATTCTGTGAATTCATTCTCATTTTTCAATATATGTTTAAATGTATAATATGTAGTTACTAATCTCAATATTAACTCTACAGAAATCCTCCTTCAGAGAAGCTAATAACAATTGCTGCTCATCCTAAGTTTTAGGTACTCATTCCCATGGAAGAACTTCCAGCTCAGATGCACTTACAGACATAATACATTTTTCTTTATCTCAAAAATTGTTGTGGATGAACATATCTTTCTGCATTGGCTCAAAATATTTTTCTTTTACAAGTTTTAAGTGGATATACAGATAATCCAATATTGACAAAGACCTATGACTATCATTTTACACAGTTGAAAGAATAAAAAGAATTAAGAAATTCATGATACTGACTTTGGAGAGAAATGATTTAGTAGTGGCAAATAACATCTTATCAATGACTGAAGAGTATTCTTGTACCTTCAAGAGCTGTCGTCGGATGAACTTCCAATTTGATTTATGGCTTGTGGATTGAGGGCTAAATGATCCAATTGAGGACAGAAGCTAAAATAATTAAAATCAGTATTAATATGGTAGGAAGCTGGATGCATATGTAAGGTAAATAACAACATACCTCAGCTACAGCTAGTCGACTCTCTCTCGAAGAAATTCCTACCCAAGACCAGATTGCTCCCAATATTTGGCCATGATTCAAACGAATATCAACTGAATATTGATTGGGCAACTGGTTTATGATGTCTACAACTACCTGAATTTCCAGAAATGGATCCAAATATTAAGCAAAATACTAGAAAGTACACAAAGTTCAATCTACTTTAGTATCTCGTATACATGTGGGGAGTTTTGATGACTAATTGTGAGGCATGAGGAGCAAATGATAAAATCATAAATAATAAAATTGCGAAGGATTCACAGGTTCTCCGGATTTGGGTAGTCTCTAAGAACAGGAACAAAATTCTAGCAGATAACTTTTTTTTATAGTTAGTACAGTTGTCCTCTTTCTTTCTTAAGTCAGAGTACAATATTTGATAACAGTAATGGTGGTAGTGGGACTGTGGAATATCAGTGTTGCTGCCTTTTTCGGTGTGGGAGCAACCAGATGATGAGTTCGGATTTTAATGGGGAAACATACAATCTGGACCGCCGATCACATCTGATGAAGTGGGATGACTGAAGACGTCCCACGAACCTGTACAAAGTCTAAACACCGAGGTTGGCCCCGGCGAAAGATCCTCTTACGCCAGTAACTAGAAAAGGATAATAGAGTTTATGGTGGAAAAGTATTGATTACCTCTTAATGATGGAGGTGGAGGACATTTATTGGCCAGGAGTTAGTTCCAAAAGATATACTTGAAAATGTATCTTTCGGGTTTAAACTACAGATTACCCTAGTGAAGGGGTAGAGTTAGTTGTTCTTCCCTTGATGAAGGGATATAGTTAGTTGCTCTTCTTGAAGAACAAATACTGTTGGTTGCTCTAGGGGGATTTGTCTGAGAACCTTACTAGGTTGGAAATCACTTCTTGCTTACGCTGTAAGTAAACTGAAATTGTGGATCATGTTGAGCTAGTGGGCCAGGTAACGACCATTGTTCTTCTAGCAAGCCTGCTGCTGAAATTACCGTTATGCCCCTAAGAAGCTTTGAGGTGCATGCCAGAATCGTACGACCCTGATTTGTAGCAATTTTTACACATACCATAAGCCCCCTCACTCCGAAAGATTAAGTATGACAACATTCGATGAGTAGTTCGCCCTGTTTCCGACGATCTAGAGAGCTTGCTTGACTTTTGGGCATGATTGGAGACGTTATGAGCCTTGTTCGAAGCTTCTAGGGCCAATAACTATTTTTTAGACATTGTGTTGATTTTTACGAGATTGTACATATTTTTAGACTTTTCAAATTAGTTTTTCTGGACTTATAACTGTTTTTAGCAATTTTAATTAAAATTCCCAATTTTATAATTATATTTTGGATTTAAAACAATTTTTCCTGAATTAATAATTATTTTCTTAATTTTGAATTAAAATTTCTAAATTGATAATTATTTTTAAAAAATTTAATTAAAAATCAAGAGTGCGTCCATTGGAGCAATCAGGGCGATCGAATCATGTGGGTGCGGATTTTGAAGTGATCGGATGATCAAGGTGCGCCCAAAGTCCACAACCTCCTTGAATGATGAATTTGGCATCGTGGAGATAGTGACGCATCGCGGAGCTGGACACGAATTTTGAGGAGATCCGACGGCAGAGGAGACATGGCGCATTTATTAAGGCGACCGAATGGCGGAGCGGCCGAAAACACCGACCTCCTCGGACAACGCGATTGCTGCCGAGGAGCGTTGCATACGATTCTCAAGGTTGATCAGACGACCAAAAAAATGCCACACCAGTACGATTGCGTAGCCACGAATGGAGCCCATGTGGATCCGTCGCCTTACCAAACTAGCTAGGCCCGGCCACGTCAGCATGCCTTTTGACAGAGTCAACTTGCCACTTCAGCGAACACAGTTAGGGAAGCGGTTACGCACTTCACACGTGAAGAATGGAGGGGAACTGCGATTGCGCCATTTCACCTCGATCAGGCAGCTGAAAAGGAACCACGTTGGCAGACACGGTTATTTGGGGGATCGGTTACATGCTTTACGGGTAAACGCAGTTACGTGCTTTACGAGTAAACGCGTTACGCATTTTGCACGTAAATATGTGGTTTCCTTCCCCTATAAATTCTCCAACCCCAACTCATTTTTTACACTTCACTTTCAACTCTTCACTTCCAAAACTGTTCCTCTACTTCTAGAGCTCGACTTCGGCCGTTTTTCTTCGTCAAATTCTCCCTCAACGATCATGTAATATTTAGAATATTTTAAGCAAATCATGTCTTAGGTTGAATTGGGTAGCTCTACTTCTTTTTCTGGCCGTGACGAGCAAAAAGTGCTCTTGGCTTCTCGATCTCGCAAAGGGAATGAAGAGATTGGCTCTTCAGTAATCACAAAGATGATTGATAAGATGAGAGAGGATAAGGGGTGTCTTTTTGCGAGGGCTCATCCTCCTCAGACCCCACTCTAGTTAGCCGGAATCCAGATGATTTAGAAGATTTGGTGCAGTACGATATTAATTCCGCCATTGCCTGTCCCAAGCCAGGAATCCGACCACCAACCGGGTAACGAGAAGAGTTGTGTTAGGTAGTTGACAGCCAGCATAAAATTTTGTCAAATCTTATGAACATGAATCCTAATAATATACGCGCAAATGCTAGGGCATTCCCTGGAAGCGATGCGTTGTGCCTGCCTCCGGGTGCTTCAAAAAATGTGTAAGGGGCATTGCACCAGTGCCCGGATGCGGTGAAAAATGGGCAAGGGTTCCTGCACCAATCTAGACGTGCGTGGGTAAAGAAGCTAGTCCAGGAAAATAGGCTTAGATTAGCGACTTGGAATATAGGAATATTGACATGAAAATGCATAGAACTAGTAGATACCATGATTAGAAGGAATAATAATATAGCTTGTTTACAAGAAACAAAGTGGGTAGGGGAGAAAGCTAAAGAGATAGATTGTTCTAAATTATATTATACCGGTAAAATTAGAAATAGAAATGGAGTAGAATTTTAATAGATAAAAAATTCAAAAAAAATGTAGTAGGTGTTAATAGGAAAGTGGATAAAATAATACAAATTAAGTTTGTATTAGAGGGAAACATAATTAATATCATTAGTGCTTATGCACCCCAGTAGAATTAAATGCACAAGCTAAAAATAAATTTTGGGATGATATGAATGACATAATTCAACGAGTACCATTAGGTGAGAAACTATTTATAGGAGGAGATTTCAATTGGACATGTAGGAGAAGATAATATGGGATATGAAATGGTGCATGGAGGACATGGTTTTGGAAATAAGAATGATGGTGGAGAGGCTCTATTAGATTTTGCGGCTTCGTATGAACTTATACTAGCAAATATTTATTTTAGGAAAAGAGAGGAACATTTGATAACATTTAAAAGTTGGGCAAATAGGAGTCAGATTGATTTTTTCATCACTAGAAAGGTAGATCACTTGACATGTAAATATTGTCAAGTTATACCGGAATAGTGTTTAACCTCACAACATAGATTAATGGTATTGGATGTTAAGATTGGGAAACATATATGTGCGAGGAAGGAGAATAGGAACCCAAGAATTAGGTGGTGGAACTTGAAGGGAGATAAACTAGAAATTTTTAGAGATAAAGTCCTTAAAGAAGCATCATGGAATTGGGAAGGGGAGACAAATATGATGTGGACTAAATTGCTACGTATATAAGAGAAATTTCAAAGAAGGTACTTGGAGAATCTAAAAGTAAAGGGTTGCTAAATAAAGAAACATGGTGGTGGCAAGAAGAACTCCAAAATATTGTGAGAAAAAAAAGATCAACCTTCAAAATATGGCAAAAGAAAAGAAATAAAGAGGATTTGAAGAGATATAAGACCGTAAGAAAAGAAGTTGAGAAAGCAGGTAAAAGATACAAAATAAAGCATATGATGATTTACACACAAAATTAGAAACAAAAGAAGGAAAAAATAATATTTATAAGCTTGCTAAACAAAGGAATAGAAAAAACAAAAGATCTGGATACAATTAGGTGTATTAAGAGCGAGGATTCAAGAGTCTTAGTAAAAGATGAGGAAATTAAGGAAAGATGGCGAAATTACTTTGAAAAGTTAATAGATGAAAAGGTTGTGAGCAACTTAAATATAGATGACTCGAGGGAGAGTCGAGCATATGTTTTTCCGTAGGATTAGGACTTTGAAATGCTCTAGGAAGAATGAAAATAAGAAAAGCTTTAGGACAGGATGATATACCCATTGAAGTTTGAAAGTGTCTTGGGGATGTAGGAGTGGGTTGGCTAACAAAATTATTGAATGAAAATTTGAGGACTAAGAAGATGTCCGATGAATGGAGAAAGAGTATTTTAGTACCTACATATAAAATAAAGGAAATATACAAAGTTGCTCAAACTACTGAGGAATTAAATTAATGAGTCATACAATGAAAATTTGAGAGAGTGATCGAACATAGACTGAGACTAGAAACTACAATGACTGAGAATTAGTTTGGGTTTATGCTTGGGATGTTAACAATGGAAGCAATTTATATACTGAGGAGACTTATGAAAAAATATAGAGAGAATAAGAAAGATCTACATATGGTTTTTATATATTTAAAAAAAAAGCATATGATAAAGTCCCTAGAGAGAGTATGGTGGGTGTTAAATAATAAAAGAGTTAACTATTCGGTAAATTGAGGTAATTAAGGATATGTATGAAGGGGCAACGGCCACAATTAGAACCACGGGAGAGACCATCGATTTTCATATTACAGTAGGTTTACACCCAGGTTCGGCTTTAAGCCCCTACCTCTTTACTTTGGTTATGGATGAATTGATGTGAGGAATACAAGATGAGGTGCCTTGGTGTATTTTTTTGCCGATGACATCGTCTTACTGGACGAGACTAGAGCAAGAGTCAATACTAAATTAGAATTGTGGAGAGAAACTTTGGAAGCTAGAGGCTTTAGGATAAGCAGAACTAAAACAGAGTATATGGAGTGTAATTTTAGTGATATTCGGAACACAACTGAGGAAGTAAGTGAAGCTTGATGGTCAAGAGATACTTAAGAAAGACTGTTTCCGATATTTAAACTCGATTATACAAAGAGATGAGGAGATTTGTGAAGAAGTTATACATACGATTAAAGCAGGGTGGCTTAAGTGGAGAAGCGTCAGAGGTGTTGTGTGAAAAATGTATACCTTTGAAGTTGAAGGAAAATTTTTATAAAATGGCTGTTAGACTAGCAATATGTATGAAGCAAAGTGTTGGACAACAAAGAAACAACTTTTCCAAAAATGAGTGTAGCGGAGATGAGAATGCTAAGATGAATGTATTACTAACAAGGAATGATAGAATTAGAAACGAGCATATACGAGACATGCTAAAGGTAGCTCCAATCCAAGATAAGTTAAGAGAGAATCGCTTCAGGTGGTTTGGACATGTCACATGTAGACGTAGTGCCCCCATTTAAAAGAGTGATTTGATAAGTATTGAGGGTAGACTTTGGGGTAGAGGAAGACCTAAACTAAATTGGGTGGAAACGGTGAAAAAAATATGATAGCTTGTTACCTTACAGAAGATATTGCGCGAAACCAAGCAGAATGGAAAACCAAGATTCATAGCCGACCCCAACTAGTTGGAAAAAAGGCTTTGATGTTGTTGTTGGTGGTGGTGGTGCAGTACGAGATTATGTACGATGACCCAGAGAACTATCATATTTATGAAGACGATCACGTTAACACTATTCTCGTGAAGGAGGATCACATGAAGATCAGGATTCATTTCGGGATCCCTCTCAAGTACGAATTTCTTCTTCCAGGCCCCGAAGTCGGGGCATTCTCCAGGATGTCAAATGAGTTTCGCATGTTTCCTTTTGACGCCTTCTAAGAAGGGTTGCGCCTGCCCATGCATCCCTTCATGAAGGCGATGCACAATTGGTATGACAGTCTGTTCAGTTCATGCCCAACCGGTGGAGACATCTTACGGGTTTTATCATGTAGTGCCAAAAGATTGGCACCGAGCCGATCTTGAGGATATGGAGGAGATACTTCAGGCTCCATAGGCAACAAATGACGAATAACTGATATTATATCTCTCCTCGACCAGGAAAAGTGATCAGTAGCCTTGACTTTATCAAGAACTAGAAGTGCAAATATTTTGTCATCCGCAGTTCCGAGTAGTAGGAATTCCCTACAAAGTGGGGGAATGGCATGTCCAAGGAGATGGCCGAACCGGAGGTGACTGAAGATGAGGAAAAAGTGAGCGGCGCTCTACTCAAGTGCGGGGAGATGAAGTGAAGAGACTTGACGAAGTAGGTCCTCTTCTCATGGGGGCTATGCCCGATGGACCCTAGTATGGCTTTAGTTTCTGCTTTCTTATTTTGATTTCAACACTCAACTTTCTTATTTGTTCTTTCCTTGTAGAAGTAGAAGGTATGGACTTCTGCGCTCTCCTAGCAGCTTGGGACAATTTGCACAACAAGGCACTTGAGGATAAGAAGAGGAAGAAGACGGTGAGCCAACCTGGGGATCCAAAGGTCGCTAGGAGTTCTTCCACCTCTACTCCGTCGGAGCAGCCATCGGCAGAGGGTCGACGAGTCCAGCTGAGGGGAGTTCATGCTTGGGCGCAATCCTGGCCCTCCAGAAAGCCCCGCTAACCACCGTGGCTGACGCGGTTTTCACTGCTGAGAAGAAGATATACACACCATACTGGGACTTGAAGCTGTGTGACATACTCCTGGGTGACTTGGCCCAATGAACTGAGGAAGCCCAGAATAGAACCAACATACTCTGGATAATGAGTTGATTGATGACTCCCTCCTCGACCGAGCCAGTATTTCGATAAATTCTACTCGTAATTTTTTTAAGTTTATAAGCCTCGATATATTTTTTCGCATATCACTTGCCGGGTCGGTAACCTGATCAAGCCGATCCATGTCGAAAAGGCTTGGAGAGACAAGGTCGTCAGGGCTGAGCGGGACATGAAGTACATCGCCAAGGAGATGGTGGCGATGAAAGGTAAGGAGGCAGTTCTCCTTGCCAGTTTCAAGGTGGAGCGAAAGAGATGGCAGGATGCGACGGCAAGGAGAAGATGCAATGGCTGGGGTGGAGGTGAAGGCGAAGGCGGAGGCCCACTTCAACAGCATGTGGAACAATCCTACGCTAAGGCCATCGCAGATGTGGCGGAGCGAGTCCTTGGCTCCAACGGGAAAGGGCACCCTCTGGAGCTCCAACCCGGTATGAAGCTACTGGTGGAGGAGTCCGACGAGGAGGCGGATTAGGGGGAGACCCCGGAGGAGTGCACAGGCGAAGTAGAAGGGAAAAGAGCAACTGAGATTCCTCTCCCTTGGCTTTGTCGACTGATGTAGATCCTTGACTCCTCTTCTAGGTTTTCTCACCTTTTCTTTTCGTTGATTTTTTAATTGCCTAACTGCGGACTGACCACCACTAAGTACTTCCAAGTTATAATGAATGATTTCTTTAGCTTCCAATTTTTTCTGTGTTGAATGTAGAAGGCTTTGTACTTGTTCCCCTGTGTTGAATGTTGAATGTTGAACTTTTGTACCTGCAAGAGTTGGAGTAGTTCTGGAGACGAGCTAGACTCCGAACTTGATGTTAGAGAGTTCGCAAGTTGTGACAGCAACTATGGGGAAGAGCTGGACTTCGAACTTACGATTTAGGGTTAGCAAGTTTTGGGAGGAGCAGCTCTAGGAAAGAGTTGGACTCCGAACTTGTTGTTTAGAATTAGCGAGTTTTGAGAGCAGCTCTAGGGAAGAGCTAGACTCCAAACCTGCTGTTTGAAAATTGGGACGTGGTACAAGGACTTGCAGAATTAAAATGCTAAATTTTATTGGAAAAATAAACTTAGGTGGCTACCCTGATGGCAAGCGCTTATTACATGCATCGACCATTGTGTGATTAGTCCTATTACAAATTGAAAACCAATTGCTAGTAGAGGGTGTTAAGCATCCTCGTGGAACATCATTAGATGCTCGGTGTTCCAAGTTCTTGATATATCCTTGCCTCCCAGGTCTTCAAGCCAGTAAATTCCTAGGAAAACGACTCGGGAGATCTTGTAGGGCCCCACCAAGTTGGGAGCGAGCTTTTCCTTGTTGTGCAGGTCGAAGATTTCAAGCTTTCATTGGACAAGGTCCCCTTCTTTGAGGTTAGCCGGGTGGACCTTCATGTTGTACAACTTCTCCACCTTTTGCTGGAAAATGTATCTCTCCACCTTTTGCTGGAAAATGTATCTCCGTAGGGCAGACTTCTCGCGAACTTCTTCAATGAGATCTAGGTTGCCCATGAGGTCATTTGAGTTATGTTCCTCATTGAAAGAGAAGAGGCAAGGGGAAGGTAGCCCGACCTCTGGAGGAATCACTACTTTGGAACCTAAAGTGAGGTTGAAGGGGGACTCTCCTGTTATGGTCTTTTTTGTGGTCATGTAGGTACATAGTACACTCTAAAGCTCTTCGGCCCATAACCCCTTGGGAGCATCATCGAGCCTCTTCTTGAGCCCATCAAGAATCTGTCGATTGGCATTCTCAGCATGGCCGTTGGTCTGGGGGTGAGAAATGGAAGATAAATGTTGTACAATCCCCAGATCGGCGCAGAATTTATGAATCCCTCATGGGCGAATAGTGTTCCATTATTCATGACAAGAATTCGGGGGATCCCAAACCTACAAACTATGTTCTTCCAGAAGAATTGCTAAATCTTGTGCTTGGTGATGGATGTTAATGGTTCTCCTTCGATCCACTTTGTAAAGTTGTCGATATGTAACTCCTTATTCCATTTGTACGTATTTTATTACGTGAATCTTGTATTTCATTTATCATACAATTTTTCCCACTTTTTGGACTCTTTATCATATGCTATTTGATTCTTGTTAAAACCCAAATATTTTCTGATTCATTCTAAATTAATGTGATTATTCAATTTGAGTTTAAATTTAAACTCTAAATCCTAACCATAACTCTTTAACCCTGATTAAATCTCCTAACCCATAACATCCATCTCCCCAACTTCTTTTTACAGCACTCCATCTATTTCTCCCCTACTGCCTATAAACATAACCCTATTTATATTAAATACTCTAACCCTCCTATTCACCATTCAACCCCACACATTCAACAAAACAACCACCTCCATCCAATTTTCAACTCCTACATACATATCCCCTTCGTCAACTCCATCTCACATCTCCACTCATTCATCCCAAAAACACCACTCCACTGCATCTTCTTCAACTCCACCATCTTCCAACAACCGACTCCTCCTTCTGTCTGCCACATTATAACCCCATCACCATCATTGACTCCACCACCTTATTTATATAACCCACACTAATCCCCACTTAAATCTCCATCTCCTTAGCTACTCCACTACATACATCACCTTCTTCTTTACTACTCTTCAAACACACCCGAAGCTCCATTCACTTCAAACCCAACTCCACTTCACCTCCTTGCTGCCTCGTTCATCTCTGAACAGCCCCGAACAACAACTCTGTTAGGAATTATGAGGATCTTGTTGAGTCTTTGACACAATCAACACAAACCACCAAGCAAAACTAGATCGCACCAATCACACAAAAGCACACAAGAATTGTCCCGGTTGGGGCTTTCGCCTTAATCCGGGGGAAGAAGAACCGAGATATTATTTCAACTAGAGAAGATACAAGAATATTTCAATTCTCACCACGACCCTCTCTCAAGCCTAATGAACTTGATGCTGCTTACAATGGAGAAACTCTTTCACCCTTCTCTATGAAGCACTATCTTCTTCTATTTGGCACTCAATAGAATCATATGGATCTATGAGCCGTTACAATTATTTATATGGATCTAGAGACAAACTCTAAGTTGATATCTTGTTACAATAGCCATTGGATAGTACATAAGAGATAACCCTACGATAGGAGCCACACGATCCAACTTGAAGAGCAAGTTGGGCTTTTCACGAATCTGCCTGACTCAAGCCCGAAACCCATCAGCGCCGTGAACGGTCGACCGCACCAACAAGTCGGTCGACTGTCCTCCTCTCTGGAAGACTTCGTGTAGGGGTCGGTCGACCGCACATGAGTTGCGGTCGACCGCAACTTCTGCTGTTGCTGCCGCTGACTGTTTCTCGCCTCCATTCCGTTTCCAATCGTCTCGATCCCTCCATCGTCTTATCGTCTTCTTATCCAACATCGTATGCAAGACATATACCCAACAAACTCCACTACAACAGCACCCTATCTTCTCCATCAACCCCACACTCCATCCCCGAATCCGAAACTCAATTCTGACCACCCAATCGACTCCATGATGTCGTTAATTGTTGTCACTTGCCACCGCACTGCCGTCCTCACTTGTCGAAAGCCAAGCACAAAGCTGAGCATGAAGCGGAGCATGAAGAATCAACATTCGAACAAAGCAAGCGTCCCTTGAACTCTTAGCAAGTAGCCTTCGTTATTCTCATATCTTATCGTCAAACTCTATTGTAGCTTCCTTGTTCTATGTTTATGATTCGAATCTTGAACCGATAATCCTCTTTGAATCAATTCATTGTGATATCGAACATTCAGATATTCTGCCCTGTCAAATACCTGACTTTGTACTAAGATTAGACCTAATTTTGGGTAACCAAATTTAGAATTTTATCGAGCGTAGAATCTAGAACATCTTACTGTTTCGCAAACAGATTTATAGATTGTGAGATATCGATGTTTTAGTACTGTAACATCTAAATTTTCAGAGTACTGCCTATGCACGAGACCCGCAAAGAACATAATGATAGGCATAGCTACTGGACTTAGAATCTGTCGAGTGAGTAGGTGTTGGATTCGGAAGAGTACTTTCCAGAAAATCCAACGAAACCAGATTTGCAAACCTGTAGAAGCGGAAAAGTTTTAGTGCAGACATGTGCTACTGTCCAGATTGTAGTTAGTATGCCGTAACTATATATATTGTTATTCTTGTGTTAATAACTTGTACCGGTATAGTAGGTTGATAGATTTTCTTTATATCATGCATTTGCATTTACCACTTGACACTTTCTTGATTACCGTCATGGTTCTATATCATGTATTGCATCATCTCTTGATACCTTCCCGATTACCGTCTTGATACTATTGTTACATGCATCGTTATTGTTAGTCATTGTTATTCTTTTGGATGCGGAACTAAGTGTCATGTAGAACAAACTGCCATGTTGTAGGAACCGACGGGGGCTACCTCTTGAATCCAATATCCTAAGAAGTGATATGATTGTCTTGATACTACTGCCCCCTCAATGATTGCATCGACTACATGTTCATGATTGACAGTAATAAAAGAATAACAAGTCGGAGTTATAAAAGTACGATTTAGTAGTGGGCAATACAGGAGTGTATTTGGAAGGGGGACCGTGTTTCCCGTAATAATGATTATTGATTCTTGATTACTGGGTTTTAATTACATGAGTACATAATTCTTGATTACATGATTCCCGAGTACATAATCTTGTAGACTTCACTATTTTATGTCCAAATGTCACTTGATTGGTATGCACCCGAACATGTGGTATGTGACATGATTGCATGCATTAGATAAGTTAACAAAACTAATAAACTTAAGAACGACTGAACATTGACACTAGTACAGTTACATGATTACATGATTTTCGATTCTCGATTACATGATTCCCAATTATATGATTCTTGATTACATAATCCTTGGTTACAGATTGATTATACCTTAAAATCTTGAATATACTTTCTTCCAGTTGTTACATCGTACCTGATCATACCATCTCAGGAATTACACTGCTATTTTTCGTTTTTTCCCATGTTATACCTTGTTATCTTGTTACTATACTGCTTGTTGCTACTTACTGTCTGAAGCTTGCTCTAACGGACACCCCCTCTCCACTACTTCAGATAATGTTTATACATGTACCGATGACAAGATATCAGAGGAACTTGACGAACAGACTTCTAGACGGCCGTGATGAAATTGCTAGCTAGTGTTATTTCTCTACTTTCCAGTCGCTACTTTATCTAACTAGTCGTAGCGAGCTGTTTATTGCATTGTATTTCTTTCAGTACATTATATTCTCAGGCATTTGACCCGAAGTTCATGTACCTCAGATATTAGGTTATTTTATTCTATTCGTGTTCATGTGATTATTATTGTTACTTGCGTGGATGTGTTTTCCTATCTTGTTGAGCTTATAATTGTACAGCTTATGAATGGTATGACCTTTGAATACTTATATAATTCGTTGGGCCTTAGTTGCGTGAATATTTTTTCGTATATTGGGAAGAGGGGTGTGACACGACAGCTACAACTAAGAAGTTCCTCGATCAAAATGTGGGGGAAATGGCCGAAGTAAGTCTATTCCCCACATGGCAAAGGGAATCGGGCTTGACATAGAGCTAAGGTCAGCTTGGGGCACCTGCTTAATGGGGGAGAACCACTGGCAGGAAGCGCACTAGCAAACGTATTCGTGGGCATCGAAGAGGAGCAAAGGACAATAATACCCATGATTGAGTTTTTTTCCGAGCGAGACCTCGCGCCCATGTGGCCGCTGCCGATTCCTTCATGTACTTTTCCGAGAGCATACTTGGCCTCCTCGGGAGAGGCATCGCAAGTAAGGTCTGCCATCTGTGAGAGTGCAAGAGTGTTTATATAGGACTCCTTCGATAAGTGTACATTTCTGTTCTTACTCGGATCTGTTTTGCTTCTTTGGAATCTATTGGGAGGAATCCCTTGTCGAGGAAGTCGAACAAGGGTTTCATCCAATTGTCTTCGGGTGCCTGAGTGATGAACATAAGCCCCAAAGCTTCATCTTCGATGCTCGGCTTGAGTATGACCTCAATAAGCACAGTGTGGTCGAGTCATTCTAAGGAAGGGGAGGCTAGCTTGGAGAAGGTGTCGGCTTGCCCATTTTTCTCGCGGGGGATGCGAGGGAGTTCGGCCTCTTTGAATGATGCTAGGGGTTTCTCACGCAAGCTAAGTACTTGATCATGCGGTCATCCCGAGCTTCATAGTCTCCTTGGATTTGATTCACCACCAACTGAAAATTGTTGAGCACCCTGACTTTACGGGCCCCCGCCTTATGAGCTAAAAGGATGTCGGCGATCATTGCCTCATATTCGACCTCGTTGCTGGAGGCTAGAAAGTTGAGGCGAAGTGAGTACTGGAGAATGAACACATTTGGACCAAGTAAGATGATACCACCCGCGCTCCCTTCAATGCAGGAGCCATCGACGTAGACCCTCCAGGTGGGAGGATCCTCGTCCTCTTTGGAGGGATCGGGGATGGTGCTTTCTACAATGAAATCGACTACGGCTTGGGTCTTGATGGACCACTTCACGAGTCGCCCTGAGTTCTCTAGCTTGTGAAGCACTTGCTTGAGGGGTTGGTCGGTGAGAACCGATATGGAGTGTGCTTGGCAGTAAGGGCGAAGCTTTCGGGTGGTTGTGACCAGGCATGCCATTGTATTCATCTTTAGAATAACGAAGATCGGCGTCATGAAGCACTTTGCTTACATAGTAGATCAGTTTCTGGACCCAGTCTTCTTCTCTAACCAAAATGACACTGAGGGTCTCATATAAAGTGGCCAGTTAGAGGTAGAACACCTCTACTGGCTCGGGCTTGCTTACGAGTAGAGAATTTGTGAGATATGCATTGAGTTGTTTAAAGGCTTCTTGTTATACTTGCCCCACTCAAAGCCCATTGATCCGCAATAATTTTTGAAGAAAAGGAGGCACTTCACCCCAAACTTGGAGAGGAAGCGCCCGATGGCAGCAAGGTGCTATGTGAGTTTCTAGACTTCTTTAATGTTGGACGGGGGAGATATGTCAAGTATAGCTCGGGTCTTCTCCAGGTTGGCTTCATTTCCTCTCTGGCTAACTATGAACCCCAAGAATTTCCCCGAGGATACCCCGAAGGTGCACTTAGAAGGGTTTTGCCTCATGTTGTGCTTTCGTAAGAGTCAAAAGTTTCTTGCAGGTCAGCAACATGGACTTCCTTTCACTAGCAAATCGTCCACAGACTTCCATGTTTCGGCCGATCTGTCCATTGAATACTTTGTTTACTTGGCGCTAGTAGGTTGCTCTAGCATTCTTCAATCCAAAAGGCATGACCTGATAGCAGTAGAGGCCTTCAATCTGGACCGGAAGCTCGCAGAACCCATGAAAAGTGTAGTCCCTGGAGAGCTTGAGGCCCTTAAAAGGTCCTAAGAATAGGATGTTCACTGAGCTGCCACTCTCTACCAAGATGCGTGTACTTCATGGTTTGTCATGTAAAGGCTGATTACGAGTGCGTCGCAAATGGGGTGTTCGAACACCTTTCGGATCTTTGTCCGAGAAAGTTACTGGTACTCCCAAGCTTTCGACGGGAGAGAAATTCTGTAATGAGTTATTATCAGACGAAAGCCTTTTGGGATTTAAAACTCCCCACCCATAGGCCCTCCGTGGATGGGGTGGAAAACAACCATATGCTCCGATTCTTTAGACTCGGGATCTCTCTCTGCACGCTTGTTGGCTCCTCGAGCCATTAGAGTTTCGACATTGTCCTTCTGAGTGTACTTGGAAAGGTGTCCCCGGTGAATTAGAGCTTTAATTTCATTTTTAAGGGCTCAACAGTCGTCTGTGTTGTGCCGTGGTCCCTATTAAAAAGGCATTGTCTGGCGTGTTCATCCTAGGAAGTAGGCGGAGAAGCCCATTTCAATCGATCTCCATTAGGACTGTTGATATACTATCATTGATACGAGTTAACTTATCGAAGCGAGGGACTGAAGGAGGGCAACGTTAACCTGAACCACCTTCTATGACTTCTTGGGTCTCTCTTCCATTTGTTCCCGGATGAGAGCTCCCTTTGGCCAAAGGGACGGAGGGCTTCTTCAGCTCGTATGTACTTCTCACTCCGCAGTAATTTGGAGAAGTCCCGAGGAGGCTTCTTAGCAAGAGATGGTTTGAGGTTGGCGTGGCTAATGTTGATGCTGAGTCAAGGGCTTGGATGGACCTAGACTCGACCGTGAAATGCTTGACGAAGTTCTTAAGTGTCTCCATATATCTTTGCCTTAACTCGAGCAGGAAAGCGCTCGTTTTCTCATTCTTGCGACTGCTGACGAAGTGAGTGCGAAAGAGTTCTTCAGCTGATCGAAGGAGAAGAGAGACCCTGGAGAAAGACAGGAGTATCATTTTCGTGTTTATCCATTCAGAGTTGTGGGGAACGTTACGCAGAGGAGCGCGTCGGATGCTCAGTGGATCATCATGAGTATTAAAACTCTCGATGTGATGTGCTGGGTCAGATTCACCATTGTATGTCTCTAAGACAGTGGATTATCATGAGTATTAAAGCATCTTGAAGTTCTCTTAAACAGGGCTTCAAGAATCGACCTGGAGAAGGGAGTCGGATGGGGAGGTAGCCTCTGCCCTAGCGATCCTCCTCTTGACCGATCTGAGAAAGGCGGGTCCTCCATCTCTTGTAGGTGACGAAGGACCTCTTCACACCCTCGGTCCCGCAAAGCTCTTCTTGCACAATTCTAGGATAGTGATCGCTTGTTTGACGATTTCTGTTCAGAGTAACTTGGAGGGCTCTAAACTTGATCTTTGAAATTTCGGAAACTTAGCCCGGGTGATGGGCGCCTCTTCTCTGTTGTTCTTCAGAGCTCGTCGGCTAATTGGAGTCGAGCTCCTTTTGTTTCTTCGCCCCCGTGGGGAGGGTGGCCATTGAGACTTCTCTCGGGTGGGGGAAGGACTTCTCTTGCTCCCCTGGTGTTCTGACCGAGGGATTCTGTCTCAGACGCTCTTTTCATTTTAGCGCTCTTGTTGTCAGGAGTTGATGTCGCAGAGATCTGACAAAGCAAGATGCACCGAAGAGGGGGAGGCTATGTGGGATGAGACCTGGTCCTCAATCGGATGAGGCCTAAGGCGAGGTTCAGAGCAACGTCGTTGGGAGCCCGTCGACGCATCCTTGGTGAGGGGGGGTTGTGATGGCGGACGAGGAGCCTATGACGATGTGCATGGAGGTTTCCCAGAAGGAGCATTGGCTTGATGGCTAGTGACCACCGTCTTCTTTCCTTTGGGGGTCCATTGCTGAAAGTGGTTTTTTTTTTGCTGGCGATATCTGATCAGAGAGGTAGATATGTAAGTTTCCCACAGACGACGTCAATCTGTTGCTGCTTTTATCAGTGTGGGACCAATCAGATGATGAGTTAGAATTTTGATGGATAAACTTACAATCTGGACCGTCGATCATCTGAAGTGTGATGGCTGAATATGTCTGGCGAACCTGCACAAAGCCTAAACACCGCGGTTGGCCCCAATGAAAGACCCTCCAATGCTCAAGTCAATTACTCAGAAAGGAGAATAGAGGATTTTTTGGAAAAGTATTGATTGACTCTTAATGATGGAGGTGAGGAGGTATTTATAGCATTGGAGTTAGTTCCAAAAGATAGACTTGAAAATGTATCTTTTGGGTTTAAACTATAGATTCCCCTAGTGAAGGGATATAGTTAGTTTCTCCTTCCTTTATGAAGGGATAGAGTTCGTTGCTCACTTGCTCTTATTGTTGAAGAGATAGAGTTGGTTGCTCTATAAGGGATTTGACTTACAACCCGAATTGGTTGGAAATCCCCTCTTGCTTAGGTTGTATGTAAGCTAAAATTGTGGATCTGGTTGAGCTAGTGGGCCCGGAAACGACTCATGTTCTTCTAGCAAGCGTGTTGCTGAAATTATCGTTCTGCCCCCAATAAGCTTTGAGATGCGTGCCAGAACCGTACGGCCCTAATTTGTTGCAATTTTCACCCATATCAATCAGTTTCATGATGGTATCCTGATCATGATACGAATGCATCCCTCCGGATTTGTGAGATGATTTCTTTAATTGGAGGCTCAACAGCTTCTGGAGCAAAAATGATGGTGTCTAATATGCATAAATTCATATTTTCCCAGCATTATCTAGAAGATTTTGGCTTGGGAGTGACCTTAACACCTATCCTGTTCTTTAAGAGAATTACTGAAATTCTTAAAGCAAGTACTACGAAATTCTTCAAGCAAGCACTACGGGATTATGAGAGAAGGGATTGATTTTTACAGCCAGGTTACCAAATTTATGTCGAGTGTGGGAAGTATATATATATGCATATTAAGGCCAGTGGAGAAGGATGGCTTTCAGTGTCGAATTTCTAAAATTTGTAGAACAATTGGGACCTGTATAGTGAATGGAGATCTTGATTCTCTAATTAGTGTTATATAGACAAACCCAAAATGGCCCAAAAGGGCCAAAACAAGTTAATAGGGCCCCGAAAGACATTTTTTATCCAGCCAAGTCCAACAACATAATAAATTTGATTACCTATGGTCAACTCAGGAAAAGTTAACTACAGATCAACTAAATTGATATCTCCATGAACAAATTGACAAGAAAAAATGGATCATCATTTGAAAAGAATCAGAAGAATGTTTCTAGCATGTCTCTAATTCTATAACAAACCAAAGCACTTTTAACGGAAAAGACTACCTTAATAGCCTCTGCCTCTGTTAGAGATGTAGCACCTCCAACAATATCAAAATCACCCTGAGGCGCAATATCAACAGTTACAGTAAAATGATGTCATAACAATTAATTAGGAGTGAACCATGCCAACAATGGATTGCTTAGTATGCAAAATTTTAGTAGACCTGAAGGAAACGGTTTGGACTTGAATTGCCAATAGCTCTTCTGTAGACCCACTCTATCGCGTAACGCTTGAAAGATGATTTCTGCAGTTAATGGAATTCAAAGTAATTATGGCAAATTTTTTTACCAAACCTTATGAAGAGTAAATGTTCTTTAACATCAAAAGCACAACCACAAAATTTTGCATCCTTTAAAGTGAACACTGTACAGATAAAATTGTACAGGATTTCTTCAGGTTTCCAACAAGACATGATTTGATGTTGAGAACATTACCTCACAAGAAAAACATGTGACAAACAAATACACCAATGTATATAGTACAAAAAGTGACAAATTATTTATTCTTTTTCATGTTATTAAAAGCCATTTCTTTTGCATATACTGTATATATATATCAAGGGAGGGGGAGAAAGAGAGAGAGAGAGAGAGAGAGAGTTGAGCAGGGTTACTCTCAGAAGTACCCAGCGGATACTCTCATGTCTATATATATATATATATATATATATATATATATATATATATATATATATATATATATATATATATATATATATATGAGAGTAACCGCAATTGTTTATGTTTTACAACATGACAAAACTGTATGGCTGAAATGATCCCATCCATCATGTAGTTAGACAAATAAAGCACTTTCAGCCATACAGTTTTGTCACGTTGTAAAACATAAACAACTGTGGATACTCTCATGTTATAATATAGTTGAATTAAGCTACTCTGAGGAGTAGCCAAAAGTGGCTACTATCACTTCATTTGAAAGATTGGTAATCCAAACTGAAAACTCAAACCATTGGATGTGATTTACATTATGTAAACTACCTATAAATAATATTTCAAAAGATGTTTGAGAAGTTTTACCCCTCCTACAAATGATGACAAATTATGTGATTTCAGACTTCTTTATAAAGCCTTAATTTTAATATTACTAAATGGAGGTGTAAAACTCGTCAAGAAGTTCCCAAATTTTGCTTGTGAATCGTTTTTATGATTTAGATCACATCAACCGGTATGCCAAATTCAATTCCCAATCATCCGACTTTTTAAGTTGAAGTGGCCACTTTTGGCTACTAGCCCAGCTCAACTCTATATTGGGGGGGTGGGGGGTGGGGGGTGGGTTGGAGGTTGTTGAGCAGGGTTACTCTAAGAAGTATCCAAATGCAGATACTTTCATGTTAGTTTCGATGATTGGTATTCCAAATTGAAAATCACTCCACTCATTCAAACCACCTATAAACAAAATTTTAAAAGATCTTGATGAGTTTTATTCATCTATAGTTACCGCAAATTATGAAGTTCCAGGCAGTTTATTAAACGTTGATTTTTTGGTGGAATCCAAGTAGCACTTTTACTGTTAAATCCTTTTACTTTCTTTCTTGAATGTCGGAGGGACTATTTCTCCTCTACATAAATGCATCTTGCAAAATATATCTCCTTAGAAAGTCATGATTCTCACTTGGTTAGTTGCTAAACAAATTACTTATCCAAAAAGAAATCTTGCTCTAGAACATAATTGTTATTTTTTCGGACTCTCGTGTTTACTCTTGCTAACCACTTGTTTATTAATTACCGTTTTGTTAAAATTTCACGTTTTTATGCAATATGCTTGGAATGTTAAAAGAAAAACCAGGTTCTATTCGCTCTGCGTATTAAAACCAAGCTCAGGCTTTACATGGGAGTCAGCAAAGATGGCTTTAAATTGGATTCTTTGGGCTGAAAGAAAAAGCAGGTTTTTAAAATTTAGTCTAACTATTTATCTACCTTTTTGAACTAATTTGTGTGTTATTTACATTTTTGGCAGGTATCTTGCCCACACGAAGAAGGCCGAAATTGTTTTATCTCCACTTGCTGATAGCATTGCTTCCTTAGCTCATATTGGCAAAATTTCTTCTTTTTATCTGAGTTTGAATCTTATCCATAAGGACTCCCTTCTAGATGATTTATGTATTTTGTGGACTTGTTTCTCTTCTACCTTGTGGTGGAGCTCAAGATTTGTTGTGATATCTGTACCGAGTTGTTACTCTGATGACTTCATTATTAATATATTTTGTTTTCTTGGCTTGGGTTATTTGACCCTATCCTATAATCAAAAGGAAAGAAAATATATGAATAATAAAGTTTTTCTAGTCACTTAGGGGTGGTTTGTTTGGATATAAAGGAGCTGCAAAAAAAAAAAATCCTTGGGGGAGCACTGTAGCGTGCTTTGGTTGAGTGTAATCGAATTTTTTGTTGCATTACTGTAGCTACAGTAATGCACAATTTTGTACTTTTTGGCCGTTTTCATTTCCGCAGTTTTTGCTCCGAAAATACCCGTTGCAACACTGTTCACACATATTTTATTATTTTATTTCTCTCACACTCCACCTCTGAATTTCCTTCGTCTCTAATATAATTTACAAAATTATATATAAACCAACTCTCTCCTCTCACCATGGCCGATGCGGGACTAAAGTCCACATATGAAGCTTGGGTATTTTTGGCCCGTTTTTTCTCAGTTTTTTTTCCGGGTTTTTTTAGGTTAGTTTTTTTGGGGTTTTAGTTTATTTTAGGTTAGTTTTTTGGTTTCGATTTTTCTAATAATTTAATTAAGATCAATTTAATTAAGATTAAGCGGTTGTTAATTGAGTTTCAATTTTTTTGTTTAATTTAATTAAAATCAATTTAGTTTAATTAGTTTAAACCCTAATTAATTGAGATTAATTTCAAATAAAACAATAAGTTAAAAAATATTTTAAATTATGGTCACTACAGTATTCTTACAACTCAAACAAAGCTAATCTTTCTTGGAAAAGTATTCCTGCTACAGTAAATCTACATCCAATCAAAGCTATTTCAAGAAATCAAATCCACAGATTTGCTTTTGCTACAGTGTTCCTCTCTCTCTTGATTTCTTTTACAACCAACCAAACCACCCCTTAGAGGAGGGGTAAAACTCGGCAAAACTTTAAAAAATTGTCTTCATATAATCTTCATGATTTAGTTCACATCTAGGGTGTGAGTTTAGTGGCAATTATTCATTTTCAAGTGGAAGTATCTACAATCTGGATACTTCTAAAAGTAGCCTAGCTCAACTCTCTCTCTCTCTCTCTCTCTCTCTCTCTCTCTCTCTACAAATATATATATATATATATATATATATATATATATATTTATATATATATATTGATAGATAGATAGATAGATTTTATTTTATTTTTTTCTTATTTTTCTGAGAGAGAGTTGAGCTGGGCCTCTCTATGAAGGTATCCAGATGTAGACACTTCAACTCAGACTCTGATGATTGCGCATTCAAATTGAAAAACCATAAATTAGATGTGATCTAAATCATAAAAACTATTCATAAACAAAATTTTGGAACTTTCTGAAAAGTTTTACCCTCCATTGAATAATCATAAAATCAACATTTATAAGGAGTCTGAATAAATAACTTGTGGTCACCTAATGGACTTAATGGACAGCTGAAACTCGTTAAACAGTTTCGGATATATGTTAATAAGTAGTTTTAATAATGTGCATCATATCCAATGGTTGAAATTTTAATTTGAATACTGTCTCTTTCTCCATGTGTCTCACATTAACACTTAGAAAAAATTGCATAGAAAACCATGCATTATTTATCCAGCTCATTACTTTTGAAAAAAAATCACATATGTGGCTATCTATCGTAAAAGCATGGTATCTGTATGTACTCTATTTCTGAATAAAAAGGTTCATTAATAAAGCAACAAAATCCGGATGTGTTCCTTTAAGTGAATCTCAAATCTAAAACTAGG
This sequence comes from Hemerocallis citrina, assembly GCA_017893485.1. Classification (NCBI taxonomy): domain Eukaryota; kingdom Viridiplantae; phylum Streptophyta; class Magnoliopsida; order Asparagales; family Asphodelaceae; genus Hemerocallis; species Hemerocallis citrina. The sequence goes on along the minus strand of CM030363.1, from coordinate 282,472,412 downwards.
GTTGACCCTATCAAACAAGCCACCCAAATCAGGTTCAGGTAACACATTCATTACATGGTTGTATCTCAGTAGAAGTTTCAGGCCAGCTTAATGAAGGGCTGGGGGTTAGAGTCAGTATACACCCAACCCAGGGTGCAACCCAACCCAACCCAACCCACCAGGTACCTATACCCTTCCTCAGGGTTTGAATGCTCGATATAGTTTTTCTTACCACCACTGGCTTAGTAAGGCAAGGAGAAAGGAAGATAAAAGGCAGGGGAAAAGAAGGGAAGGCTAAGAGAATCAATGAAAAAAAAAATTGGAATAATCCTTAAGAAGACGAGATGAAAATGAGAACAAGGAGGAAGCAAAGGAAGAAAAGAGAAGATTTAACAATTCTTTCAACCCTCCAGGGAGGTCACCTTACTGTTGAATAGAATGCAGCGATGTACATCTGCTCTAATCCGAACAAATGGCACATGTACAAAGTGACAATCAGTATGAACTATAGGACAGCCTAATCAATGATTGTCAATTGAATAGAAAAGTATAGCTTCAAGAACTAGATAAATAATCGGTGACAAAAATAATGTTGAAGTCTGTAATACCCTAAAATTCTTACAATATATATATATATATATATATATATATATATATATATATATATATAGGGAAAGGCTCGTTGCAGCACTACTCTAGGTGCTCACCGGCGTGAACACTAGGCCTTCGGGCGTTCAAATCGAAAATCCGAACCGTTCACATTGATCTACACATCTAAATTAGTCTAAATATGTAAAATCAAATCATTTGAAATTCATTTGCCCATCCATCACGCGACTATAAAAACAATGAATTTCAGCCATACAATTTTGTAACACTTCAATGAATGGGCAAATGAATTTCAAATGATTTGATTTTACATATTTAGACTAATTTAGATGTGTAGATCAATGTGAACGGTTCGGATTTTCGATATGAACGCCCGAAGCTAGTAGTGTTCACGCCGTGAGCACCAATAGTAGTGCTGCAACGGAGCCTTCCTATATATATATATATATATATATATATATATATATATATATATATATATACGCATTGACATTATTATTTTTTTCATACACTACACTATTATTTTATGTTAGTTTATTTTAAAAACCTAATATGTTTTCTTTTCAAAAGCCCAACACTTTCTTTTTTAAGCCCAATCCAATAGTATTTAGGGCTTAAGTGCAATTTCATAAAGACTAAGGGGTTATGTGCAGAAGTAAGGGACACCTAAGCTATTCTACACCCTTCCACACTCCTCTCCTTCTCTCTTTTTCTTTCCTTCTGCAGACAGCCAACAGCAACATCAGTTTTTGTCCTTTCTTTTTCTATATATACACATGTATTAACCCCTACTACTCCATTTACTACTACTACTACCAACTACTCCTACCTTTTTCTCCTTCTCTCTTCTCTCCTTACTGCCGACAGCAGCAGTAACTTTCTTTTGCTTCTCCTTTTTTCTATATATTTACTACTACTTGCTACTACTTCAACTACTACTACTTACTACTATTACTACTACTATTACTACTACTACTACTTCACTACTTCTTCAACAACTACCACTTTTACTACTACTAATATACTACTCCGGCACTACTACTACTGCAGTACTACTGCACTACTTCTACTACCACTACTGCTAACTACAACCACTCCTACTAATTCTACTGCTATCATAGTGTTGTCTATTACTTCTTCAACAACTACTACAACTCCTACTACTACTGCTACTTTACTACTTCTTCAAACAACTACTACCACCTACTACTTCTTCAACTACTACTATTGTTACTACTACCACCTCTACTACTACTATTTCTACTACTTAGCTACTACTACTTTTGGATTGGAGCAAGAAGTCAAGAAGACTAAAGGTGCAAGGAAGAGAAGTAGCAACTTGAAGCTTGCAAGCAATCAAAGTGGGTATTCTCCTTTTCCTTTTGATTACTTTTATGACTTATTTATATAGAAGTTGTGTTTGTTAAAATTATTGAATTGAAGTAGTGAGGTTATGTTAGAAGTTTTATTGTTAAGATGTTGTTGGATGAGATTATTAAATACTTTAGTTTAGATAGAGTAAACATAGCAAGAAAAATGTATGCTTACTCCAATCATGTTTTAATTCATTGTTTTGATTATGCATAATAGGTTGAAGTGATTAGGTGAAATAAAAAGTTGTAATTAGGAAAGAGACACTAGTAGAAATTATATATGCTAGTAGGGTAGAATTGATGAAGAAGTTCCATACATGATTAATTATAAAGATTCTATATAGATATAAATTGTATAGAATGATGATTGTATGTTAGTAGATATAAATTATATAGAGTAACGTTGTATGATTATATGCTTAGACCTTATAACAAGGAAAGCTTAAATAGAAGAATTGTGGGAAGTGTATGCCTAGTTAATATAATTATTTAATTAGCTTGTAGAATAGAAAACTACTCGTTCATGATGGTATGAACTACTTGTTAGTTAATAATGCATGGTAGAAGTAGCAATTCAAAGTAGAGTTAGTAGTCACTTAAAGTAATGGTAGTAAGTGGATAATGGTAAAAAGCCATAGTCGGATACTTAGCTAACTGATTTATGATAGTATAGTAATGTTAGTAAGATAGAAAAGTCACTTCTAGTTGCATGCTTAGCCAATTAGAAACTCATGATAAAGTTAAGTAGATTGTCGTAAAGAACTATTGGTTGCATAGAAGAGATTATAGGCATGAATATGGTGATTGATGGAATACCGTATGCTTGTGTATGGGGGTATGCATACTTGGATATTTACATATGGTAGTGTTTTGTGCACATTGAGTGCACTAGTGTGGTGCATGTTGGGCCGACCTCTAGCATGATTTAAAAGTTATGTTGAACCCAATTAAATCTAGATGAGACTTGTTGAAATTCAACTAGGTTGGATTCACTTTGAACCTAGTTAGTGAATTAAGAAATTAATTTAGATGATTGGTAAGGACAGACACTAGTTGGGCGTTGTATCTCCTGTCAAGGGGACACGTGCGGCGTGGTCTCGTCTGGGACACGTGCGACGTGGTCTCGTCTGTTAATTTCTGGGATTTAGTGATAGAGATGTCGAAATCTAGGAGAATGGATCCTTATGAGTACGTTATGTTCTAAGTTATCCATATGAACAAAGAGCTAGAGTGTAACTCTCAGTCTCTGGCGGAGTAGGGAAAGGCCCTGTCGATTCACCCTATGTTCGGATAACTTATGGTAGAGTCCGAGTGTGGAGAAGGATCACCAATTCCGACAGGATTGCAGTAAGCTGAATGATCACCAGCCTGTCGGGAGTGGAGAGAGACCACCGGCCGGCAGAGTGGAGAGAGACCACCGATTCCAATAGATCGGAGTGATCACCGACTTTCGGGAGTGGAGAAAGACCACCGATCTGATGCAGTAGACGGAATAGACCATATTTACTGCAGCTCTACCAGTCACTAAATAAATGTCAGGAACAGGAAGGAGTACAAGAGTAGGATGCATGGCGAGGGATTGAACCCTATTATCTGGAGAATACGAACTCGATTTGGGGAGTATGTAGTATGGGATGCATACGTTTTCAAATCAAGTTTGCATTAGATTAAGAGCATGGTGTGCATATGAGTTGCGCATTAGAATCTAGATCATGACATACACCGACACTTGTGATTTGATTTTCACATTTTTCTTCTATATCAAATATTGATTGTTGAGGATTTTGGAGATTGTGGTTTTCATCTGTGTTGCGTCAGTTGTATTCAACTGACGTGCCCACAGTTTGCTAATGCAGGATCGCTGATCGTGGAGCAGGGGACTCAAGCATCCAAGTGGAAGATACGGTTTCTTTGTGCAAATGTAAGTTTTTAATTTCCTGTAAGTTTTCTGTGTTGTGAACTCATTGAAGTAAAGATTCTGGATAAGTGTCACGAGCTCCCAGTGTGTGGAACTCGGGGCGCTACAAAGTCTCCATATTATTTCCTATAGTGGACAAAATAGCCAAAATCTACCAATCACAAGTCCATAAAATGATGACAACGAATGGTAAATAAATGAAAAGGATCCACCTCCTATCAGTCACATAAGCCATTCTGCATAAAGCAACAAAAGTTCAATTATTGATGTAAAACGTAATCCTAAATAGAGAATTTCCAAGAATTTTAAATGATTAATTTTACCAACATGTAATGCAAATCAAGTTAGAAATTAAAACAGTTAACTGGTTCGATAGATTTTCAAGAATTGAATTATGTTAACAAGCCCACTTAACGATTCAGTTTTAACAATCAATAATTATATCCCGAAGCATTCTAGCAAGTAAAAGATGCAATATTGATTTGTAATCTAATTAGCAAGTAGAAACGCTCACTCTCAATATTTGTGGATGACAGATAAATCAAATAATATAATAGAGCTGATAAGGCAGTATAACACAAATACTTGAAAAGTGGAAAGAGTATACCGGGGTTCGAAGCAACTGTACTTGGTGCTCGGGAGCAACAGTGCCGAGGCAGCAGGGGGGAGACGGCGGCTGCGATGGGGCACCGGGGCTCGCAGTAAAGCCTGCGACGACTGGCTGTGCCGGTGGTAGTCGATGACGGCGGGAGTGACGTGCGGATTGAAGGGTGAGGGCAACCAGGGTTTCGATCTGAGGTGGTTGCGGGAGATGGAGGCGGTGGTCGAAGGTGGAGGTCGGCGAGGAGCTTCAGGGTGAGGTCGTCGAGTGGTTAGGTTTCAAAGGCGAGGGTGAGGGGGAAGTCGAAGGTGATGGGGGAGCAGCGGTGGGTTCGTCGGCGAGGGTGAGGGGGAGGTCGAAGGTGATGGGGGAGCAGCAGTGGGTTCGTCGGTGAGGGGGAAGTCGAAGGTGATGGGGGAGTAGCGGTGGGCTCGTCGGCGGGAAGATGACGACGGGGAATGTTGGGTTTCGAACTTCGACGGGAAAGAAGGAGAAGAGTGAGATTAGGTTAGGGTTTAATTTAAGTTGGATTTGGGGATTAGGGTTGGGTTTAATTGATTTGGGGATTTTGGGGTATAGTTTGAGAGTTTATCACAAACCCTAAAATTTTACTAGGATTTATCACAAATCCTAATAATTGGATCTCAATTGTATCACACAAAGTGGGATGAAGAGCAAAACTCAACACAATAATTTTTTTAATGAAGAATAGCATAACTTCTCATTAATCTCAAGGCCTATATATAGGCTCAAAACAAATCTTGATACAAATCTCAAAATATTCTAAAAGCTCAAAAATATTCTAATGCATAAAAGAAAGATTACATATGGCTATAATTGCAAAAAACAAATATGGTACTGAAATAAAATACTAAACTTACCTCAAAAAAAAAAAAAAACTAAACTAAACAGAATTGATGTCCTCATCAATTATGGTTGATAAGGAAACTTTTTTTTTGTGTGCTAACTATAAGTATTTGTATATAGAGTACCTGGTTTATAATAACCCAGTTAATGAAAGGTGCTCGCAACTCATAGCAGTGCTCCAGCATATAACCTCCTGGAGTCAGAGTCTTGACAGACCTTGATTTAAGTTAAATGATATGTTAATTAAGTATAACCAATAGAACTATAATAGTACGACAATAAGAAGCCAACCTGTCGATGGGATCGCCATCATAGCCATCCAAAACACGCATGGGTGGTATCTCCAACCGCTTTGCGCCATGCTGTTTAAATACTTCTTCGATAACCTCAATTGCATTCTCCCGAAGCTCGGTATCTATTTCTGAGTATTGTATAAAGCAAGACTCATCTCTTATCGCTTTAGTATTGCCATTATGATCATGGTCATCTTTGGGCATAAGTCTATTCATGGCAAATATAGCAGATACCACCTGAAGATATAAATTTATGTTGTCCGGCGACTGAATTGATCGTAAAATATCTGCCAAAGAAATGCATTCATAAACTAAATGGCTGATGAAACCAGAGCTAGATGTTAACATAAGAACAGAGTTAGACCTATTCAGGAAGGATATTGAGTTACATATTCCACCGTTGCATTTTTTGTCTAAATCACGCAAGAGTCTAAATATCCATTAATGGCACTAAAAGGCCAGCTCATAGTATCCAGCACAAACATCACATTGTTTACAACATAAGATGCTACTAGCCAAACAAAAAATTATGAAGGGACCTAGATTATGATAAATGGTTGATACTATCAGCATACATGCGCAAAACCATAGATCTTAAAAAGATGCAAGTTTTACCCATTCATTTTGTAGCCAAACAAAAAAAAAATCATCATCATCACATTCTTTCAATTAATGGGCACCCTATGTGAACTTAACCAAAACACGGAATAACTAAAGAATTCGACCAATAAATCATTGCATTTCACTAACTGGGAAATCGAGAAGGTAATTACATCTCTAATATTATAATGGGAGAAGGCCTTAGTGTCATTTGTAAATGTTTTGTCAATCTACCAACCAGTGCAATACACGTGCATAGCTATTATAAAGGAGGTTCTAAGTTCAAATCCAGACTATGTCTAAATTTTTATTTTAAAAAACTATAGTTATTAAGACGTGCATCGCACGTGTAAATTACTAGTAGAATTAAAGCAGGTTGGTTAAAATGGCAAAATGCGTAGAAGGTTTGTGCGATCAGAGGATACCTTTGAAATTGAAGGGAAAATTTTACATTATAGATATATGACCAGCTATGCTTTATGGATCAAAGTGGTAGGCGGTTAAGAAACATATTTGAAATATGAGTGTTTCTGAAATGAGGGTGATAACGTGGATTAGCTGGAAAACTAGAAAGATAAAAGAAAAAAAGAAAAAAAAAAGGAAATGATTGCATAAGCAACAAAGTTGAGGTTACCCCAATTTAATATAAAATGCGGGAGAACCAATTGACGTGGTTCATACCATGTTTCACAGATCCAACTCTACCTCATGATGGTATGAGCTAATCAATTAAAAGCCAGCAGTATCATATCAGTTTCCACCCATTATGTTACAGTACCAAAGTCCAGAAAAACATTCAAACATGTTGAACTTATGGAACCAATATCCTTCCTGACAATATTGTGTATAGCCAAAGAGCAAATGAATCATTACATATTTCAAAATAAAGTTATACAAATTGTATAATTTACAAGCCCTTTATGCCTTGTCAAGCATGTACTTTAGAGTTTTAAGTAGAAACTATTTTAAAGAGAGAAGAAGTGTTGAAATTTCATTCCAACTCCAAAGTCTAGAAATAAGATAAAACATATGTTATTGTACTTATGCAACCCAAATATGCACCCTAACTAATACTGTATATAGGTGAAGAGCAAACTAAACACATATATCAGAATATCTTTATAAAAATTAAATAATTTACAGCCTTTTTAGCCTTGTCAAGCACTTACAAATTTGAGTACAAAATATTCTAAAATGAAGAAAAAAAGGTTAAAGTTTAATGGCTGTTATAAAATATCCAAGATATAAGAAAATTTTCAGATGATAATTTTGTTGTTGTTAAAATTGTTCGATACAGACTGTTCCCTCAAAATATATTTTGCTTAAGTTCTGTGTAATTGGTTCTTACGATGGCACCATAGGTTTGATTGTTAAGAAATGTTTTTTGAGTTCTAACCTCACGAATATCAATTTAATCTTTTTCTTATTTGCTCTCATTTACTATCCTTGAAGCCAGTATCTTCCATAGGAGGCTTTTGCACAAATCCTGAAGGTCGACATACAGGGGAGTTTAGACTTAAGATTGCTTGTTAAACATTGTTGCCCACACATTAGCCTAGCTGCCTAAGCCTTTGGGTGAAATGGTTTCTGACAGCATTTATTAACATGCTCTGAGAAAGTACATACAATATATAATCAGATCAGCGAAGAAAATTATAAAGATTTAACGATAATTTTTGTTTGCTAAGGTGAGAAAAGCATATGTCTATCTGAAATAATGATAAGATGATAAAGATTAAAACTTTTTTACCTTTTAAACTTCTAAGTGACTGGTAAATGAATAGAAAACGATGTCCCATAATGATGAAGAAGAACCGAAAGATATGATTCACATCAATATCAGATATAGTCTAGATTTGTGGATAAACAACAAAGATAGTTTAGATGTAATACTTAATAATTCTATCCCAGATTGTGAACTATATATCAGTATGAAAAATAAAATAAAATTTAACGAGATTAAAGAA